>OY757944.1:18095247-18185247 GCA_963585895.1 Sepioteuthis lessoniana
CCATGTGTCATAGCATAGCTAAGTAAAGCTTCAAAAGGAAATCGTATCGACACAGCCACACGTTTGAGATGTGTTGATAACTGAACAAAGCAGGTTTTAAATTCAAAGTTTTTCTTCTTCTAGATTAGTTGTCCTACCAAGGATAGCCACTCAGGGTTGTGACTAAGTGGAGGGAAATGCTTAATGCATGCTTTTTCCATGGGAATTAGTGCCTGTTGGAATGCAAAGGGTCACGCCAAGAATTTTCATCGACGTTGTCGTCTTGTGGAGTGGGGTCTCAGTGGTGTAATGGTTGACGGGATGGACTGCGTTATTAAATGAAGCGAGTCTGATCACCGATCACGCTATTACGTTCACTTTTGAATTAATACCCTTAGGAAAGGCATGAGCGTCTTTTTACCCCAAGCTATGGGTTAAATTGTATCATTGTTGTTTTTCTACAAGGATGACATTGGAATTACATAACCCCATAAAGGTTGATATACCATTTAATAAAGAAAGCAAACCAAACCCTCATTATAATCTTATCAGTAAATATACTCCATCTAAACAAAACTCCTTTGGGGATGGATCACTTTTGCTAGTACCACTACTGTTCTTCTTCAAGGATGGCTTTGGCATTAAATAACCCTACGAATTTTATTAGTATTAGATAGGAATACTTGAAACCATATGATGGTCCAAATTTTATTAGTATTAGATAGGAATACTTGAAACCATCTGATTGATATGCCATTAAACAAAGAAAGCAAACTAAACTATCATTATCATTTTATCAGTAATTATGCTCCATCTTTGCAAAACTCCTTTGGGGATGGATCACTTTTGGGGATGGATCACTTTTGGGGATGGATCACTTTTGCTCTACTGTTCTTCTACAAGGATGGCTTTGGCATAAATAACCCATGAAGGTTGATATGCCGATGAAAGTAGAAGAAAATGAAAAGATTAATAAATACTGCGATTTTGCCTGAGAACTGAAAAAAAAAAGTTGAACGTGCGCGTGTCGGTTATACCAATAGTAATTAGGGCACTTGGAACGGTCCCAAAAGATTTGGAAAAAAGACTGAAGTAATTGGAAATAAGAAGAAGAATCGAGATCCTCCGGACCACACCCTTACTAAAATCGACTAGAATACTGAGAAGTGTCCTTGAAACCTCAGAAGACTTGCTGTGGAAGACCACCAATTAACGCTGGTGTGAGAAACGCTCAAAGAGTAAAACAATGATTAAATAAAACAAATCCCTAATTTTCATAAACTATTATACACACACACACACAAGTATATATATATATATATATATATATATATATATTCGTACTCCAGTCCTACTATTATGTTCACTTTCAGGCAAATACCCTTGGGGAAGGTATGAACCCCTATATCCTCCCAGCGATGAGTTAGATAGTACCACTACTGTTCTTCTAGGAGAATAGCTTTGGCATTAAATAACCTACAAAGGTTGATATACCATTAAACAAAGAAACCAAACCAAACATTTGTTGCATCATTGAATACTGACTTTTTTCTTTTTGCAAACAATTATATGGTTTCAAGTAACTATTCTGATTTAATAATTCATTGCCTTATGCTACTGGTAATACAAATAATTTACATAAAGTTATATGGTTTCAAGTATTCCTATCTAATACTGATAACTTTTAAACCATCATATCGTTTCAAGTATTCTTATTTAATTGTAATAACATTTACATCATCGTATGGTTTCAAGTACTCCTATCTAATATTAATAACTTTTACACACTCATATGGTTGCAGGTATTCCTATCTAACACTAAAATCATTTACACACTCATATGGTTTCAAGTATTTCCATCTAATACTAATAACTTTTACCATGTCATATGGTTTCAAGTATTCCTATCTAATACTGAAAAAATTTGGACCATTAGATGGTTTCAAGTATTCCTATCTAATACTAATAAAATCTGGACCATCAGATGGTTTCAAGTATTCCTATCTAATATTAATAAAATTTGGACCATCAGATGGTTTCAAGTATTCCTATCTAATACTAATAAAATCTGGACCATCAGATGGTTTCAAGTATTCCTATCTAATACTAATAAAATTTGGACCATCCGATGGTTTCAAGTATTCCTATCTAATACTAATAAAATCTGGACCATCAGATGGTTTCAAGTATTCCTATCTAATACTAATAAAATTTGGACCATCAGTTGGTTTCAAGTATTCCTATCTAATACCGACAAGATTTGGACCATCAGATGGTTTCAAGTATTCCTATCTAATACTAATAAAATCTGGACCATCATATGGTTCCATGTATTCCTATCTAGTACTAATAAAATTTGGACCCAAGTATTCAAATCTAATACTTATAAAATTTGGACCATCAGATGGTTTCAAGTATTCCTATCTGATAATAATAAAATTTGGACCCAAGTATTCCAATGTAGTACTTATAAAATCTGAACCATCAGATGGTTTCAAGAATTCCGATCTAACACTAATAAAAATTGGACCATCAGATTGTTTCAAGTATTCCTATCTAATAGTAATAATTGGCAAGCACTTATAAGCTTGTTCGATGTCACTTTTGTTGAGTTATCTTAAGCCGATGTCAGTTTAACGCTTATGGTCACCAGTTATACAAGGTATAAAATGTATCTTTACTGCCATTCAAAACAGGTAAAACACCTCTCACGTACTTGCATTACTGATGATTCAAGAGACAATAAAATGATTTAGTCCAAAATCATTTTAACCTTTATGTCAAAGAGATGGAATCTTCATTGGTACAACCAATCCGGACCATAACAGACCTTAGAATAATGGCAACGTGGGTGTGGGTGTCACAACACTTCCCGAAGCTCCAAAAATATAGCCTCATCACCGAGTTCTGTTTAACGTCAAATCTAATATATGAATCACGGTGGTATCGTAAACAGTTTGCTTGGGTTTATGGTATATCATCTTTGTAGCTTATTAAATGCCAAAACCATATTTATACAAATTAACAGTTCTATTTTTAAAAAAATCCAGTTTAGCATAAGTACACAATTTAATTGTCAAAAACATTTCTATTTCAAGCTATTCAATTCAGTCAAACAGTTCTAACTCAAACAACAGTATAAGTATAGTTTTAGTTTACACACAGTAAAATGTCAAAACAGTTCTAATTTAAACAATTCAGTTCAGCGTAAATGCAGTTTCAATGCCAAAAACAGTTCCGTTTCAAGCAATTCGGTTTAGCATACAAAAACAGTTCCATTTCAAACAGTTCAGTCTAGCATAAGTATGCAGTTTAAATATCAAAACAGTTCTATTTCAAACAATTCAGTTTAGCATAAGTGCACAGTTCAGTTTTATTTGACCCATAGATAGGACCCAGTCAGATGCTACCACTTCGGATCAGAGTAGTCCGGGAAGAGATGGCAATGAAGGGGTACTCGGCATTCCCCAAAACTTCAGAGTTACTGGAGACTCACCATCAGATTGTTTAATGTGATATGCAGAGCACTCGTTGGGTCTTACCCCTCTGCAGAAAAGCAGTCGGTGTATTCTACAGCCCCAGCCAACGGAGCAACGTAAATAGTTAACTAATGTTTGATTTTAAAGGTTTTCTTCGTCGTGGTTGTACCTGTTACGGTCCTATCTATGGCTAAAATAGGAGGTGCCCGTGGTGTAGTCGTTATCGTCGTAGGAAATGAACACGGCGACTCGAGTTCAAATCCTGGACGAGACTGATTGCATTTCACATAGCACTAATACCCTTGGGAAAGGTATGAATCCAATTATTCTCCCTCCAGCTATGGGTAAATAGTAGGACAGACTAGGTTCTTCAGCCTTGGTTAGGCAACTAGTCTAGGAGAAGGAAAACTCTGAATTCAAACCTGTTAAACTCCGCTTAAAAATTGACCTTGTGTCATATCCTGCCCGAGCGGAGGGGTTGGTAAATAGTATCTATGGCTAAAATAGAACTGTTTCATAAAACATCTATACTTAAAGGGGGTGTCCTCGTGGTGAAATGGTTCAAGCGATGGAATTCGGAATCGTAGTAAGCGAGTTCGTACTCCAGTCGCGCTATTACGTTCACTTTCGGGCAAATACCCTTAGGAAAGGTACGAACCCCCTTATCCTCCCAGCTATGGGTTAAATAGTACCACTACTGTTCTTCTAGGAGAATGGCATTGGCATTAAATAACCTACAAAGGTTGATATGCCTTTAAACAAAGAAACCAAACCATCAATACTTGAAACCATGTAACTGTGCCACAAACAGATTATGAGCATTATATTGAAACATTAGTGTTAAATAGCAATGCTTGAAAGCAAACAAATGAGCTCCGGCTAGTTTTAAAATTGTTACCGAAAAATAATACGTTTACAAATCATATATTTGATACATATGTATAAAGCGGATTTACCATTAAATAACCAACAAAAACTAACACGACAAACTAAAAAACAAAGCAAAAGGTTTTCTTGATTTTGAAAAGTAATTATATATAGTTAAGAACAATAAAAATAATAAGTATTTTCATTGCAAATTTATTTCATCCGTTTAAAACTGATTCTTCAGATGGATCTGAAAAAAAAATTCGTTTTTTATGGTCACTAGCCCCGGAGAATATATTTCATTTAACTTAACGTTCTATTAGTTATATATATATATATATATATATATATATATATATATATATATATATATAACCTGTAATATATATAAAACTATTGAAAACTTGCTCAATCTGAAGGTGTTATTGTGCTCCCGTGTAATTTTAGTTTGGTTTTATGGTATTGCAACACTTATTGCTTATCTAATGCCAAATCCTCTTAATACTTATGTGTATATTAAATATATAGGATTTAGTTTGGTTGGATTTTATGGCATATCAACTATTTTAGGTTATTTAATGCCAAACCCTGTTTATACATATTGAATATATCGGATTTGGTTTGGTTGGGTTTTATGCCATATCAACCATTTTTGGTTATTTGATGACAAATCCTCTTTACACACACACACACACACACACACACACATATATATATATGATTTGCAAACATAAGACAATAAAGTTATATTGTTAAAAGTATTGCTGTTTCACTAAAAATTCAGACATTTATTTACTCACTGTTAAATGACCACACACTCCAATTTCTCACAATTCAATTTAACAGAATTCAACAAAGTTAAATGGTTTTAAGTATTGCTATGTATAACTAACAATTCAATTAAACATCAGTCATTTGTTTATACACAGTTAAATGATCAAACAGTTCTATTTCAAACAATTCAATTTACACTTAGTTATTTGTTTGCATTCAGTATAAATGTCAAACAGTTCTTTTTGACCAATAGAGAGGACCCAATTATGTGTTACCACTCCTGACCAGAGTTGACCTGGAAGCGATGACATTGAAGGGGTACACCGCATTCCCCAAAGCTCCAGCATTACTGGAACCTCACCATCAGATTGTTTACTGTCATTTACAGGACATTTGTTGGTGGAGTCCTTACCCTTCTGCAGTGTTATAGTCGGTGTATTCTACAGCCCCAGCTGACTGGGCTATTGTAGTTTTAGCAGAACTCAATAGAAGACACTACTTTTGGAGCGACCCTATCGTATATGCCGTGAAGGGGAGCATATAGGAACTCAGCCATGACAGATTTCAGTTTTAGCAATTCTTTTATGAAAAAATTCAATGACTTTCTTATTTTCCAAAATATCAGATCGTAAACACAAAAACTTTCCCCGAGATAAACACAATCGTCCCAGCAATCAAAAAGAATTATTTCATTTACATAAATATTTGATAATTGAAGAAGGCTTATCACCATCTCTACGACTATTTACACCTATTTTGCTTTTACCTCCCTCGCTGATTCTCTCCCCCCACCCCCTTATCTTCTTCAATTGTTTGATAAGGGTCTCAGCTGTGGGCTTCCGACTTTTCATTTTTCTTTATCAGCATTCACATCGTGTGGGGCGGCCGTTTGTGTTCTCTCTTCGATGGGAGTCCATGGGCCGGAGGTTGGGGGTGGTGATTAAGGAGTCCATGTGGGGCATACCCCATACGGGTGCATGATAACAGGTTTCTCTCAAGTAGGTGATAGAGTTTTCGATATCATTTCTGTGACTACTAAGATAGATGTTGGTGGTTAGAGTGACGGTTGATATTTAAGTAACCTGATCAGTAGAAAATATCGACTGCACCTTTGTAGAGGGGGTAATACCCACCCCCATCAATGAGTGTCTTGGGTATGACACTAAACAGCATTTGATGGTGTGGCTTAATTTTTGGAGCTTTGGGAAATGCGGAGTACCCCTTCATTGCCATTGCTCCCAGGTCCACTATGGCCCGGAGCGGTAACACATAATTGGGTCCTCTCTATTGGTAAAAAAAGAACTGTTTGACGTTTATACTGAATGCAAACAAATAAGTGTAAATTGAATTGTTTGAAATAGAACTGTTGGATCATTTAACTGTGTATAAACAAATGACTGATGCTTAATTGAATTCTTAGTGACACATGGCAATACTCAGAACCGTTTGATTGTGTCGGTTTGGTTTCTTTGTTTTAATGACATATCAACCTTTGTAGGTTATTTAATGCTAAAGCCACCCTCTCAGAAGAACAGTAGTGGTACTATTTAACCTATAGCTGAGATGATAAGGGGCTCATACCTTTCCCAAGGGTATTTGCCCGAATATGAATGTAATAGCGCGACTGGAATAGGAACTCGCTTACTACGATTCCGCAGTTCATCGCTTTAACCATTGCACCACGAGGACACCGGTGTTTGGTTATGTGCAAATGAATAAATAGTGTTGAATAATATAGTGTTAAATTACAATATTTGTTTGGTTTGGTTTGGTTTGTTGGGTTTTTATGGCATATCAACCATTTTTATGTAAATAATCTGTCCTATTTAAAACAATTAAGTTTAGCATAAGTACACTGTTTAATTGTCAAAAGAATTCTATTTCAAACTATTCAAGCAATTATATGTAACAATTCAGTTAAGTGTAAATACAGTGTTAATGTCGAAAAATAGTTCTATTTCAAATAATTCAGTTAAGCATAAGCACGCAGTTTAAATGTAAGTTCGATTTGAGTGTCAAAAACATTTCTATTTCAAGCTATTCAGTTTACCCAAACAATTCATTTTAGCATAAGTATGCTGTTAGATCTATTTAACCCATAGATAGGGCCCGATCAGGTACTACCACTCCGGGCCAGAGTGGACTTGGGAGCGATGGCAATGAAGGGGTACTCCGCAAAGCTCCAGGATTGCTGGAACCTCACCATCAGACTGTTTAGTGTCATATCCAGGACACACGTTGCGGGGGGATCTTACCTCCTATGCAGAGAAGCAGTCGGTGTATTCTACAGCCCAAGCCGACTGGGCAAACAATATTTGCGACCACTCCACTGTGTGGAAACAAATAATTCTTGTTGAATAGAATTATTAGTGTTAGATAGCAATATCTAAACAGCATCTGATGGTTTCGCTTCATTTCTGGAGCTTTGGGAAATACGGTGTACCCCTTCATTGCCACTGCTCCCAGGTCCACTCTGACCCGGATAGTAGTACCTGGTTGGGTCTATGTACTGGTCTAAAAGAATTGTTTGTCATTCAAACTGTGTGCAAACAAATGACTTATGCTAAACTATTTAACTGTGAACAAACAATAACAATACCAGTATGCAAACAAATTATTTCTTACTCATTTAAATATGAAATTATCTACCCACTATTCATATGCAAATCATATATGTACGTCCCTTTGAACTTCTCTTATGATAAATTGAATTTTTAGAAATTAAACTATTTGATCATTTAACTGTTTGCCCAGTCGACTGGGGCTGTAGAATACACCGACTGCACCTCTGCAGAGGGGTAAGACCCCACCAACGTGTGTCCTGGATATAACACTAAACAATCTGATGGTGAGGTTCCAGTGATGGGAATGTGGAGCATTCTTTCATTGACATTGGTCCCAGGTCCACTCTGGCCCGGAATGGTAGCACTTGATAGGGCCCCATCTATGGGTTAAATAGAACTAAACTCTGTACTTAGGCTAAATTGAATTGCGTGAAATAGAACTGCATGCTTATGCTAAACTGAATTGTTTGAATTAGAACTGTTTTACAAAACCGAATTGCTTTAAATAGAAATGTTTTTTACAATTAAACTGTGTTCTTACATCTAAATTGCGTGCTTATGCTAAACTGAATTGTTTGAAATGGAACTGTTCTTGACATTGAAATTCTATTTACACTAAACTGAATTATTTAATATAGAACTGTTTTGACATTTAACTGTGTGTAAACAAAATCTGTACTTATACTAAACTGAATTAGCTGAATTAGAACTGTTTGACTAAACTGAATAGCTTGAAATAGAAACGTTTTGACAATTAAACTGTGTACTCATGCTAAACTGAATTATTTGAAATAGAATTGATTATTTGCATAAAAATGGAATTGGCGTAAAATAACATACAAAGGTTGATATGAATTGTTAGTGATACATAGCAATTCTTGGAACCATTCAACTGTGTGCAGACTAATAAATGGTGTAAAAAAGAATTACTGTTTAATAATTGTATTCAATATTTAATCGTTTGTTTTCGGGTTGTGGAGTGGTTGCAAGTATTGTTATTTATGTTAGATAACAACTATTGAAACTATTGTGCAAAAAATGAGGTAAGTCTCATTAAAAAATATTATCAGCAAAATTTGTTTACAAATCATATATATATATATATATATATAAACAGGACTTGGCATTAAAAAAACCAAAATGGTTGATATGCCATAAAATCAGACCAAACCAAATTGTATATATTTATTATATATGTATAAAGAGGATTTGGCATTAAATAATCTACAATGGTTGATGTATCATAAAACCGAACCAAACCAAACCTATTTGATATATATATATATATATATATATATATATATATATATATATATATATATATATATATATATATTCAGTTTTGAGCGACTAACAAGTCTAGGCCTAGTTTCTCGGCGTATTCAAACAACCGCTACTATTTAGGTGATTGATGAATTGATTTATCAGCATGTCAACCTGCCTAAAGTTATTTTATGCCAAGAGGTTAGGGAATCGCATTCACGTTCCCATTTATATTTACATTTTTTATGAAAATGAACTATTTTAACGATAAATGGGTCCCCAATAGACTGCCACCCCGAGTCTGAACTTACCTGGTAGTAATGTCAATGAATTGATGTACTATATTCCATCATGCTTTTGGACTGGAACCTCATCAACAATGGAATTTTAATGTCATGCCCAGGATACCTCTTATTTTTGAGAGGGGTCTTAAATCTCTTCAGGGGGATACAGTCTGCTTATTTTAAGCTCCTCCAGAAGGGAGGCTTCTATTCTAGGGATATGAAGAGCCAACCAGCAAACAAAAGACATATCAATTCTTCATGACTATTTAATACCAAATCCTGGTTATACATACACACCTATCGATCTATCTATCTATCTATGGAAGTAAATAAGGAAGTTAAATCCGACTGTATGAAGAAAAGTAGAAAAAGCAAAAGAATCCAAATTTGATGAATTTAAGAAGGTCTACGTAGAACGTTTCGGTTATAATAACCTCCTTCGGAACTTAGAATTTATGAAAAGTGTTATTAAAATAACGATGGATCTTTGATAAAATGCATAATAAATTATGCAAATTTGAATTTTTTTGTTCTTTCTCCTTTCCTTCATATATATATATATATATATATATATATATATATATATACCGTATACACACACAAACGGAAATAAACATATATATATATATACAAAACATAAGTATTTGAAAACCATTCAAACTACAAACACTAGTAAATCAAAATCATTTAGTACCCATTAACTAGACCTTATGCCAAACATATTCTCAGACGAAAAAAAAAATTGAAAATACACACACACATACACAGACATACCTATACATATACAAAAAAAGGGAGAAAGAATTACTAGTAGATTTAAAACCACAAAACTCCCCATGATACACACTACACACACAAAAAAAGCTGTTAGTGAAACCCCAAACCACTCCAAGGTCTACACACACACACACACACACACACAACTATACACATATCAAATATGAAAGACGGGTAAAGCAGACTAAAGTAAACACACTCCACGAAAGAAGAACAACGACCCCTTTATAAACCAGTTTGATCAACCAAGGGTCATTTATACTGGAAAAAAGAGTGAGTCCAAGTCTCATTGAGTACTCCATTAAAAAGGCCTTGTGCTACATATGTTCTCTAACGAAAGCAACAAGCTGGAAACATACATATAAATAACACTTATGTAAGAACAAAATGAATAAAATCAAATAATACAAATCTCTTCGTGAACCTTCTTATTTAAAAATATATTCTTATTCTTTCTCTGGACCTACAACAAGCATCTTTATATATACATATGTATGCGTAGAAAAGGTTTGGTTATTCCATGTGATTCCTATTGAGGCTGGTTGTCGTGGTTTTCTAGGACATTCAGTCATTTCGTTTCTTTCAAAAATAGGAATCACTGGCCGCAGTTTGAAAGTTGCCTCAAATCGTCTTCACGTCCACGGCGCAATATGCATCAAGTTGGATTTGGTCGAAAGCGAGAAGTTTTCAGCATGAATAAAATACACGCGGAACTACCATTCCCGTGTGATTACGTAACATCAAGAAACGGTTACTGTAAATGCGTAATAACATCAACGGACGAAAATAAACATTAAAAATGAAGATGAACGTCCAGTGTAATCTCTGCTCTTAATTGATCTGGCGTATATAATTCTTTTAAATAATCTGTCCGGTGGCAAATACTGCTTGGTAGCGCCAGGAGTGGCAGTACCGCCTTGAGCTACCGAAACTGTTGTTGTATAGCCACATACATATACATAATACATGCAGAACATAATCAAACATACTGACGAACTTCTATGAACGAACGAACACGCTTCTTTTTAAAAATATATCTCTCACTCTTTATTCTCGAAAGGGTTGATGTTGGTTGTGTGTGAGAGGTGAGTTGGAGACGGGGACAGACTGCTACATATTGACCCAAAGTTCTTCTAACCATAGCAGCACTTCTTCCTCATTCTGGCTGGGCTGCTCAACCGTGGGTCACTAAGGGCCCAAAGCCCTCAGTCTCAAGCTGTTCTCACGCTGACATTTTGTCCCCAACTGACTCCTACTCCCACTGGAATTCGAACTGACTGACTCAAGCCGTCTCTGTTTTGGTTATGTTTTTGTTTGACATCCACCTGCTTCCGCTTATTTACACAGGTGCATTTCTTGATTGACGGCTCGGTCGAGGGTCAATATGTAACACTGTATTATCACCCCTGGTTGGCGGCTGATGAGGGCAGGGTATCGCACATGCTTTCACACGTTGTATGATGAAATATATATATATATATATATATAGGGTGACCCCAGAAAAACAGAACCCATATATTTTTTACTGAAATTCATAAATTTGATTAAAGCCTTTTCTTTTTTTTCAGGATACGAAGTAGATTCTGTGCATAAAAAATTGGGACCATAGTATTCAGCAACATGTCCAGAAGTTCGACTGTACACAATTAGAATTATTTTGCTTTATTTTTGTAGAAATAATAAAAAAAAGTTTTTGGTCACCCTGTACATATATATATATATATATATATATATATATATATATATATATATATAATTTTTCCGTGAATAGTTTGTAGGTAACTTTATTATAAAACAATTTGTTTACACACAGTTAAATGGTTTCAAGTATTGATATCTAACATTATTAATTCTATTTATTAAGTTTTCCTTTCAAATTTAATTCTATTTGTTTGAACACAGTTAAATGGTTTCAATATTCCTGTTTAAAACCAATAATTCTATTTCATATTAATGATAATCCTAGTAAATGATTGAACCGTTCCATTTGATCCATAGATTTAACCCTAACAGGTACTGCCAATCTGGGTCAGAACAGACCTACCAAACCTCAAGACTGTAGCCTCACCATCAGATAGAGTTTAAGAATTCTTAGTACTTTGATAGATAGTTAATCCAAATATTTCATTATCTGGGTAAAAGGTCAACAAAGACCCCACGTCTATGTGACCCGGTTCGATTGACCCCACTGATATTTTTCAGTGACTTTACTGACTAGTGCTCGGATAGCCTAAGTAGTTGTTATCAACCCCAGGTGGTCGATAGGACAATCCAAGGGGTCGATAGATACCTGCCTGTCAGAAGGGGGTCAATAGACGTGGGGGTCGAATACTGAACTCAGCGGTTGAAAGTTGACTTTAAAAAATGAAAATAGACTGATTGACAGCAAACAGATATTGCACTCTGAGCATTTCCTGATCTTTGATGCAGCATATTAACTACCTTATATTTCGATGAGAATGAACTCTGTAGATGTAATTTTAATCGCTTTTCTAGAGTTTAAAATTGAGTTTAAAATTGAGTTAGCCAAAAAATGTTCTACAGTCGGCACCAGTAAATGCCGTATCTGGTACAAGATCAGAGAAGACGAGAATTAGTAAAGATCGAACTTTCTCCCATAGCTATAATATCAAGTACATGTTGCCTTGATTTACATTTGAAAACTGGGCCCATGACCAAATGAAACCCGTCTTATAAAAATAGAAAAATGTCTTTTAACAAGTAAAACTTTTTGTAAAAGTTTAGTTTCTTTAATGGCATATCAACCTTTGTGGAGTTTTGAATGCAAAATCCATCCTTGTAGATGTATAGTAGTGGTGCTATTTAACCCATCGCTGGAGAATAATTGGGTTCACATCTTTCCAAAGGGTATTAGTCCAAAAGTGAACGTTATAATGTGAGTGGAGTTCGAACTCACTTTGAGGCTGCAGTCAAGAACTTTAGCCACAACGACATGGGGACTCCCTCCTTAAACTTTTCAATGTTGAATTCTTAAGTTATGTTCAATATTTTTGTACTTTTCACATGGTTACCACAACTTCATATTTTGTGCATGGGGATTGGAAAAGAAAAAATTATTAAAAAAATGTAACAGTTCCCAGAAGCCCATTTACAGGAAACAAGAACGGCGAATGCCAAAGAAAAGGGACTTCTGGGCGCTGATGAGAAATTCTGCCCATTGTGCCACAACGCTGGTACTGAAATGATCCTTTCCCTCTGGGCTGCTTGCAGCAAGCGTATGTGCTGATTGGGTTCCTACTAGGAAACCACCTCTGCTAAAAATAACTTACTGAAAACACCCACTGGACAAACGACAAACTTAAAACTTTGCCACCGAAAATGACTAATATATTTCAACACATTGAGAAACATGACCACTTCGACTGGTTCAGGAAAAATGTTTCTCGCTACAGAATAGTCGCGAACCCCAAAATAAAGTTTAAATGGATCTCTGTGTCTTCCTCTCCTTCCTTAATTCTCTTCCGCAGACAAAGAAGACGACAAGTTAATGGGGAAAGAAGAACAAAGGAGTCAGATACGAAACTCAGAATTCACTAACCACCAATACCTACACTGCGAAACAATTAACCAACCAAACGTTCTGTGCTCCATATATGTTCATATTTTTCAATAGTGACATTTACTGGAGATTCAGAGCAACAGTCTTGAAGTTTCCTCAATTAATAACCCGGGTTCTTAGCACCTGTTAGAACAGGTGTAAAAAATCTCGCGTTATTACCTGGCGAAACTTGTATAATTTGACATAATGTTTAAAATGATTGCGAAATTTATAATTACATTAGCTTTTAAAACAAATTTGTATAAAGTGATTACCAGTTTAAAATAATTGTAAACTTTATATATTAATTCTTAAAACATTGATATGGCAACTAAGTATGAAGTGTTTACTTGTTTAAAAGGATTGTGAACTTCAATAATAGATTGGCTCTTAAAACATTGATATGTCAACTAAGTATGAAGTGTTAATTGTTTTAAATGATTGTGAGCTTTATTAATACATTGGCTCTTAAAACGTTAATATGGTCACTAATATGAAATATTTACTTGTTTAAAAATATTTTTAACTTTATGAACATTAGCTCTTAAAACGTGTAACTTAATATGAAGTGTTTACTTGTTTAAAATGATTGTAAGCGTTATCAAAATATTAACTCTTAAAACATTGATATGGCAACTAAGTATGAAGTGTTTACCTGTTTAAGATGATTCTGAAATTTATTTAGACATTAGCTTAAAAAATTTACATTGTAACTAACTATACAGTGCTTACCTGTTTAAAATGATTGTGAACTTAATTTAAACATTGGCTTTTAAACATCGATATTGTAACCAAGTCTAAAGTGTTTACCTGTTTAAAATGATTTTAAACTTTATAATACATTGGCTCTTAAAACATTGATATTATAACCAAGTCTAAAGTGTTTAACGGTTTAAAATGACTATGAACTTTATAATACATTGGCTCTTAAAACATTGATATTGCATCTAAGTTTAAAGTATTTATCTGTTTGAAATGACTATGAACTTTATAATACATTGGCTCTTGAAATATTGATATTGCAACTAAGTCTAAAGTGTTTACCTGTTTAAAATGACTATGAAATTTATTTGGCCAGTCGGCTGGGGCTGTAGAATATACCTACTGCACCTCTGCAGAGGGGTAAGACCACCCACAACGAGTGTCCTGAATATGACACTAAAAATTTGATGGTGAGGTTCCAGTAATGCTGGAGCTTTGGGGAATGCGGAGTACCCCTTTACTGTCATCGCTCTCAGGTCCACTCTGACCCGGAGTGGTAGCACCTGATATAGCTCCTATCTATGGGTTAAAAAGAACTAAACCGTGCTTACTTCCCTATACTGATTTTTGCTTTTAAACTACGTATTTATGCTAAACTGAATTGTTTAAAATATTGCTGTCGTGACATTTAAACTGTGTACAAACGCTAAACTAAATTGCTCGAAATAGAACTGTTTTGACGTCTAAACTGTGTACTTATGCTAAACTGAATTATCTGAAATAAAACTGTTTGACATTTAACTCTGTGGATGTAGAATGCACTTACTACACTTCTGCAGTGTCCTGGATATGACACTAAAGAAATCTGATGGTGAGGTTCCAGTAATGCCGGGGCTTTGGGAAATACGGAGCACCCCTTCATTGCCATTGCTCCCAGGTCCCCTCTGGCCCGGCGTGGTAGCACCTGAGAGGGCCCAATCTATAGGTTAAATAGAACTAACGGCAAACCTCTACTAAACTGAACTGTTTGACTAAGCTTTGAATAGAAATGTTTTTGACAATTAAACTGTACTTACATTTAAACTGCGTGCTTATGCTAAACTGAATTGTTTGAAATTGAACCGTTTTTGACATTGAAACTGTACTTACACTAAAATTAATTGTTATATATAGAACTGTTTTGATATTTTACTGTGTAAACAAAATCTGTACTTACGCTTAACTGAATAAGCTGAATTAGAAGTGTTTGAATAAACTGAATAGATTGAAATAGAAATGTTTTTGACAATTAAACTGTGTACTCATGTTAAACTGAATTGTTTGAAATAGAACTGATTATTTACATATTTGGCGTTAAATAACTTATGAAGGTTGATCTGCCATAAAAATCCAACCAACCAACCAACCAACCAACCTATGAACTTTATAATACCATATTTACCCAACCGCTCCGCTCGGCCAAGATATAACACAAGGTCAATTTTTTTAAGCGGAGTTTAACAGGTTTGAATTCAGAGTTTTCCTTCTCCTAGACTAGTTGCCCCACCAAGACTGAAGAACCCAGTCTGTCCTACTATTTACCCATAGCTGGAGGGAGAATTATTGGATTCATACCTTTCCCAAGGGTATTAGTACTATGTGAAATGCAATGTCTCGTCCAGGATTTGAACTTGTGTCGCCGATAACCATTACACCGCGGTCACCTCCTTTACAATACACTGGCTCTTAAGCTTTGATATTGTAAAAAAGTATGAAGTTTAAAATGATTTGGAACTTAACTTTAGTGAGTTGAATATTTTGTAATATTTTGCTTATGTGAGGAACAATTCTGCAGCTCCAAACGCTTTTGTCGTGTACGTTAAAGTGACAAACTTCACCGGACTGTGAGATGCCGAGCTCACTTGAGACTCTCCCAGTGCTATTCCTCTAATTTGCCACCATGGCTTTTGAGCACGGTCTCGGAATCCACATTTTTAGGCCTATTTGATCTCGCCTAATAGTTGAGTTTTTGATCGAGTGCAACTTTACCTTTCACACAACAAATGCTCTAAATTGTTTTCGCGGCGTTATGGCATAAGTCCCCGTTCGTCTGTGCAGTCTTGAAAATTATACTCGGAATGAAGGAACGTGCCAGCGAAACAACAACCACAATACTACCAAACACAGTGGGTACCTATCACGGCTTGAACTTTTTCAAGTGATATAGACGCTGCACACTTGCATTTACTAAAATATTGCAAAACTTCTGACTCACTCAAGTAATGTACCGAAAACTTTGTTTTGCAATTCTAGCGTGAAATATTTAGCAGTTTAAAATGATTGCATTGACATCATCTTCTGTAATAATTTAATTTTTTTTCTTTCTTCTTTTTTCTCCATCGTTAGTTTTTTTGTTTGTTTGTTTGTTTACTTGATTGTTTCTGTCTTTCCAGTTGCTATCTCTTCTTCTTCTTCTTCTTCTTCTTCTTCTTCTTCTTCTTCTTCTTCTTCTTCTTCTTCTTCTTCTTCTTCTTCTTCTTCTTCTTCTTCTTCTTCTTCTTCTTCTTCTTCTTCTTCTTCTTCTTCTTCTTCTTCTTCTTCTTCTTCTTCTTCTTCTTCTTCTTCTTCTTCTTCTTCTTCTTCTTCTTCTTCTTCTTCTTCTTCTTTCCCTACAACTTATATATTTTATCACATATATTATTCTGTGCCCAGCCGGCTTGAATCTTTATTTCAAAATTACATATAAGCTCAACTGGTCTCTCCCGTTCACCGACTTGCTACCCATTATCTCCAAACGACGCTGGGGGTGGGGGTTAAGGTCATACAGACGTCAAGGCTTTCTTCTCAAGATGCATTTCATTAATAGCGTTTTCCCACTGACTTTCTCCCTATGTGTGCGGACCACTGCATTGCAAAAAACTCGAGGGGGGGGAGTTCACCACTTGAGCTGATTTATCCGCGTAAAAACCTCTTGATGAACACCCCCGACGGGGTAAGGATTTACGGAAGCGGAAAGGTGAATAATTGAATGATTGACTGAATGAGGTTTGAAGAGGCCAGTTGGAGGTCAGCACACGCATGCACAGCTGGTAAAACAAAAAAACAATATTTTTTTTTAATCTCTTACTTATTGTACATTGCACCTCTGTTTTTTTTTATTTTAAAGTGCCGGGTGGGCAATCATTGTTACCACTAAGGCATGCGAACTGATCGGAATAGTGAAATCGTTCTTTACAAAAATGGCATAAAAATTATGGGCATGAATCGATACAACGTTAATCATAAGATGTTTTACTCTTTAAAAGAAAATGATGCAATGGATCTCAGGTGGTCCAAATATACCCTGTTTTTTATCCTAAATAAAGTGGTTGGTTGGTTGGTTGGTTTTACGATGTATCAAATCAACCCTTTTCAGGTCATTTGACGACAAATTAAATTTCGAAAAATTTAATTTAGTATAAATATATTTTTTTTTATTTACAAACAGTTAAATGTCAAAACAATTCTATTTCAAACTATTCAGTTTAGCATAAACTGTGTGTTCTGCTGGACAGTTTAGAGTGAATTTTTGGGAGTTATAAAACCTAATGTTCTTACTACTATTATGTATGATTTTTTTACCTATGCTCATATTCAGATTTTCTTTTTATCTAACCTTTTTAATTATCGGTTCCCAGATTGTATTCATCTCTATACTTGGTCTACTCAACAGGTCATTGTATCCCCCCATATGTGCTAATTCCTTAAGGCGCTTAATCCTCCTATGTTCAGCCCTATCAATTATTTCAACTTCATCCCATAAAGGCAAATGGTTTCCTTTTTCCTGCCATATATGGTCCACCATATCCGACTTTTCAATCTCACCTCGTACTACTGCCTTCCGATGTTCTTCTAGCCTTACTTTTAGTGGGTGACCGGTCTCACCTTTGTATATTTTACCACAACTGCAAGGGATGGAGAAAACAAAGTTCTTGATCATGTTGAATTCTGTTGGCTTGACCCGGAAAAGATATCTCCGGAGAGTTGAACCACTTGTGAATACTGTCCTGATGTCATATGGACTATATATCTTTTGGATCCTTTCAGATAGTCCTTTGACATAGGGCAGACATACTGTGGTGAGTTTTCGGGTATTGTCCTCTATCCTCCAATTCAGGTTTCTTGGAACCGATGTTATGCGCTCTGGGTAGTTGTTGCGATGGAGGTTGTGTCTCAAACTAATCATTTCTTCTTGAAGTGCATCAGTATCGCTACTAATGGGTTTTGCTTGATGTTGTAAGCAACGGACTATTCATTTCTTTTCCGTACATGGGTGATGGCAGTTGAAAATTGAGGTACTGTCCGGTGAAGGTGGGCTTTCAATACACAGATGACCTGAATCCTTGCTCTGTGCGTGTTACTATTGCATCGAAGAAGGGTAATTTGTTATCTTGCCCTTTCTCCGTAGTGAACTGTATAGATGGTCGGATTGAGTTCACGTTATCAAGTAATGCCTGAACATCTTCCTGATGAGGCTAGAGAATGAATGTGAAATCAACGTATCTAAGCCATATAGATGGCTTTAGTGATGTGGATCCAAATGCCATTTCTTCGAGGTTTTCCATGTATATATTGGCCAATACTGGTGACAATGGCGAACCCATAGCCAGTACTTCTTGTCGGTATGTATCAGATCCTATCCCGAAGTAGATTGTCTCCACACAGAAAGTCAACATTTCCATTAGATTATGTATGGGTATACAAGTGCATTCTTCCAGCGAAAGATCTGCCGCCAGTTTATCACGTACTACAGCAAGTGTCTTATCAATTGGTACCTTTGTAAACAGACTTACTACATTCAAACTCACCATCTGGTTAAAATGAATGGGGGCACCACTGATTCTCTCCATAAAGTGGGCTGATTTCTTAACATATGATGAGGACTACCCGGTTACAGGGCTGATGATCTCCACAAGGAAATGATTCAATGGGTAACATGCTGAACCTTGGTTGCTGACAACGGGTCTCAATAGAATACCATCCTTATGAATTTTTTCAAAGCCATATATGTGTGGTAGCTTACTGTAATGTTGAATTAGCTGTCTGTATTTTGTTTGTAGCATGAGATCTTTATTCTTACCAAGTATCTATGACAGCTTCCTTTCCGTCTTCAGGGTTGGGTCCTTCTTTACTTTACAATAGCCACCATTGCCCATCAAGTCTGCCAGTGTGTTGGAGTATTCCATCCTATCCATTACCGCGGTAGCATTGCCTTTGTTAGCTGGGTGGATTATAATAATGTTATCATCTTGAAGCGATTTGATAGTCTGTCCCTCCGTTTTTGAGATGTTTGGTTTCGGAGGCTTTGATTTCTCAAGTGCTTGTCTAACTTTCCATTTTAGCTCATAAGCCCTAGCCTTGGGAATTTTTAAAGCTGCATCCTCGATTGGGGCAATTAGAGTGAGTCAAAAGAAATGCAATATTTTGGTAGTACGTGAAATACAATTCGGTGTTCGGATGCTTAGTCGTGGTCGAAAAGGTGACGAACCGTACTGGACTGAAAGATGACGAGCTCGGCTGATACTCTCCAGTTCACCTGATACTTCACTCTCCGTTGAGAAGATTCCACATTCTTGTTTTCCTTCACTTAGACTGGTTGCCTCATTAAGAGCACAGAGTTCAGTCTATCCGACTAGATGTTAGATTTAAAAAAAAAATACCTTGGTGAATAAATTTTTTTTTGCAATATTTGCATTGGCGAGAAACAACTCAGCAGCTCGAAATACTTTTGCCGCAGTTAGAAAGGTAAAAAAACCCACACTGTACTGTGAGTGCTACTTACCTGATTTTGCCTGTATGGGTTGGAGCTCAGCCTCGGAATCCACTGTTTTAGGTTTACATGATTTTGCTTGATCGTCGAGCAGAATTTCTTCTACCATTTAATTACTGTAATGTGATCAACTTTCACACAACAAATGTTTCTGGTTGCTTCCGCAGCCTCATTGCCCAGAATGAACTTGTAAAGCCTAAATTACCGATTTAGACTCTTTAGTGGTTGGTCAACTTCACAACCTCGGCAAAAGAATCCAGATTTGTTGCATTGTGCTTCATGTTACTAAAATATTGTAAAACTTTTGACTCACCTAAGTATTTTGGTTTATCTTTTATAGTAAAAATTACCACTCGTAACCTTTCGGTATATACTTTTAATTAACAAGAAAGACTGTTAAATAACCAGCAGTGATACAAATCTTGATCTCTTACCTGTCGAAGACCGTTTCTTCAGCTAGTTGATAATAACCTTTCAATGTCATCACTGTCAATATATCTTTAGATATATATTGTACTCGCTTTTCTTGAGTTGAAAATTGTCAGAGTTTGCCAAGAGATGCTTTATTGCCGGCTTTGACTCACTGAAAATCAACCCTGAAAAGGGTTGATTTGATACATTATAAAACCAACCAACCAACCAACCAACTTTATGATAAATAAAAGCAGGGTACATTTGGACCAGATGAGATACATAACATAAATGCCGTACCTGGCACGAGGTCAGAAAAGATGAGTACTAGTAAAGATCGGACTTTCTACAAGAGCAATAACATGTGATGTCATCAAGTACATATTGTCTTTGTTTAGGTTGTCCAGTCAACTGGGGCAGTAGAATACACCGACTGTTTCTCTGCAGAGGTGTAGGACCACCCGCAATGAGTGTCCTGGATATGTACCTAAACAATCTGATGAAAGAGTTCCAGTAATGATGAGACTTTGGGGAATGCGGAGTACTCCTTCATTGCCATCGCTTCCAAGTCCATTCTGGCCCGGAGTAGTAGCACTTGATATGATCCTATCTATGGATCAAATATACTAGTACGTACTATTGCTAAACTGAATAGTTTGAAATAGAATTATTTTGACATTTAACTCTTTGTAAATAAAAACTATACTTATACTAAACTAAATTTTCCGAAATTTAGTTTGTCGTTAAATGACCTGAAAAGGGTTGATTTGATACATTGTAAAACCAACCAACCAAGCAACTTTATGATAAAAAAAGCAGGGTACATTTGGACCAGATGAGATACATTACATAAAAAAAAATTTAGGAGTAAAACATCTTATGTAGAGTTTAGTTTTTTGTTTCTTGTTGACAGGCATATCAAACTTCATGGGTTAATTAAAGCCAAAGCCATTCTTGTAAAAGATCAAGAGATATGGGAGTTCATATATCTCCTGAAGATAACGCAATAACGCGACTGCAGCTTGAACTCGGCTACCACCATCTCGTAGTTGAGCACGTTAGCCACTACGCTACGGAAATTCACTCAAGTTTTTGTATGGTTTTTACGACAAACAACCTATAATAATTTTACGACTGTCAACCTGTCATAAATTTAACTTGGTGAAATTTACAAAAGAACAAGTGATGTGAATAGAGAAACATGTTTTAGTCTACTTCTTTTAACAGATGGTGTAATGGTTAAAGCGCTAGTACGGGGGTTCGAAATCCAGTCGTTCTATAACGTTCACTTTCGGACAAATACCCTTGGGAAAAGTATGAACCCCCTTATCCTCCCATCTATGGGTTAAATAGTACCACTACTGTCCTTCTAAAGGATTGATTTAGCATTAAAGAAACCGAGAAGGTCGATATGCCATTAAAATAACAAACAAACAAGCCAAATTCTACAGATTGGCGAAAGACGAATATGCCATTGCGAGCCTGACTGAAAAAAAGTTTGCAGTGTGGAAAGATACTGACCACCGTTTATGTAAAAGTTCTGAGCGCTGCTGTGAGTAAAGAAGGTGATGCTGATTGTATTCTGGGACCTAAAAGGACCCAATATTATGAATTTTCTAAAAAAACGGCAACTGTAAAAAATGTTTACTTTAAAAATGCATTAAAATTATCTATTACAATAAAAATGCATTAAAATGATTTTTACTATAAAAATGCATTAGAAATGATTTTTTCTATAACAATGCATTAGAAATGATTTTTTCTATAAAAAGGCATTAGAAATTATTTTTAAAATAAAAATGCATTAGAAATGATTTTTTCTATAAAAAGGCATTAGAAATGATTTTTGCTATAAAAATGCATTAGAAATGATTTTTTCTATAAAAAGGCATTAAAATGATTTTTACTATAAAAATGCATTAGAAATGATTTTTACTATAAAAATGCATTAGAAATGATTTTTTCTATAAAAAGGCATTAGAAATGATTTTTTCTATAAAAAGGCATTAGAAATGATTTTTAATATAAAAATGCATTTGAAATGATTTTTTCTATAAAAAGGCATTAGAAATGATTTTTGCTATAAAAATGCATTAGAAATGATTTTTGCTATAAAAAGGCATTAGAAATGATTTTTGCTATAAAAATGCATTGGAAACGATGTTTTCTATAAAAATGCATTGGGAATGATTTTCACAATAAAAATGCATTTCAAATGATTTTTACGAGAAAAATTCATCGGAAATAACGTTTAGTATAAAAATGGATTGAAAATAATCTTCACAATAAAAATGCATTAGAAATGATTTTTACGATAAAAATGCTTAGGGAATGAGTTTTACTATAAAAATGCATAAGAAATGATATTTACGATAAAAATGCAATTGAAATGATTTTTACTATAAAAATACATAGGGAATGAGTTTTACTGTAAAAATGCTTTGGAGATGATTTGACAATAAAAATTCATTGAAAATGATTTCGACTATTAAAATGCGTTGAAAAATACCTTATTATTTGGAAATGACTTTACCGTGAGTATGCTTTTCAAATGATTTTACCATAAAATAGATTGGTTGGTTGGTTAGTTGATTGGTTGGATTTATGGCATATCAACCCTTGTAGGCTATTTAATGCCAAATCCATAATCAGTTCCATCTCGAACGATTCAGTTAAGCATGAGTACACTTAAAAAACATTTCTATTTAAATCTATTCAGTTTAGTCAAATTTTTAATTAAAACAATTCAGTGTAGTAGAAGTATATTTTTTCTGCAAAGTTAAATGTCAAAACAGTTCTATTTCAAACAATTCAGTTTAGCTTAAGTACGCATTTTATTTGTTTGCTTGTTTGTTTGTTTGGGTTTTATGGCATATCAAGCCTTGTTGGTTATTTAATACCAAATCCATTTTTATACAAATAAACAGTTCTATTTAAACAATTCTGTAAAGCATAAAAACACAGTTTAAAAAACATTTCTATTTCAAGCTATTCAGTTTAGTCAAACAGTTTTAATTCAAATAACATAGATTAGTATTAGTATAATTTTTGTTTATAAACATTCAAAAATAAAAATTGTTCTATTTTGAACGATTCCTTTTAGCGTTGTACAGTTTTAATGTCAAAAACAGTTCTATTTCAAACTATTCAGTTTGCCATAAGTACGCAGTTTAGTTCTATTTAACCAATAGATAGAGCCCTATCAGGTGCTATCACTCCAGGCCAGAGTGGTTAGGGAACAATGGCAATGAAGGGATACTCCGCATTCTCCAAAGCTCCAGCATCACTGGAACATCACCATCAGATTATTTAGTGTCACCACCAGGACACTCTTTGGGGGAATCTTACTGCTCTGCAGAGGTGCAGTCGTTGAATTCTACAGCCCCAGCCGACTGGGCCAAAATGAATTGGATATGTAAGAATGTATAGGAAATGATTTTACTATAAAATGAACTTGAAAAAATTTTACTATAAAAATGAATTACAATTTGGTAACTTGAAATCGAATTGTTTACTAAAAGGGACAGATAAACCCAAACCATTTATTAATCTAGATGTATTATAATCTGTATGAACATATGACTATTACTTAAACCAAACCAAACCAAAACTTAAAACAATTTAACTGTGTGCAAAAGAAATATCTCGGCCTTGTTTAAAAATCTTATCAACAAAATGTGTTAACAAATCATATATATTTAATATATATGTAGAAAGAGGATTTGGCATTATATAATCTACGTCGAGTCATATGCCATAAAACCCAACTCAACCAAATCGTATATATTTAATATATATATATATATATATATATATATATAAAGAGAATTTGGCATTAAATAACCAGCAATGATTGATATGCCATAAAACCCAACCAAACCAAATCGTACATATATATATATATATATATATATATATATATATATATAAAGAGGATTTGGCATTAAATAACTTACAATGGTTGATATGCCATAAAACCAAACCAAACCTTAAAACAATTTAACTGTGTGCAAAAGAAATATCACGGTCTTGTTTAAAAATTTTATCTACAAAATGTGTTTACAAATCATATATATTTAATATATATGTAGAGAGTGGATTTGGCATTATATAACCTACGTGGATTGATATGCCATAAAACCCAACCAAAACAAATCCTATACATTTAATATATAAGTATAAAGAGAATTTGGCATTAAATAACCTATAATGGTTGATATGCCATAAACCCGACCAAACCAAATCCTATATATATATATATAAAGAGGATTTGGCATTAAATAACCTACAATGGTTGATATGCCTGACTGAAATAAAACGGTTTCTTCATTTAAACGTATAGATCTACAAAACGTGTTTACACATATATTCAATATATATGCAAAAACAGGATTTGGCATCAAATAACCTACAATGGTTGATATGCCATAAAACCCAACCAAACCAAATCCTATACATTTACTATGTAAGTATAAAGAGGATTTGGCATTAAATAACCAACAGGGTTGATATGCCATAAATGCTAACCAAACAAAATGTCCTTTGCCATCCTGGCATTGTGTGCCAATTTGATCGGGACATTTCGTTGTTGCGCGGTGAACAGTCTACGAAGGAGACGCAAATGCGAAAACGGCTTCTCTTCTAGATACTGGACGATAACAAAACCTCCCCCAGGCCGTTTCAATATGTTCCCTTATATCTTGTTCAACAATGCTTACGCTCCACCAACACACATGCTCCTTCATTTGATTTCACTATCTTGGCACCCCGAACCTTCCACACTCAAAGACCCACTCACATTTTCTCTCTCTCTCTCTCTCTATATATATATATATATTGTTCCTTTTGTTAATATATTTCCTCCCCTCTTTTATTAGCCTTATTCTTTTCTTTGTCTTTTTCACTCTCTATCGTAAGCACTTGTGTGCATGTGTGTGTGTGTGTGTTTATTTTTTGGTCGTTCCCAACTGTTGAATTACTCGAAAAAGACAAACAAGACCTCCTCAGCTTGTTGATACGCTAAAAGCGCACCGCGTTGGTCCGTCGGACATTTCTATATTTCGTTCGACAAATAACAACAACACCCATCTCCTCCTCAGCCTTGTTTTTTCCATCCAACCCCCTCCGCCATCACCACCGCCGCCTATAACAACGCTCCAAGAGACGGACCGTGCTCCGCACGGGGCCAAACAGAGGAAAATGTCGTGTGGTGTCGTGATTGTCGTTATGATAGCCCGATGTGACAAACATTGCTCTTAGTATTTTCGGTTATCGTTGTACGAAACAAAATCGGTGGTCCGTGTTCGAGTTTTCGACGAGGCTGTTTGAGTTTCACTTAGGGGTAATGCTCTTGGGGGAGAAAAATAAAACAAAAAAAAACATTGATCCATCTGTTCACCCACCACTGACAGCGATGGATTTTGCCGTGCTGGCCAACCACAGAATGAAAGTGATGGAAAACGAAAAGCAGGCAAAATACCAAGACTTTGCTAGAGAAATGAAAATGTTCTTGAACATAAAGGTTACAGTGAGTAAGACCCCCTTCGTTGACATTGCTCCCAGGTCCACTTTGGCCCGGCGTGGTAGCACCTGATAAGGCCCTATCTATGGGTTAAATAGAACTAACTCCATACTTATGCTAAACTGATTTTTTTAATTTTTTTTATTAAAGTGAATAATTTGAAATAGAAATGTTTTTGATAATTAAATCGTACTTACATTTAAACGGCGTGCTTATGGTAAACTGAATTATTTCAAGTAGAACTGTTTTTTGACACTGAAACTGTATTTATACTAAACTGAATTGTTCAACATAGAACTGTTTTGACATGTAACTGTGTGTAAACAAAATCTGTACTGATACTAAATTGAATTAGCTGAATTAGAACTGCTTGACTAAACTGAATAGCTCGAAATAGAAATGTTTTTCACAATTAAACTATACTTACATTTAAACTGCGTGCTTATGCTAAACTGAATAATTTAAAATTGAACTGTTTTTGACATTGAAACTGTACTTACACTAAACTGAATTGTTAATACAACTGCTTGAATAGTTTGAAATAGAAATGTTTTTGACAATTAAACTGTGTACTCATGCTAAACTGAATTGTTTTAAATAGAATTGATTATTTACATAAAAATGGATTTGACGTTAAATACCTACAAGGGTTGATATACCATAAAACCCAATAAAGCAAACGAAACCAACATTCCAGTGGACATTTCTCTGTAACGGGCGTAAAACACATTACTTTGGACAATAGATACACACTTACTTTCGATCATCCTGTCCCTAATATAGTGAGGCGAATGGTAAAAAAAAAGTTAATTATATAGTTTTCGTTTATAAAACTAGTTGAAGAAAACAGAAACTCAGAATTTAAACCAGCACTAAGCAACTTAACTTGTAAGTATAGTAAAATTGGCGACCTTAGTCGAGGGTAACCCGAAGGCTCCCTTTTCGATAGCAACTACAACGAGGTGTAGGGGAGGCCGCTACTCTTTTCCCTGGATTGCTCCACTTTACCCTTGATACGTACCTTATATTGTTATTGAGTGTTAAGCAAGGAGGTATCAAGTACCATTTTTGAGTCTTTGGTATAACTCGATCTGGGATTGAACCCCAGTCTCCCTGGCCATTGGCAAACATTCTAACCATCATGCCAATGTTTGGTATGCTTAATTTGTATTCCCACCCAGAAACTGGGGCACGAAACTCAAACTCACTCAGATTAATCATCGATTCCCTCCGACCTACTTTGAGTATCTCAACGATTTTCTCGTTTTTAGGGTTTTAATTTACAGTTTATTTTTCCTTTGTTCTTTTCTTTTTCTCCAAAACCTTCTCGTTTCTGAGTGACTGCAAGTTTCTTTAGGTCTGAAAATTTTTTTTAGTATTTCAATCGTTTTTAGCCATGCAGTATCATATGGATTGTTTAATCTCTTCCACAAATCTCCAGTTCCCCAAGTCAATTTTTCAAGGATTTAGGGGACTGTTCCAAGTGCACTAACTACAATTGGTATCACCGTCACAAAATCAACTACATGACAACTTCTCTTGTTCATGGTAATCATCATTAAGTGTGATCTTGCCGATATTACGGGATCTGTTTCTACCACAAAATCCCAGAGATTATTATGCATTCTTATTTTCTGGGACAGATTCTGGTTTATGCACATACAGTTTAGTCATCATCATCATCATCAAGTCGCGCCGCTAGCACGGATATCCCTGGCCCTCTCTCGCTACTTCTCCCTATCGTTCATCGCCTCTGGCAGGTCTTCAGGGCTACATCCCGTATCCTCACATAGCTGCTGAATGTATGTTCGAGCTGGTCGTCCTGCTTTTACCCGGCCATATGCAGGGGTCCATAGGAGTACATCACTTATGAGCTCGTCTCTGTTTCTTCAGCAGTGTCCTGCATGTCTGGTTCGTCTAACTTGGATAGTTTTCGTGATGGGAGGCAGGTGACCGTATAGTTGGTGCCTTGTGGGGTGTTTCCGCCAGGACTTGTTCAATATTGCTCGCAGCATTCTTGTGTAATTGCTGTCTAGCTTCTTCAGTATGGCTAAATTTTAATCTCTTGCACAATTCTCAGTGGATCATCTTTCCCACCCATTCGTGCCTAGTCTTTCACTCTTTTTGAGCTCGTTTAATGCATTGCCTTATTATATAATTAACCATTTCATCTCTTTATCATCATAACTTACACTTGTTATTCTGTTGCGTATTATTAATTTCGCTTTAATATAATCGATCCTTACAGTATTATTTTGTGCCGCTATGAGAAGTACCGTTTATCACCGGAGGTTTTGCTTTTTTAGACATGTCCAGGTTCTCTCTTCTAAAATCTCGGCATTTTGTTAGCCCTGTCTGCTAGAGCTGTAGAATCTATGTACTAGGGTGAGCTCCCAATAACGTGTGTCCTGGATATGACATTAAACAATGTGATGGCAAGGCTTCACCCATGAAGATTGGGTGAATGCGGAAAACCTCATCATTTCCATTGCTCTCAGGTTAACTCTGACCCGATAGTGTTCTATCTATGTGTCAAATCGAACAAACTACGTGTGCAAACAAATGACTGATATTAAATTGTGACTTTTACATAGCAATACATGAAACCATTTAATTGTGAGCAAAAAAGAGCTCAGGCTCATTCATGAATGTTAACTATAAAGTGTGTTTACAAATCATTTACATATTTGATATTGATGGAGAAACAGGATTTGGCATTGAATAACCTACAATGGTTAATATAAAACCCAACCAAACTAAATGTAATATATTTGATATATATATATTTTTTTTTTCTTTAAAGAAAAAAAACAAAGACCGGTTATTTTAGGATTATAAATTTATTTCCATCCTGTTTTGTGTTTCTGATGTAAACCAAAAACACGAAGAAAGATATAACAGGACTTCTTCAGATCTTATGGATAAAAGGATAGAAATAAATTTATAATCCTAAAATAACCAGCCTTTGGTTTTTTCTTTAAAGAAAGTATTGCTCTGTAATATTAGTTACATTGAGCTCTCTACCAGGAAAATTTTTGGGGTGTCCTCGTGGTGTAATGGTTAAAGCGATGAACTGCGGAATCGTAGTACGCGAGTTCGTACTCCAGTCGCGCTATTACGTTCACTTTCGGGCAAATACCCTTGGGAAAGGTATGAACCCCCTTATTCTCCCTCCAGCTATGGTTAAATAGTAGGACGGACTAGGTTCTTCAGCCTTGGTTAGGCAACTAGTCTAGGAGAAGGAAAACTCTGAATTCAAAACCTGTTAAACTCCGCTTAAAAATTGACCTTGTGTCATATCCTGCCCGAGCGGAGGGGTTGGTAAATAGTACCAGGAAAATTTAAATGTTCAGCTTTTGAATGATTTTCTTGTCCTGAAGGAATTACTCCCAACCCTGGTTTAACTGGACCGAATATGTATATATATATATATATATATATATAAAAAGAGGATTTGGCATTAAATAACGTACTATGGTTGAAATGCCATAAAAGTCAACCAAACCAAATCCTATATGTTTAATATATATGTTTAAGAGGATTTGGCATTAAGTAACCTACAATGGTTGATATGCCATAAAAACCCAACCAAACCAAATCATATATATTTGATATATATATATATATATATATATATATATATATATAAAGAGGATTTGGAATTGAATAACCTACAATGGTTGATATGCCCTTAAACCAAACCAAACCAAACCAAATCAAATCAAACAGTTGTTTTTCTATACATTCTAATCTCCTAGTTTTTATTGGTTTTCTTTTTGTTCTTTTGTTGCTTTTGCTACGACGGACTAGTCCTTTTTTTCGAGTCTTTATATTGATTCATCAACTAAAACCTCAATACAAGCGATTCCTCTTCTTTCTTTTGTTCTTGGTACATATAATCTGTGAACGTCATCTACTGGACACTCACTAGAGGGCGTCTTACTCCAATGTAGAGGTGCAATTAGCATACTCTACAGACTCAACCGACTGGGCTCATGCATACATACAATATATATATATATATATATATATATATATATATATATATATATATAAGAATGCTGCGAGCAAAATTGAACAAGTCCTGGCGGCAGCACCCCAAAAGGCACCAACTATACGGCCAACTGCCTACCGTCACGAAAACTATACAAGTTAGACGAACCAGACACGCAGAACGCTGCTGGAGAAGCAAGGACGAACTCATCAGTGGTGTACTCCTATGGACCCCCGCATATGGCCAAGCAAAAGCAGGACTACCAGCTCGAACATACATACAGCAGCTATGTGAGGATACGGGATGTAGCCCTGAAGACCTGCCAGAAGCGATGAACGATAGGGAGAAGTGGCGAGAGAGAGAGAGTCAGGGATATCCGTGCTAGCGGCACGTCATGATGATGATGATGATGATGATATATATATATATATATATATAAGAAAAATTAGAGGATAAACCAAAACATTGACGACGGATTTAGAAATGATATTTTGTCATTATCTCTGAAATATATATGAAATATCATTGCTAAATCTGTTGTCAGTGTTTTGGTTTATACACACACACACACACACACATATATATATATATATAGTTGTATGCATAGGTAAATATGTTTGTATGCATGTACGTCTGTGTATACTTATGCGTATACATACTCACATATATATGAGCATAAACACACACACACACACACACTATATATATATATATATATATATATATATATAAGTTAGGATAGCATACAATCAATGCTGCTTGGGGACTGTCAGTTTCTCATCTATGAGTCCATCGAACGCTCTCCTAACTTAAATGTATACATTTAATCAATGATAATGAACACCCTTTATTTAAAAATGTACCAAACTTTATTGTTAATGTATATATCTATAGTAATCCACAGACAGATCTGTTTCGTTCTATCAGAACTCATCAGCGTGGCTAGACAGTATCTCCCCGTAGCTGGGATCGAAACCCGGTTGACTCAAACGCCAAGCCAAAGCCTCTAACCATTCCGCCAAGAGGAGCTATTAGCCGCGAAGTAAATTTTAAACGGTTATGAATCACAATTATTATTGTTTACATACATCCGTTCAACGGCTGCCGAGACCTCAATTCGTATACGAAGAGGCTTGCAATGAACTCTAATGGCAACACGATTACTTCTTAACCAGAGAACTCAACCCTACGCGGGTAGGGGAGTATATATCTCTATAGTCATCCACACATATCCACGTATATATATATATATAAGTATGTCGTAATTTGCTTGAAGCATTGCACAAATTATTTCATTTTATAGTACTGAATTAATTTAGAGGGCTATTGATATGAGAAATATATATTAGACTCAAATATATATTAGACTCAAATGATTGTTATTTCTCATATCAATATATATCATCATCATCATCATCATATCGTGCTGGCAGCACGGATATCCCTGACCCTCTCTCGCCACTCCTCCCTATCGTTCATCGCCCTAGGTAGGTCTTCAGGACAACAACCTGTATCCTCACATAGCTGCTGAATGTACGTTCGTGCTGGTCGTCCTGCTTTTGCGCGGCCATGTGTGGGGATCCATAAGAGTACATCTCTTATGAGTTCATCTCTGCTTCTCCAGCAATGTCCTGCATGTCTGGTTCGTCTAACTTGAATAGTTTTCGTGATAGGGGGCAGGTGGCCGTACAGTTGGTGTCTTGTGGGATGTTGCTGCCAGGACTTGTTCAGGATTGCACGCAGCATTCTTGTGTAATTGCCATCTAGTTTCTTCTCCAGCCGTTTTGTTAGCGTCCATGTAGTGCATCCATATAGCAGTATCGATGTGACCGCTGCCTGGAAGAAACTGCATTTCATTTTATCGGTTAGGTCTGATTTCCATATAGTCGATAGCCTATTGATAGCTGTCCATGCTTTCGTTAACCTCGTTTCGATGTCCTTTTCGGTTGATTCGACGCTGCTTCCTAGGTACGTGAATTTGTCTACTAGAAGGTGTACGGGCAAAAAACCTACAAGCAACATTAATATTTGTCGACTTTACCAAGGCTATCGACTCCATTCACAGAGGAAAAATGGAACAAATCCTACTAGCGTACGGCATACCTAAAGAAACCGTAGCGGCAATAACGATTCTCTATAGAAACACTAAAGTAAAAGTACGATCACCGGATGGAGACACAGAATACTTCGACATTGTAGCAGGAGTACTACAAGGGGACACGCTGGCTCCGTACCTCTTTATCATTTGTCTAGACTACGTACTTAGAACATCGATTGACAAAATCAAAGAGAATGGCTTCGAACTGACGAAGAAAAGAAGCAGAAGATACCCCGCAACAACAATTACCGACGCCGACTACGCCGATGACATAGCGATACTGGCAAATACACCTGACCAAGCCGAAACACTTCTGCATAGTTTGGAACGAGCAGCAGCAAGCATAGGCCTCCATGTTAATGCACACAAAACGGAATATATGTGCTATAACCAAACGGGGGACATCTCCACTCAATATATATATATATATATATATATGGAAGTAAATAAGGAAATAAATCCGACAGTAAAAAGAAAAGTTGAAATAACAAAATAATTCAAAATTTAATGAATTTATCATGAAAGTCGATGTTGAACGTTTCGGTTGTAATAACGTTCTTCAGGATTTTAAATTCATGAAAAAAGTTATTAAATGGATGTTTGATGAAATAATAGAAGAAAAGAAAGTGTCTATAAAAAGAAAGATTCTTAACAGCATATTCAGTGTTCTTACTTTTGAAAATTTTCTTACGTTTTTGTCACGTGGACTGATGTTTGAAATTTGTTGGGTTTCTAAGGGATATAACGGAAGATGACAGAAACAATGATAGAATATATTATTTAAAAAATAAATGGACGAAAGAAAGAGAAAATAAATACGGACGTATAGTTCATGAGGATAAATTTAAATTTATTATATGAGGCTCAAGGAAGTATAAATATGTGAGGAGAAAAAGTTGAAATTAGATATATTTTAGCTATTTAGAACTACGAGGTGCATACGATAAGTTTCCAGACTTTTTTGTATGTGCATTTAAAACTGATGTAGACTCTTGAAAATTCACTATGTTATTGCTATACATCTTATGAGATGACTGACCAATTTATATGATTTCAGGTTCAAATAAACAGCTACAACAGGAATTTGAATACACACAACTAAAGCCTGATTGTCACAGCTGGTGAATTTCAAAAATGCAATCTGGACGTGAGGACACTTTAGAAGAACGATATTTTTTAAATTTGAAAAAAATGCCACAGAAACGTATGGAATGCTTCAGACTGCTTTTAGAGCATCTTGCATGAATCGAGCATCAGTTTTTGAGTGGCATAAGAGATTCAGGGAAGGCAGGGAGTCTGTGAGGGATGATGAGAGGTGTGGGAGGAGTAAGGAAGTAAGAACACCAGAGTTGATTGGCCAAACCGTTACGGTTAGGGTTACTATGTTGAGGTTTTAAGGGAGTTCAGGAAGAGATTCCTTGGGAAGAGGCCAACTCTCTTCAAATCGGGTCAGTGGCATTTCCACCAGGACAATGCACCAGTCCACAACTCCATCCTTGTCACAGACTATTTGAGCAAGATGGGCCTCAACGAAGTTCCTCAGCCTCACTATAGTCCAGACCTTGCTCCCCGTGACTTTTGGTTATTCCATAAGCTCAGAGGCTGTCGTTAGAAGACAATTGAGGAGATGAAAGAGGCTGTAACGAAGGTCATTGACACGCTCGCACAAGAGGACTTCCATGGGGCCTTGCAGAAGTTGCTGGAACGGTACAACAAGTGCATTGCAGCCGGAGGATAGGACTTCGAAGGGGACTAGAATTTCATGTGTGCACTATCAATAAAAGTGCCCATACGAAAAAGATCTGGAAACTTATCGTATACCCCTCGTAATTCACTAAAGAAAGGAGATAGATTGAAAAATCTGGGACGCGTATTAACGGAGGATAAAGGTGAAATAGCACTTGTTTAAAAAAATGTCTTGATCTTTTATTATGGATATGAGATAACATTGTTGCTGCAATAAAATTTCATTATAGATTCATCAAATTTTGGATTATTTTGTTTTTTCAACTTTTCTTCATATATATATATATATATATATATATAATGTCTTTAATTCATTCAGTGAATATTTCTAAAATAAGTAAAATTGATTTCAAACTTTGTAACGATTCAATAGATACATTTTATTCTAAACTATTATCTTAAGTCTTATGGCTAAAAACTGATATTATTTTTCGACCCTCTTAAAATTTACACCTATTGTGAAACAAAAAAGAAAAAAAATAGATTGAAAAATCGACAGAGAGAAATACAAACTACGTATTTTTGTTGAGAGAGAGAGAGAGAGAGAGAGAGAGAGAGGACAGAAAGTAAAATACAGACTTAGTATTATTGTGGTTATAAGAAGTTTCAATGTCAGGGATCTTCTGAGAAGTCCTCAAAGCACGCGAGTTTTCCTTGTCTATCCATGTCGTCCCTCGTGCTTCGCCTATCAAATAGATGTCACCTCTGACGTCACATCCGGCCCAAGGTCTTCAATACGGAAAGCTAAAACGCAGCTACAGGTGTCAAAATCCAGGTGTAAATGTTGACAGCTGATGCATTTCAAGGCTTTTTGTTTCACTATCACCGATAAAGTTTTCCTAATTTTTTTTTATTGTGATTGAGAGGTTACGTCTTTCTTTTAACTTATTTCTTTCTAATAAGCATTAGCTTGATGCAAAAAATATTTCCCATTTCTTTTATTTCAAACTTTATGACGTACTTTGGATGGCTTATTATGTAATTATCTTTATGTATACTACGCAGATAATCTAGTGCTTCTTGCTCAAGCTGAATCTCTGCTACATAGCCTGAAAAAGGCAGCAAGAGGAATTGGTCACTTCAGGAACTCAGACGTAACAGAGATCATCTGTTTTAAAGAAGATGACGCTATCTCCTCCTGAAATTAACAGACCAGTTCATATACCTTGGGAACAATATCTCAACTACTGAAAGCGATGTCAACATACCCATAAATAAATCATCGACTGCTATTGACAGGTTATAGATAATATAGACGTCTGTTCTCTCTGATTAAATAGATTTTATTAACTGTAACCGTGTCAGTACTACTGCCCGATTTCACTAATGAAACAGTTCTACCTCTTATCTCGCAAAGTAACCAAGAATGTTGAGCAAGATATGTTGGGCACTGCAGGTGAAGTAAGGACAAACGCATAAGCGACATGGACACTAGTGCTAGCTTAGCAGCAAAAACTTATATTAACCAGCTCTGTAAGGACACTGGATGCCGTCTTGAGATCTAGCCAAGAGGGATTGCCCATAGGGACGGATGGTGTCATAGAGTCATGCTGTAGGCATGTTTGTTGATGATGAAAATGATTTTCATATAATATACCATTTTAAAGCAAGGATTTCATTCTAGTGACTTTTGCCGAGGGTAATAAATCAGTTCTATTACAAACAATTCAGTTTAGAATAAGCACGCAGTTTAAATGTAAGTACAGTTTAATTGTGAAAAACATTTGTATTTCAAACGATTCAGTTTAGTCAAGCAGTTTTACTTCAGCTAATTCAGTTTAGTATAAGTATAGATTTTGTTTATAGACAGTTAAATGTCAAAATAGTTCTATATTAAACAATGCAGTTAAGTGTAAATGCAGTTTCATTGTCAAAAAACAGTTGTAGAATATGCCGACTGCTTTTCTGCATAGCGGTAAAACTCTCCACCCCCAACGACTGTCCAGTGGCCCGGTTGGCTAGTGCTGTAGAATACGACGACTGCTTCTCTGCAGAGAAGTAAGACCACACCCAACAAGTGTCCTGATATGACACTAAACAATCTGATGGTGAGGCTCCAGTGATGCCGGAGCTTTGGGGAATGCAGAGTACCTCTTCATTACCAATGCTCCCTGGTCCACTCTGGCTCGGAGTGGAAGAACCTGATAGGGCCCAATCTATGGGTCAAATAGCACAAAACTGCGTACTTACGTTAAACGGAAGTATTTGAAATAGAACTGTTTTTGACATTGAAACTGTACTACGCTAATCGGAATTGTTCGAAATAGAACTTTTTTGACATTTAACTGTGTTTGAAGAAAAATTATAATTATATTCAACTAAATTGTTTGAATCAGAAATGTTTGACTAAACTGAATAGCTTGAAATAGCGATGTTTTTGACAATTGAACTGTGTACTCATGGTAAACTGAATTGTTTGAAATAGAACTGATTATTTGCATAAAGATGGATTGGCTTTAAATAACCTACAATCGTTTATATTCCATAAATCCAAACAACCAACCAACCAACCCACCTGGCAAAACCGAATCCTTGCAATATAGCTTAGTGCAAGCAGCAAGACACATTGGTTTCTATCAGAACACAGACAAAACAGAGTTCATGAGTTAAAAAAAAATTGAGGCCATTTCCACATTAAATCACAAGCCTCTGGAATTTGTTAACCATTTTATATATCTCGGTAGCAATATCTCATTTATTGAAAGTGATACCTATAGAGAAGACATGGACTGTTATTAGCTAATTGTTGATAATTTGTAAATCTGATCTCTCCAATAAAATAAAGCGAGAAGTCTTCTAAGCTGTGACAGCGTCAGTACTATTGTATAGCTGCACCACTTGGCCTCTAACAAAACACTAGGAGAAAAAGCTAGATGGGAACTACGCTAGTATTCTCTGTGCTGTTTTGAGCGAATCTTAAAAGCAGCATTCTATAAAACAGCAACTGTACGGCCACCTTGCTCCCATCTCACAAGCCAGTTAAGTAAGACAAACAAGATATGCTGGTTACGACGAACTCATAATAAACTTGTACACATGGACGCACAGTGTTGGCTGACCAACAAATACTTACATCAGCTCTGTGTGGACACTGAATACCGTCTATAGGATCTTACAGGAGCAATAGAAAGAGAGAGAGAAACAGGAAACTCCCTGTTATCAGCATGATTTGATGATGAAGGTGATGAGATATGACACACAAGCCTAAATTTACTTACACTACCTTCTGGTCCGATTAGGTTCTTTAGTCTTCGTTTGGCAACCAGTCTAGGAGAAGGAAAACTCTGAATTGAAACCTGTTAAATTCCGTGTAAAAATTGACCTTGTGTCACATCATGTGGAGGGTGTTGGTAAATACCTACTTACACTACCTTCTGTTGTACAAGTGGTCACCCGTCTACGTATTGAACAAGCCTATCGTTGCTCAATTTCTGTTATCGAGCAGAACTTTGTGTGTTCAGAGTGACTTGACCATAAATATGCACTAGCACGAGGAATTTTAATCAATCTTAAAGAGACTGCTTTGTCGGTGGGGATTAACTGCCACGCCAATAGCGGAGGAAGACCCCTCAATTCCCCCAAAATGATGTGTTCAGGGTATGACAATAAACTGCATTTGATGATGAGACTTTCGGCCGGAGAAGTGTAGCATATATTTTCATTGCCATTACTCCCAGCTCGGAGGACTGTGCCAAAAAAAAAAATGAATCAACCAAAATTAAATAAATGATTAAATAAAGAAATAGATAAAAATCAAAATCAAAATTAAGATTAAAACTTGGCCCAGTCAGTTGGAACTGTAGAAAAGACTGTAGCTGCAGAGAAGTAAGACTCCCGCAACGAGTGTCCTGGATATGATGCTAAACAATTTGATTGTGAGGCTCCAGTAACGTTGGAGCTTTGGGGAATGCAAAGTGCCCTTTCATTACCATCGGTCCCTGGTCTAATATGGCCCAGAGTGGTAGCATCTGATATCTATGGGTCAAATAGAACTAAACAGCGTACTTGTGCGAAATTGAATTGTTTGAAATGGAGCAGTTTTTGACATTTAACTGGGTGTAAAAAAAAATCTACTAAACAAAAACAAAAATATATAAGTAAAAAAAAATATACTAAACAAAATTGTTTGAATTAGAACTGTTTGACTAAACTGAATAGCTTGAAATAGAAATGTTTTTTCACAATTAAACTGTGTACTGACTCTAAACTGAATTGTTCGAAATAGAACTGATTATTTGTGTAAAGATGGATTTGGCATTAAATAAACTACCAAAGTTGATGTGCCATAAAACCCAACCAACCAACAACCAAGACTATCATGATATGCGGTTTCCTGTCATTTAAATGAGCAAGGGAGATAGCAATCATTACTTCAACAACCAATGCACATACGTAAATTGAAATCTTGGTTTATTTTCTCATTTCGTTGATAAAAAATTAGTTTGATGATAATGAAATTATTTTTTAGTATGATAATGCAGCTTTTCAATGGCCCGGGGTTGTAATACTTCATAGGGTCCTATCTATGAGTCAAAAAGAACTGTTTGACATTTAAACTGTGTACTTTGACATTTTAATTGAGTGCAAAACAAATGACTTCATGCTAAACTGAAATGATTGAAATAGGACTGTTTGATCATTTAACTGTTTGTAAACAAATGACAGTTTTTGATTGAATTGTTAGAGATACATGACAATACTTTGAACCATGTAATTTTGTTGATTTATGCAAAACTTAATTTTTAGAAATATAAATGTTTGATCATTTAAGTGTGTGTAAAGAAATGACTGATGTTTAATTAAATTATAAGTGTTAAATAGCAATACTTGAAAACAAAGAAATGATAGATAGTTAATAAAATTATTCGTATGAGAGAAAAATGAGAAAAAATTCATTAAATTGTGTGAAAAAATAAGCTCAGTCCCGTTTAAAATGTTATCTACAAAATGTAATTAGAAATCATATGTTCAATATACATGTATAAAGAGGATTTAGCATTAAAAAAAAACTACAATTATTGATACGCTGTAAAACCCAACCAAACTAAATCCTATGTATTTAATATAAAGATAATTTGGCTTTGAATAACCTACAATGGTTGAGAGAGGATTTAGTATTAAATAACCTACAATGGTTGATATGCCATAAAACCCAACCAAACCAAATCCAATATATTTAATATATATGTATAAAGAGGATTTGGCATTAAGTAACCCCTAATGGTTGATATGTCATAAAACCCAACCAAACAAAATATTCAATATATATGTATAAAGAGAATTTGGTATTAAACAACCTACAATGGTTGATACGCCATAAAACCCAACGAAACTAAATCTTATATATCTAATGTATATGTATAAAGAGGATTTGGCTTTAAATAACCTACAATGGTTGATATGCCATGAAACCCAACGCAACAGAATCTTATATATTCAATATATATATATAAAGAGAATTTGGTATTAAATAACCTACAATGGTTGATATGCCATAAAACCCAACGAAACCAAATCTTATATATTTAATGTATATGTATAAAGAGGATTTGGCTTTAAATAACCTACATTGGTTGGTATGTCATGAAACCCAACGAAACAAAATCTTATATATTCAATATATATGTATAAAGAGAATTTGGTATTAAATAACCTACAATGGTTGATATGCCATAAAACCCAACCAAACCAAATCTAATATATTTAATGTATATGTATAAAGAGGATTTGGCTTTAAATAACCTACATTGGTTGATATGCCATGAAACCCAACGAAACAAAATCTTATATATTCAATATATATGTATAAAGAGAATTTGGTATTAAATAACCTACAATGGTTGATATGACATAAAACCCAACGAAACCAAATCTTATATATTTAATGTATATGTATAAAGAGGATTTGGCTTTAAATAACCTACATTGGTTGATATGCCATGAAACCCAACGAAACAAAATCTTATATATTCAATATATATGTATAAAGAGAATTTGGTATTAAATAACCTACAATGGTTGATATGCCATAAAACCCAACGAAACCAAATCTAATATATTTAATGTATATGTATAAAGAGGATTTGGCTTTAAATAACCTACATTGGTTGATATGCCATGAAACCCAACGAAACAAAATCTTATATATTCAATATATATGTATAAAGAGAATTTGGTATTAAATAACCTACAATGGTTGATATGCCATAAAACCCAACGAAACCAAATCTTATATATTTAATGTATATGTATAAAGAGGATTTGGCTTTAAATAACCTACATTGGTTGATATGCCATGAAACCCAACGAAACAAAATCTTATATATTCAATATATATGTATAAAGAGAATTTGGTATTAAATAACCTACAATGGTTGATATGCCATAAAACCCATCGAAACCAAATCTTATATATTTAATGCATATGTATAAAGAGGATTTGGCTTTAAATAACCTACATTGGTTGATATGCCATGAAACCCAACGAAACAAAATCTTATATATTCAATATATATGTATAAAGAGAATTTGGTATTAAATAACCTACAATGGTTGATATGGCATAAAACCCAACCAAACCAAATCTAATATATTTAATGTATATGTATAAAGAGGATTTGGCTTTAAATAACCTACATTGGTTGATATGCCATGAAACCCAACGAAACAAAATCTTATATATTCAATATATATGTATAAAGAGAATTTGGTATTAAATAACCTACAATGGTTGATATGGCATAAAACCCAACCAAACCAAATCTAATATATTTAATGTATATGTATAAAGAGGATTTGGCTTTAAATAACCTACATTGGTTGATATGCCATGAAACCCAACGAAACAAAATCTTATATATTCAATATATATGTATAAAGAGAATTTGGTATTAAATAACCTACAATGGTTGATATGGCATAAAACCCAACCAAACCAAATCTAATATATTTAATGTATATGTATAAAGAGGATTTGGCTTTAAATAACCTACATTGGTTGATATGCCATGAAACCCAACGAAACAAAATCTTATATATTCAATATATATGTATAAAGAGAATTTGGTATTAAATAACCTACAATGGTTGATATGCCATAAAACCCAACGAAACCAAATCTTATATATTTAATGTATATATATAAAGAGGATTTGGCTTTAAATAACCTACAATGGTTGATAAATGCTAAAACCCCACCAAACCTTAAGAAACTACACGAAAATGTAAAATGTAAAACTACAATGAGCATGAACTCAAAGCATAAAATAACCCTTCACGTGTTGAAATCCCGTAAAAATAATCAATCATTTTTAAAGAGAGATAGACAGGTAAAGATAAATATTGATTGAGAGAGGGAGAGAGAGAGAGAGAAAGAAAGAAAGAGAGAGGAGAGAAAGAGAGAGAGAAAAAGAGAGAGAGAGGTAAAATAGAGCCATTATAATGGCGGATTTCAGTTGTTAGTAAGTCACGGGTCGTCTGAGACGTCCGCGAAGCACTTGATTTTTCCTCGTCTGTCGACGTTATTTCTCGTATCTTTCCTATCGAATATGTCACCTATGACATCACATCCGGCGTTGGGACTTCAAGACAGAAAACTAAAACCCTGGTCCAGGTGTCGAAACCCAGGTGTAAATGTTGACACCTGACGCATCATAAAACTTTTTTTTTCAATACAAACGATATAGTTTTTAAAGTTTTTTTTTTATTTAACTCATCTAAAAAAAGATTTAACTTTGATCGGTCATAAAACTTTAGCTTGATGAGGTTTGGTTTTATAGGATATCAAGAGTTGGTTTGGATTGGTTTGGCTTGGATTTATGGCATATCAACCATTGTAGGTTATTTAATACCAAATTCTCTTTATACATATATATTAATTATAGAGGATTTGGTTTGGTTGGGTTTTAAGACATATCAACCATCGTAGGTTATCTAATGCCAATTCCTGTTTATACATATATATTAAATATATATGATTTGGTTTGGTTAGGTTTTATGGCATATTCACCATTGTAGGTTATCTAATGCCAAATTCTCTTTATATATATCAAATATATATGATTTGGTTTGGTTGGGCTTTATGGCATAACAACCATTGTAGTTTATTTAATACCAAATTCTCTTAATACATATATATATATCAAATATATATGATTTAATTTGGTTGGGTTTTGTGGCTTATCAACTATTGTAGGTTATTTAATGCCAAATTCTCTTTAGACACATATATTGAATATATCGGATTTGGTTTGAGTGGGTTTTAAGGCATATCAACCATTGTAGGTTATATAATGCCGAATCCTCTTTATACTTAGATATCAAATATATAGGATTTGATTTGGTTGGGTTTTATGGCATATCAACCATTGTTGGTTATCTAATGCCAAATATTCTTTCTATATATATAGAGATGCAGTCGGAGTATTCTGCAATCCAGCCAACAGGTCCAATGAACATTTGTGGGTTATTTAATGTTAAATCCTGTTTATATATATATATATATATATATATATATATATATATATATATATATATATATATATATAAAGATATTATTCAGTCCAGTAAATCTGGAGTAGGTAATGATTCCAGTCAGGACCAATAAAATATTCAAAAATAGAATATTAAATTTAAATAATCCTGGTAAAGAGGTCAATGCAAATAAAATCCACAGAGCAAATAATTTTCTCTTAAAAAAAACAAACAAACAACAAGAATCGGTCACATTAAGATAATAAATTTATTTCCATCCTGTTAAAATCAATGTTCTAAAAAATTAACAGCATTTCTTCAAATCCAACAAGAAATGGATTAAAATATTTTTTCACATTTACAACCAGACGACGACAAAAAACACTTATTGCTCCAATATAATAAAGCAAGCCTAAACCTTCAAGTAACAATAAGAATCAACTTATTTTGGCATGTAAAGAAACATCCGGTTTCATCATACTTCAAATTTAACAGAGGCAAAATTTACAGTTACAATTAAACATGTCAAAATTTTAAACATTTATATATATACATGTGTGTGTGTGGGAGTGTATTATTTGTTTTTGAATAGTTTGTGTGTAACGTTATTTTTAAATGAGCCAGAACTCGATTGTTTGCAAACAATTAGATAGTTTCAATAATTTTTATTAAACACTAATTATTCTTTATTGTTATTTCTACAACGTTTCGGCCGATATGTCCTCCGGCCTTCTTCATGTGTTTGTCGAACTCGGGAAACTTCACGGAACTTCGAACTACGTCCTTTATTGAGTCCACGGGGGTCGCCTGTTCTGATTCTGTTAGCCATAACCGGGTACAAGTGTTAGGTATTTCTGTTTGGCTAACGGAATCAGAACAGGCAACCCCCGTGGACTCAATAAAGAACGTAGTTCGAAGTTCTGTAAAGGTCCCCGAGTTCGACAAACAAATGAAGAAGGCCGGAAGACATATTGGCCGAAACGTTGTGGAAATAACATAAAGATGAAGACATTAGTTCGAAAACCCTTAATGATAAAAATCATCAAGCTTCGTCTCAGAAATGTTGACAACTAATAATTCTATTTAATATCAATCATTTCTTTGCACACTGTTAAATAAATTCATTTCGTGTAAATGCCGATTGCTTTCAGATACCTTTTTTTTTTAGATACATCAATTAGACTGAGATCTATAATTATATTGTCAGTTTAACTATCCATACTTTCTTCACAATAGGATCTATTTGGGGGTTTGGTTGATCCTTGGGCAGCCAAACTTTAAACTCAGATGAATTTTTTGATTTTGATTATTCTAATGATTAATTATTCACGTGGTTTCTTTGTTTAATGACATATCGTCCTTCGTGGATTATTGAATGCCAAAGCCAACACATTAGCTCAACTAGAGATCGAACTTTTAAACTACGATATCGCAGTCCTGCACATTAGCCACTACATCACGGGACGCCCCCCTCACATAAGTGAATAACCTCGTTTACTTATGGACTAATACCCTTCGGAAAAGTATGAACCTCTTATCCCCACAGTAATGGGTTAAATTGTACCTGTACTGTTCTTCCACAAAGATGACTTGGGAATTAAATAACCCACGAAGGTTGATATGACCTTAAACAAAAGAACCTTAAATATTAACACTGCTTTTTTTAAAAAAACTATGACTTTGGCATTAAATAACCCATGAAGGTTAATATGACATTAAAATGGAACCTTAAATATTAACACTGTTTTTCTTTAACAACTATGACTTTGGCATTAAATAGCCCACGAAGGTTGATATGACATTAAGCAAAGAAATAAATCAAACCAAACTGTTAAGAACATATCTATACTAATAGAACTATAAAAATGGCATTCATCTCTCTCAAACCCCGCAGTTTAAAACCTTCAGGAAGGGAGCTTTCTTGTGGGACAGATATAAAAACTATTCAGTCCTGGCGGCATTCCTTCAAATGATGACGCCCCAGAAATGAACCCTACCTTAACTGCTTTTAGACAATGAGTTCAGTTGATGCCTTGTGGATTGTAGTACTTGCATCTCTCAGGTCAAAGACCGAGAAGTAATCGAACCATTAAGATTTGCATCAAAGCATTCTAGCTATAATATATTGATTCATTTGAGGCAAATTCAAAAATGAGACTTCTGCTACTTTCCTGCGTGGGCATCGTAGGTACTTTTGTCTCTCAGGCACCGATTGATTACCCAACCGCTAAGTCCGCCCATTCTCCAGAGATGACAAACAGATATTAAATATTTTAGTCATTTCGTTACTTTTATGACTCTGTATGAGCCTAATCAACCTGGTGATATATGTGTAATTGATTATTCTTTCTGACGTCTTTTGAAGCAGATACGACACAGAAGGGGACTTTTATGATTCAACCCGTCAAAGGTAACGTTAACAGGCGCTATTTGCATAAAGAATAAGATTACGAACAATGCGTACTATTACGAATAATTTTACTGGACACAAGAATATTCAGCTTTGCATACGTTTAAGACCTTTTCAAAAAGAGTGTATAGGACTTTACACTCCTATAATTTAATTTGGGCGGTATGCCACTTGTTCCCAAAAAGATGGCAGACGCTCAATGTTCAGTCTCGGGAAACCATTGGCCAGGAGGACCACGTGATATGCTTACAACTACGTCGGCGCGTAAATTCAAGTCCTGCGTCTTGAGCCACTTATAAGAAGATTTTTTCTATAAATACGCTGTCTTAAAACACATTCTTTCTCTTTTACGATTTTTCTTCGTAGCGGCAACACTCTCCCTTTGACGAAATTCCTTCATAGCGGCAACACCTTCTCTTTGACCAAATTCCCCCGTATCAGCAACAGCATGCCTCGCAGACATTATTGTACAAGAACTAAAAGACGCTTTCCCGTCTTTAAAAAAAATACCGGTTTCTAATCATAGAAAAAAGACATTTTAATTTTACAATTCTTTTTGTAGTTTAGTAGTGTTACACACACACACACACACACACACACACATACACGAGCTCACACATATATACACACTATCAGTATGTTAGTAGAGTTAGTTATGTTTTCATGTATTAATGTAAGTTTTGTTTATTATAGAATATAAATTTGTTTTTGTTCGTTCGCCTTGTTTTTAGCTGATTGGTTGAAAAATATAAAAATGTAATTTAAATGTTAATACGGGTTTGATCCTAAATTTCTAGGATGTTCTTAAGTATGTTTTTATTGCTTATTTTAAGAACAGAAAAATTTGTATCCTATAAGTGTCCTAGTTATTATACTAACCAACATCCGGTGAAGAGGCTGTGTTCCTCGTATTCAGGAGTATTGAGTACCCCTTCACTGGTATTACAGATACGAACAGATATATCTGTTTGAAGATTATGAATATCAGTTATTGGTATTAGTATTTGAAACCATATAAATGCATGTGTTGTATAGCCGTATGTTATATACTCATATACATGCAGATGTAAGTGTTATATACTCACATAATAAATATGCTTATATACACATGTACATGTTCATGCAGCATCATAACGACACAATAAATAATCAAACAGACGCACAATGATAAAGTCGCAAGAAGAAAGGACGCAGGAATGAAGGACGCACGCAAGGAAGACGCAGGAAGACTTCTTTATAAATTATTTTACCTCTCACTTTATTTGTAAGGTTTCGAAAGGGTTGTTCCAAGTTTGCGTGTGAGGGGTAGCTGGGGACCGAACATTACTGAAATATTTTGACCCCGAAGTTATGGCCGTCAGCGTTGTGTCTTTCTCGTTCTCCATGGTTGCTCAACCGGACCCTGGAGTAAACTCTTCTGTGTGCTGGCTTTCCCTACTACATCGCGTCTACTTCCGTCTTCCACTGTACTGCTTGCCCTCCTTCTCGCCTATCTCCCCTGGCTCGTTGAACCCAACTGCCCGGAACTCAACCCCTCTGTTCAATTCGTCGGCCTTATATTACCTTCAAACTCCCACGCAGTAATATAGACACGCCTCAACGCCTACGCAACCTCTTCCCATTTCCAGCCACCGGGATGTGTCACTTCCTTCCGGTGCACCACCTTGAATGGCATTTTTGGCCGGGTCAAAAGGTCAAAACATAACATAAGCAGAAACATAATGACGACTTCAATGAACGAACGAACGAACACACTTCTTTATAAAAATATACCTCTCACACTTTATTCTCGAAAGGGTTGCGAAAGGGTTGATGTTGGTTGTGTGTGAGAGGTGAGTTGGAGACGGGAACAGACTGCTACATATTGACCCAAAGCTCTTCTGACCATAGTAGTACTTCTTTCTCGTTCTGCTGGGCTGCTCAACCGTGGGTCATGAGGGCCCAAGCCCTCTGTCTGGAGCTGGTTCTCACTCCGGCATCTTATCTCCAACTGGAACTGCAACTCGAACTCCAACTCACTCAAGTCGTCTGTGGCACCTGGTTATATAATTGTTTGACATCCACCTGCTTCCTGTGGGCGTACACATCCACACTGAATTCAACCAAGTCCACAGGTCAAGGTGATATTCCGATATCTTCGACCGGATGCACCTGTTTCCGCTGTTCCTCTGCTTATTTACACCGGTGCATCTCTTAATTGACGGTTCAGTCGAGGGTCAATATGTTACACGTAAAGATATCAATAACAACGATAATACAAATACAGACAGTGCAAACGAATTTATTTCTTTCTACCTTCAGTTAAGTTAAGAGGATGTTGTATACTCAGCCGTGCCTTTATGAACAACGAGGAACACGTATATATAAAAATATATCTCTCATTTTATTCTCGAAAAGGGCACACTGTTTGTTGTTGTTAAGAGATAGATGGAGAGTCATATACTCAGAGAGAGGACTTCTTCTTGTCCAATTTCTTTTTCTGGGAGCCAGGGGTTGCCAACGCTTGCACTCCCATGTAAGCCATATCGTCAGAGATGTCCGAGACGCCTCTGATCGGCTGCCTATTCTCTGACTGGACTCTGTCTAAATCTGACCGCGTGGTTATCATATCACATGGTCTCCTTCCAATTGCACACCTGCTCGATCGGTCTGCCCCGACGCACTGCCATCGCTCTGTTTACTAATCACAACTTGAAAGCTTGTCAAAGCACACGGGGTTACTAGGAACGAACCCAAAATCCATGTCATATGTTATATAGCAAGGAGAGAGATACAAATCATAAAAGTCTATGTTAACCATACTATGGTGACCCGTCCCCACGTGTCATGCATCTTGTGGTGTTTAAGATCTCAGTTCATCTCTGCCGGTCGAGATCCCCTCCCCCCCAAAAAAAGTTTGATCCGATCACACCCGAAAACTCAACCGCACGCTTCAACGGCCAAACGTCAACTAAACTCTCTTTTTAAAATCCTCAGATTCTCAGGACCATCTCTTCCAGGCATGACGTCATCCACACTCTCAATTCACTCCAACGGCCGTCCAGTTTTATTTCCTGTCTGGGGGTTTATTATGATAGATGATGATTGTCATATCCTGTCCGCGCCGGCGTAAGACTGCACCATCTGACTATGCGCCTGAATTAAGAGACACTGAGTAGTTTAAGCCTTACCAAACTAGAAAATAAAATTAACAAAAATTGATATAAAAAATCATTACCTTAATTATATAACACGTTCAAAGTAATGATTTATTATTAAATAGAATTGTTAATGTTAGATAGGAATGCTTGAAACCATTTAACGGTGAACAATTTATTTTTACAAAGAATCGTCACTTGGAGCTATAATTGCTTACAAAAGATTATCATTATTTACTTGAAATCATATAAAGTAGTAAAGTTCGCGACCTTAGTCGAGGGCGACCAGAAGGCTCCTTTTCAAATAAGTTAAGCTTAATTAAATTGCTTGAAATAGAACTGTTTGATCATCTAACTTTGGTTAAAAAGATAACTGATATTGAATTGTTAGTGATACATAGCAGTACTTAGAACCGTCTCACTTTGTTGATTTATTCTAAATTGAATTGTTAGAAATGGAATTGTTTGATCATTTAACGGGGGGCAGCGCTAAAATGTGTTTAAAATTGTATATTTCAAATGTATGTAAAAAACGGATTTGGTATTAAATAACTAACAATGGTTGATATGCTATAAAACCCAAACAAAGCCCATCCTATATATTTAATATGTATGTATAAAGAGGATTTGGCTTTCAATAACCTACAATGGTTGAAATCCCATAAAACCCAACCAAATCAAATCCTATATATATATATATATATATATAATGAGGATTTGGCATTTAATAACCTACAATGGTTGATATGCCATAAACCCAATCAAACTAAATCAGGTATATTCAATATATATGTATAAAGAGGTTTTGGCATTAAATGGCCTACAATGATTGATATGCAACCCCCCCCCACAAAAAAACCCCTATATATTTAATATATAAAGAGGATTTGGCATTATATAACCTCCAATGGTTGATACCTCATAAAAAGCCAACTAAATCAAATCCTATATATTTAATAAAGAAGATTTCGCATTAAATAACCTACAATGTTTGGTGCCTTCCATAGTTGTTGTCTATCGCACCACGTTTTTGACCACGTAAACCTCGGGCCGGCTTGGGTTGGATTTGAAACCGCTATCTTCTGACAATGCTCACCTGGAACCGTAGAGACTCAACGCCTCTATCCGCTGCGCCACGCGCCCCCGTGGTGCGTTCTATAATGTTTGCTATAGCATAAACCCAAACCAAACCAAACCAAAACAATTATACTTCATCTCTGTTACCACGTAACCTACAAATGTTATTCTTCTGAGTAGAATTAATTTTTGTTTTGTTAGAATTGTTCTCACAGTATTTTTTCTACTATTAATAGATCCATTTCCTCTTGTCATTTTTTTTCTTCTTCGCCATATGCAACTCATATGCAATTTCTTTAGTTTTTCGCTTGAAGTATCCATACAGTTGTTTTTCTCCCCATTTTTCTAGATTTTTGTAGTTGTTTTCTTCTGTATCTTCAAACTGATTCTGTTGATATTGTTGTTATTTGTTGCTATGATTAGTCTTTATTTTCTCTTTTTTTTTCCTGGCGAGTCGTATTCCATCTTTTCCCTACACATAGAGTATGTCAATGTTATCTCTCTGTAGCATCATCACCAGTAACGTTTTCTTTTGATCAAATGTCTGAGTTTCCCTCTCGGTTTTAAGAATGGCCAAGAGTACCTTGCAAGAAGCACTCTGTAGATATTTATTCCTCTGATGAGATTTCTGCTGCTAAGTTGGGGTTTAAGAAGTTTTCTTGTCCTGAGTTCCCCTTCCTTACTTTCAGCTTTGTTTGATGGTGTTTGCTTCTACAGTTTCTGGCTCAGTCGGCTGGGACTGTAGAATACACCAACTGCATCTCTGCACTGGGGTAAGACTCCCCCAATGAATAGCCTGAATATGACACAAAACAATTTGATGGTAAGGTTCCAGAAATGCCGGATCTTTGGGGAATGCGGAGTAACTCTTTATTACCATCGCTTCCTGGTCCTCTCTGGCCCAGAGAGGTAACACTTGATAATGTCCTATTTATGAGTCAAATAGAACTAAATGGTGTACTTATGTTAAGCTGAATTGCTTGAAATAGAACTGTTTTTTTTAAATTGAAACTGTGTTCTTATGCTAAACTGAATTGTTTTAAATAGATTTGTTTTGACATTTAACCGTGAGTAAACAAAAAAAAAAAAAAAGCTGTACTTATATTAAACCAAATTACTTCTATAAACCCTTTCTTTACAAGATATATTCTAACAAACTGATCCCTTCCCCAACCTGTTTCACAGGGTTCTTTTTATGATCATGATTCCCTACAAATACACTAAAAAAACCCTAAAAAATAAAAAAATAACCAACTAATTATCTAAAGTTTATCAATAATTCCTAAGACCTCTCCTTTGAATTTCTTTTCAGACTTATTTTCTTTAACTTAATTCGGCATTAAATGACCGATGAGGTTAATATGCCGCAAAACAAAACAAACAAACTAAACTGAATTGTTTGAAAAAGAACTGTTTATATGTATAAAAATAGATTGTATTTTTGAAATTCACTCAGCTGTGATAATAATATTTTAGTAGGATGTATTCCAATTGCTGCTGTAGCTGTTCATTTGAACCTGAAATCATAAAAATTGGTCAGTCATCTCATAAGATGTATAGTAATAACGTATTGAATTATCAAGAGTTTATGACAATTTTAAACGCCTGTAAAAAAAGTCTGGAAACTTATTGATCAACCCTTGTATATATAAAAAGAATATGGCATTAAATAACCTACAATGGTTGATATCCAATAAAACCCAACCAAATCAAATCCTATATATTAAATATATATATGTATATAGAGGGTTTGTTATTAAATAACCTACAATGGTCGATATGCTATAAAACCAAACCAAACCAAACCAAACCAAATCCTATATATTCAATATGTATGTATAAAGAGGATTTAGCATTAACTAACTCACAATGGTTGCGATGCCATAAAACCAAACTAAACAAATCCATAGCTCTTGTAATGAAGTTTCCAGTATCTATAAGTACCTTTTCTCCAAGTGTTCTGATGCTTTCCTGATTCAGCAATTCTCTTATTTCCATATTTATCTTGAATAGAACATTTTTGAGCTCCTTCCTAACAATCTGCTTAAGAGTCCGACGGTTCAAATCAAACAGCTTTCGCTTTCTTCCAGAGTTTTGCTTCAGTGTGGAAGTTTTTTCCTTCTTTCTCAAATGCTGGCATTGCTTTCGAAACAGTACTCCTGTTAGCAAGGACATGTCACATATTTTTAATCGTCTATCCATACCTTGGTTACGTTTTTCTTCCAAGTTTTTAACCCCTTTTATAATATGGGGATCTATATATAATTGATCATTTGTTTCTTTTATTTCCTTTACGATATCCTTTATTTTTTTTTCGGGAATTAGCCCTCTCCTTTCAAGAAAGTGCTTGATTTCATCTCTGATTTTTCAAGTTACGACCTTCCGTATTATTTTAAGCATACCATTGGTCTGTAGTTTCTTGTGGCTGATTATCAAGCTTCTAAACAAAGTACATACTATGCAAAAACTTAAAGTCATCATTTTCCATTGGATTCCGAGCCTGATCAGAATCAAAGGAAGACACAGAACGTACTCAGCAGCAAAATCAACCGTAATAATGGTCAGTGACGATAACCTCAAAATACCCTACACCGATATAAAAGTTTTTGCGAAAGAGTACATCAGAGGTATATAGCAACAATCATGGATGGGCAATCCTTAAAATAATTTTTTTCTAAAAAAAGCTGAGATCTGGTGCACTCTCTCTGAGTGTGTGCATCAGAACTCAAAAAAAAACAAAAAAAAACACAAACCAAAAAACTAATCTTAACCAGATATCGGACTTAGATGACTGACTCATGTCTTTTAAAGAAAGTGGAAGAGACGAAATGCAAATGTGGCACGATAATCTCAGTAAAACATATTCTTCTGGAATGCAAAGATAGCTCCTCTCAGAAAGAGGACCTTTCAGGCAAGAAACCTAAGTAGGTAAGTAAAGTTAGCGACCGTAGTCAAGGGAGACCAGAAGGCTCCCTTTTCAATATCAACTACACCGAGGTGTAGGGAAGGGCGCGACTCCTTTCCCGGGATTGCTCCACTTTACCCTCGATACGTACCTTATATTGCTGAGTGTTAAGCAAGGAGGTATCAAGTACCATTTTTAAAGTCTGACGCAACCTGGGATTGAACCCAGGTCTCCCGGACCATTGACAAACACTCCACCCACTAGACCAATGAACCGGTGTTAACCTAAGAGAACTTATTCGAGGAGTTCCCGTGGCGTAGTGGTTAAAGGGCTGAACTGCAGCCTCAAAATAAGCAAGTTCAATTTCCAATCGCGTTATTGCATTCACTTTCAGACTAATGCCCTTGAGAAAGATATGAAATCCCTTATTCCGACTAGTTGAGGCTTAAAAAATACCACTGCTGTTCATCTATAAAGATGGCTTTGGTATTCGATAACCCACAAAGGTTGATTTGCATTTAAATTAAGAAACTAAATCAGAACACTTTCAACTGAGAGCCTGCAAAATCACAGACTTTCTAAAGAAAATAGGATTGTAAAATAAATTATAAGAATATATTAAAAATAAAAAGATTTAAAAAATCCTGATTCGTTATTAAAAAGCTTAGAAAGTTTGACATACCGTAAAACCCAACAGCCATCCAACCTTTTAGGTGTCTTTCTTGATCACTGTAATTTTTCCTTTTGTTATCTATTCGGAAATTCTAGATAGATAGATAGATACTACCAGTTATGCATAATGGATAATAATCATTCATTCAAAATCAATATTTATACATATTGTTTATAACCAAACTCTATACTTTGGAAACTCTTAATCCTATGATAGATAGATAGATAGATACTACCAGTTATGCATAAAGGATAATAATTATTCAATCAAAATGTATATCTATACATATCTTTTATTACCAAGCTCTTAGACCTATGATAGATAGATAGATAGATAGATATGAACAGAGTAAAATAGATAGATTGATAGATCGATTGTTATGAATGTACTACGATACTTCTTTAGAATATATAGATTGTTAAGAATATACTGCGATACTACGATTGTTATGAATATACTACGATATATAGATTGTTATGAATATACTACGATTGTTATGAATATACTACGATTGTTATGAATATACTACGATACTTCTTTAGAATAAGATTTTTTCCACGTTTAGACCTTTTCTTAACATCGTTCTGATCTTTAAGCTCGTTTCTGTCTATAGAGGAGTTGGACAAAATAATAGAAACACCAGGAAATTTCAAACAAATTTATTTTGATATAGTTTTCTGATTGCAGCCCTCCTGTGAAATCCGGCTTTGTGTAGCTTCCTTCTGACAATTTTTGAGGAAACTGTGTTCTCGAGATGGTCATTAAGCTCTGCTATAATTATCGGAGCTGTATTCTTGTAATCCTTCCTTAAAATCTGCCTAAGTGTCCAACGGTTCAAACCAAACAGCTTTCGCTTTCTTCCAGAGTTTTACTTCAGTGTGGAGGTTTTTCCTTCTTTCTCAAATGCTGTCATTACTATCGAGACTACTCCTTGCCATCCCAAATAATTCAGCAGTTTTTGTTACTCTAGCGCCTGCCATATGAGCACTTACAATTTGACCTCTTTTAAAGTCTGATAGATCAGCCATTTTCATAAATTTCAGTGAATTTCTTCTGTTATCTGTAAAAAAAAACCCAACAAATTTAGTAAAATTAGACGAGAAAAATTAATCAATGTCCAACAAGGTCACATGGCGCAGTGGATACGGCGTTTGGTCAGGGATATGGAGGTGCCCGTGGTGTAATGGTTATCGTCGTAGGAAATTGACACTGCGACACGAGTTCAAAGCCTGGACGAGACTGATTGCATTTCACATAGCACTAATGCCCTTGGGAAAGGTATGAATCTAATTATTCTCCCTCCAGCTATGGGCAAATAGTAGAGCAGATTAGGTTTTTCAGCCTTGGTGAAACAACAAGTCTAGGAGAAGGAAAACTCTGAATTCAAACCTGTTGAACTCCGCTTAAAAATTGACCTTGTGTCATATCCTGCCCGGGCGAAGGAGGTTGGTAAATAAGGCTTACATATGTATATATATATTGGCAGCATTTCTTCATTAATATATATTTCATTGAACATAATAGACATTTTTTGTCTACATTTTTTTTTGTTCATCCATTCGAATTGCCGTATTGATCTTATGATATTCGACGGGAATTAGTTTATAAATCTTCCATAATTAGTTATTTCCTCAGTACTTTCTGCCCAACTTTGGGCCATCATCAAGGTAGGATGTATTACAAAAGTGATGTAACTTTGTATGTACATTACTACTTTGTAAGAAGAGCGTCTGTACTGTTGCACCGTGTAGCGTTTGCTTTTCAAATTTGTTTCTATAAATAGCGTCAGTAGCTAAAGACATTTAAGTCCATTTAAATATATATACATATATATCTTAAAATATGTGTATTTGGGCAGCTTTTCTTCGTTAAGAAGTATTTATATTAAACAATATAGAAATCCTTTCAGTAGAAAAGATAATGCTACCGAGGTATATCAACTGGATTACTAATTTCAGAGGCTTACGATTCAATGAGGAGATGCCACTATTGTGATTAAAATACACAATACTGTTTTATCTGGGTTACCATAGAGACCAATTCCCCTTCCTGTCTGTTCCAGATTATACAGCAGAGATTCTACTACATTTTGGAAGAATAGTTTTATTTCATCAGATACCTGAGGCATTTGATAACCCTTGATCAGTCGACATTCCGTTAAAACCAAGTTCACTTAAATTAAACTATTGTTGCTTCATCCTTCTGATAGTCTGGATCCTCGGTGACAAACTGATTGCCCAACTGCTAAAGCCGTCCGTGTCTCAGAGATGACAAGAAGATATTGAATATTTTAGTCAATTTGTTACTTGTGTGTCTCTAAATGAGTCTAATAAAATTCGTTATTTATGTGATAAATTCTTGGGCATTCTTATGTAGTATTTTATTCAGCTTTTTCTCCGAGAGTTTCTTCAGTGAGTAAGTGGTGCCGCCATATAGTATTACTGACACGACATCAGCTTGGAATAAATCTGATTTTATTTCACCAGAAAGATGAAAAAACCCTAAATGAATTGACATACTGATAGAATCAATAAACCCATTTTCTATCCCTGTCTATTCATATCGATCTATCTATCTATCTATCTTTAAAACAATTTAGCAATCACATTAATTCATTTGAGGTCACTGGAAAAAATAAAATAAAATAAAAACTTTGGTACTTCAGCTTTTTGGTGCTTTGGGCCTTCGGGGTCTACGCAATTGCCAAACCGCTCAGTCCGCCCATACCTCAGGGATGACAAGAAGATATTAAATATTTTAGTCAATTCGTTACTTTTTGTGCCTAATAAACCCGGTTATATATGTGTAATAGATTATTCTCTCTGACATCTTTTGAAGCAGATACGGCACAGAAAGGGACTTTTGTGATCCAGCTCGTCAACGAGGACCTTAACAGGCGCTATTTACATAAAAAAAAGTGGGTAGTTTCCTACAATACATCCAATATCAAAGCAAAATCTTTTTTTTCTTTTCTAAGTAGCATCTGTATCGAAGCGTATATTTTTTCGTTTATAGATATATATGCGCTGTCATATTTGTCTTTCTTTTGGCACTCTTTTTTTTTTTTGTTGTTGCTCATTTCTAACCTACGCGTTGGACACGTTTTTATTCCCCACCCCATTATTTTTTATTTATTTTTTGCTTGTACGTCTTCCTTCACCTGGCATTCCTTCTCGGTAAAACAAGTCAATTGCTAATGTTGTGTCTTCCCCTTCCGTGTACGTTAACGTTGCGGTACAAACCAGCCCGTCCTGTGGATTGGCCCTTAATATATATATATATATATATATATATATATATATATATGTGTGTGTGTATATATCGCTACACGCGATCAGATACACAGCGATGCTCAGATAGTGTGACAAGAGACACTGAAGATGGCTTTGAATTATCTATCTATCTATCTATCTATCTATCTATCTATCTATCTCAGTCTGTTCATATCTATCTATCTATCTATCTCAGTCTGTAACTCTCTCTCTCTCTCTCCCCCCTCTCTCTTTTTCTGCTGGTCTTTCTTCTTCTCTCTATCTCATTATATATATATATATATATATATATATATATATATATATATATATATTTACAGAGTCGATGAGTTTGGAATGATTCAAATTAAGAATATACGAGGGGATTCATGTAATTCTTCTGGTGTGCTCGATGTATGGCTATTAATGTAGAAATGTAAAAAAATATATATATCGAAGCAATTATATCTGTAATTTGTTTCCAATCACACACACACACACACACACACACATATATATATAGTCATCCACAGACAGATCTGTTTCATTCTATCAGAACTCATCAGTGTGGCTATATACATATATATATATATATATATATATATATATATATTAGGAGAGTGTTGGTCGTCAGTAAATCACTATGTGGTAATGTGTCGAACCTAGTGCAATATAATATGGACAGTGCTCAATATCTATGATAGAGCTATTATAATATTTCCATGGATTAAATATATATATAATATATGTCTATATATATATATATATATATATTATTGGATTTGGTTTGTTTGGTTTGTTTGGTTTTATGGCATATCAACCTTTGTAGGTTATTTAACGCCAAATCCATTTTTATGTAAATAATCTGTTCTATTGAAAAATGTTCAGTTTAGCATAAGTACACAGTTTAATTGTCAAAAACATTTCCATTTCAAACTATTTAAGCAGTTATATGTAATAATTCAGTTAAGTGTAAATACAGTTTTAATGTCGAAAAACAGTTCTATTTGAAATAATTCAGTTAAGCATAAGCACGCAGTTTAAGTGTAAGTACGGTTTAATTGTCAAAAACGTTTCTATTTCAAGCTATTCAGTTTACTCAATTCATTTTAGCATAAGAATGCTGTTAGTTCTATTTAACCCATAGATAGGGCCCTATCAGGTACTACCACTCCGGGCCAGAGTGGACCTGGGAGCGATGGCAATAAAGGGGTACTCCACATTCCCCAAAGCTCCAGCACTGCTGGAACCTCACCATCAGATTTTTTAGTGTCATATCCAGGACACTCGTTAGGGGGTGGGTCTTACCCCCTCTGCAGAGGTGCAGTCAGTGTATTCTACAGCCACAGCTGACTGGGCAATATATTATTGGAAGAAAAACTCAACGGATCGTTATTTTGCTATGATGAATTTATTTCAGCGGGCAGCCTGCCTCTTCAGATAGTGCTAACCAAAAGCATGGAGAAATACACAAACATTAATATTAAACCCCTCAAAACAACAACAACAAAAAAACCTTTAAGAAGAGGGTTAAGATCAAAAGGTACCGGGTTAGATATTGTCGCCACTCTAATGTCTTGAAAAATATCTTGACGTCGTATTTACTTCTTTTTTTTTTTAAATCTTAATCTATAGGTTATTTGGTAACCTGCTAATATATTTCTTATCAATTTTGTTACCGCTAACTGAAGTAGCTGGCTGCTAGACAGTAGCCCACTGAAATAAATTTATAATAGCAAGACGATGGTCTGTTGAGTTTTTATTTTTGCAATAATTATATTTCATATATATATATATTTTGAAAGATCTTTCGTTGTAATGGTAATCATCTTGGTACGGCCAACTGAGTTGAAATAATAGTCGAGGCAGTTAGCATTTCACATTGTGCTAATAACCTTAAAAAAGATATGAATCTATTTTATCTCCAGTTTTTATAAATAGTAGCTCAGATGGAGCTCTTTAACTTTGGTATGGCAACCGGTCTTGGAGAAAGAAAACTCTGAATTCAAACTTGTTAATCTCCGTTTAAAAAGTTACCCTTGGGTCGCTTCATATGGAGGGTTTTGGTAAACACACACACACACGCGCGCGCGCGCGTGCGCACTCAGACAGACAGACAGACAGACACACACACAGTGAAATAGACGTCTAAATGATTTGTAAGCAAATAATTTGCAAGTAGAATTTTTAAACGAGCCAGAGCTCATTTGTTTGCACACAGTTAAATGGTTTCAAGTATTGATATCTAATACATATAATTTACTTTAATATTAATCATTTGTTTATAAGAAGTTGAATGCTTTCAAGGAATCCTGTTTAACAATAGTACTTCAATTAACAAATATTCTTATGTAATTTGATATTAATCATTTGTTTGCAAACAGTTAAATGGTTTCAAGTATTGCTAACACTAATAATTCTATTTGAATATTAATCCTTTGTTTGCACACAGTTAAATGGATTCAAGTACTGCTATTTAATATTAGTAATTCTATTTACCAAGGATTCCTGTATAATATAGACAATTTGCTCACAGCCGCATGGTTTCAAATTGAACAGTTCTATTTGACCCATAGATGAGACATGAACTAGTACTACCATTCCTGGTCATAGTGGATCTGGGAGTAATGGCAATAAAGAAATACTCCACGTTTCTCAAAACTCCAGGACTAGAGCCTCAATATCATAGATTCTAACAATACGTCGAATCATGGAAGGAGTTCGAGCAAAAAATCTCGAGGCAATACAATTGTATGTAGATTTCTCCAAGGTAATTGATTCCATACACAGAAAAAACAAAGAGCAAATACTTCTTGTTTATGATCTCCCCAAAGAAACTACTACAACCATGATAGTGCTTTACTGAAAGACGAAAGTCAAGGTTCGCTCACCGGATGGAGACACTGATTTCTTCGACTTTATTGCTGGATTTCTACAAGGAGATACATTAGGGGTATATTTGTTTATAATATGCTTAGACTACATACTTCGAACTTCGATAGATATTATTAAAGAAAATGGCTTTACGCTAAAAAAAAGGCAAGAAGCAGACGATATCCTGCAGAAACTACGAAGGAACGCAGAGTCCCTTATAGTCTCAGCGGAATCACAGATGATATCATCATCATCATGTCACGCTGCCAGCATGGATGTTCCTGACATTCTCTCACCACCCGTCTCTATCATCCATCACTCCCGGTAGGTCTTTCAGGCTATATCTTGTATCGGAACAGAGCTGTTGTTGATAGGTTCTAGCTGCTCGTTCTGACTTTGCTCGTCCATGTGAAGGGGCCCACCGAAGTATGTCGCTTATGAGTTCGTCCTTACTTCTGTAGCAGTGTTCTGCATGTCTGGTTCGTCTAACTTTGATAGTTTTCGTAATGGGTGGTCGGTGGCTGTATAGCTGCTGTTTTTTGGGGTGTTGCCTCCAGGACTCGTTCAATATAGCTCGCAGCATTCTTGTGTAATTGCCGTCAAGCTTTTTCTCTATCCGTTTAGTTATCGTCCATATAGTGCATCCATATAGCAGTATCGACACGACCACTGCTTGGAAAATGTCCCTGCAAATACACTCACTCAAGCCAAATCTTAGCTGCATAACCTTGAGCAGACGACAGGAGACATTGGCATCCACGTCAACGCAAACAAAATGTGTTTCAAATGAGAAGGAGCCGTTTCCCCTCTAATTGGCGGTGCTCTCATTGGAGGGTAGGGACTTACCCAGATCCAGAGGTGTTCTACAGCCGCAGCCAAAGGAGCAGCTGCCATACTTTATACGGTTAAACAAAAACAATCAAACTTTTGTTGAGTTAACCTGAATGATACAAAATTATACTCCAGTTGTCCTTGCGGTTAGAGTGTTCGCCAATAGCCCGGGAGGCCGGGGTTCAATCCCAGGTCGAGTCATACCAAAGACTCAAAAATGGTATTTGATGCTAAACACCCAGCATTATATGGTTGGGATCAAGGGTAAAATGGAACAATCCAGGGAAAGGGGTGGCGCCCTTTCGTACACCTCAGTGTAGTAGCTATTGAAAAGGGAGCCTTCAGGTCACCCTCGACTATGGTCACCGACTTTACTTTACCTAGGCGCTAAAATCATTCTCCTATTGGTAACTAAAATAATATTGGTAACTAAATAATACTAGATGGCCATACTTTTGTTAAACAATAGATTATTTATATCTATCATCTGAGCGGTAGTGGAGAATTTGAAAAAGGAAATTAGAAATTGTACTCGGAGACATTAGGTCGAATGAGTTTTCGTGACAGGTGAAGGCCCTGAGATCAATTTGGAAGAATCGGGACCATCCAGCCCACAGCACTGTTAAGATCGGCTGGAATACTGAGAAGAGTCCTGGAGACCTGAAGTGATTTGCTGTCACTCAGACATCTGTGAAAGACCACTGGTAAACCTGGTGTCAAAAACTTGCAAAGAGTAAAATAATAATTTAAAAAATTGAAAGAAAGTGAAAAAAGAGAGATAAATACCTCGATCTTACGAGGGAATTGAAAGACTGTGGAACACGAAATTGATAGGTACTCGTGTTACAGTCACCTAAGGATTGGTACAAGGACTGGAAGACATGGAAATAACAATACAGACGGAGACTATCCAAAGTACAACATTGTTGAGATCAGCCAGAATACTGAGAAGAGTCCTGGAGACTTGAGGAGTCTTGCTGTCAATCAAACTACAGTGAGAAACTATCAGCCTACGCTGGTGTGAAAAACTCTGAAAAGAGAATAATAATAATAATAATAATAATAATAATAATAATAATAATAGCAAACTAGCACAGAAAGTGTATAAGACTAGACTCGACAGGTGGGCAAGGTGATCCACTGGGAATTGTGCAAGAAATTGAAATTTGACCATACGAACAGATGGTATATAAACAACTCTCCTGGACAATGAAACGCACAAACTTCTCTGGGATTTTGAGATACAAACGGATCACCTCCTCTCGGCCAGACGACCAAAGCTAGTAATAATGTACAAAAAAACAAAACAAAAAATAATAAACAAACAAACAAACAGAACTTACCGAATTTTAGGCTTTATTGTTCCGGCTGATCACAGAGTAAAACTGAAAGAAACCGAAAAAATGATAAGTACCTGGACTTTGCTAGAGAACTGAAAAAACTGTGGAACATGAAAGTGACGGTGATATCAATTGTAACAGGAGCACTTGGTAAAGTCACCAAAGGATTGGTACATAGACTAAAGGACTTGGAAATAAGAGGACTAGTGGTGAGCATCCAAGGTACAGCATTGTTGAGATCGGCCAGAATACTGAGAAGAGACCTGTAGATTTGAGGAGACTTGCTATCCCTCAAACTCCAGTGAAAAACCAACGGCCAACGCTGGTATGAAAAACTCGAAAAGGAATAATAATAATAATAATCAACAAAAAAGAGAACTTGCAAAATTGTTGACTTTGCTGTCCCGGCTGACCAAAGAATAAAACTGAAAGAATGTGAAAAGAAGGATAAGTACCTCGACCTTGCTAGGGAATTGAAAAAACTATGGAACATGCAGGTGACAATTATACCATTTGTAATTGGTGCGTTTGGGACAGTAACAAAAGGATTACTTAAGGGACGGAAGGACTTGGAATTTGGCGGACGAGTGGAGACCATCCAAACTACTACATTATTGAGAACGGCCAGAATACTGAGAAGAGTCCTGGAGACTTGAGGAGACTTGCTGTCACTCAAACTCCAGTGAAAGGCAATCAGTTAACGCTGATGTGAAAAACTCTAATGAGTAAATAATAATAATAATAATAATAATAATAATAATAATAATAAACAAATCACCTAAATCTGGCCAGAAGAGCAGGCTTAGTATTAATTAACAAAAAAATAGCCGAATAGTTTTCTTTGCTGTACGGCTGATCACTGAGTAAAGACTAAAGGAAATGGAAAGAGAGACTTGTATTTACACCTTGCCAGAGAAGTAAGAAAGCTGAGTAACGTAAAGGTGTCGGTGATACCAGTTGTAATGTGTGCATTTGGAATGAACCGTAAAGGCTTAGTTTGTGGACTGGAAAGGTTGGAAATCGGATGATGAGATGAGACTATCCAAACTACAGCCTTGTTGAGACCGGCCAGAATTCTGAGAAGAGTTTTGAAGACTTTAGGAGAGTTACTGTCTTTCAGACTTCAGTGAAAGACCACCAGTTAATGCCGGTGTGTAAAAGTCACCAGGAGTGAAATAATAATAATAATAATAATAATGATAATAATCTTGATCCTGCAAGAGAACTGAAGAGGCTATGGAAGATGATGATGACGGTGATACCAGCTGTAGTTGGTGCACTTGGAACCATCCCCAAAGGATTGGTAAAGGGACTGGAACTCTTAGAAATCAGACGACAAGTAATGACCATCCAGATTACAGCCTCACTAAGATCGGTCAGAATACTGTGAAGAGTCCTGGATACTTGAGGAGACTTGTTGTCACTCAAACTCCTGTGAAAAACCATCAGCTAACGCTGTTGAGAAAAACTCTCAATGGAATAAAATAATAATAAATAACTGTTATCATTAATCTAGGTCTATTTTTTTAAGATATTGAACACATTGCATAAGATACAGGGTGCTGAAGAAATGCCTCTTGCTTTTTAAATTGTCACCTGTCAGGTGCAAATGAAATTAGAGAAGTGGTAATGGTAGTTTCGTTTTGCTAATGTCTTAGCATTGTTTAATCAGGTTCGATCAGTGATGATCATCCCTTGGACCTTCCAGGTGGCATTTTTTAATCGATAAATCGGTGGTTCTGAAACTTTCGATTTTCTATCCGGAACAGCATTATTCCAATGTAACACAAAGTAAGCACGAAAAGCTCTCTATTGAGCAATTACAGGTTCATCAGTCTCAAAAAAAAAAAAAATAATCAAATAAATAGCAAACGTACGGCGTGCATCAGCCCAAGCGATGATAATAACTGATCGTATTTGAAAAAAATAAGAAAAGACATTAGATTGATGAAGCTACCATTACCACTTACCTATGTTCACTGGCTCCACAAAGGGATTAAATTAAAATTTAGAACTCTATCACTTCTATTACAAATTCTATAATGATAACACAAGGTATTTTAGAAATTAAAAAGAAAATGTTCTGTTGTTATAGTAACAGAAAACATTACTCGCACTTTGTTGTCGATATGTTCTTAATAGCACCGACAGGGCGGCGTTACTGTTGATAAGAGTTACTGAACTAACATAATTTGAAACCTCCACCCGCTTTGACTCTTTAATAGCCCTGGGGCAATAAAAATCATATGTTGTGCTTGTTCAAGTACTTATGAGAGGTAATGTCAGCGGTTCGTGTGAACATTAGCTTCGAGGAAGTAATGAGAAACGGAGAGATGAAGCATTCAAAAGTCACGTCTTCTGATATTGATTGCAATAAATAAAATCGGGATAACATTTTATAATATACTCCAACCATTGGCTCAAATTAAAAAAAAAAAAATTGCATTCCCTTTTATCTTCTATCTTTCTTTCTTTCTTTCTTTCTTTCTTTCTTTCTTTTCTTCTTTCTTTCTTTCGTCCATTTTCTTTGTTTTTTCTTTCACGAACGTCTTAAATTATTTCCACCAACTCTTTCTTTCTTTCTTTCTTTCTTTCTTTCTTGTCTTAAGTTATTTCCGCCAACCCACTGTCTTTCCTTCTTTCTTTCTTTCTTTCTTTTTACGTCTACTTTCTTTTTTTCTTTTCACGTCTTCTTTCTTTCTTTCTTTCTTTCTTTCTTTCTTTGTTCTTCTTGCGATCTTTCTTCGTTCTTTTTTTGTTTTTTCTTCCATTTTCTTCCTTTTTCCTTTTTTTCCTTTCTTTCTTTCGTCCATTTTCTTTCTTTTTTCTTTCACTCACGTCTTAAGTTATTTCCGCCAACCCACTCTTTCTTTCTTTCTTTCTTTCTTTCTTTCTTTTCACGTCTTCTTTCTTTCTTTCTTTCTTTTCACGTCTTCTTTCTTTCTTTCTTTCTTTTCGCATCTTCTTTCTTTCTTTTCCCGTGTACTTTTTTGTTTATTTGTTTGTTTGTTTGTTTGTTTCTTTCTTTGTTTGTTCTTCTGGTTATCTTTCTTTCTTTCTTTTCCTATCCTTTTTCATCATTTTCTTTTTTTTTCTTTCTTTCTTTCTTTCTTTCTTTCTTTTATCAATTTTCTTTCGTTTTCTTTTACTGACGTCTTATGCTATTTTCTCCAACCTGCTCTTTCTTTCTTTCTTTCTTTCTTTCTTTCTTTCTTTCTTTCTTTCATTTTCTTTCTTTCTTTCTTTCTTTCTTTCTTTCTTTCTTTTATCAATTTTCTTTCGTTTTCTTTTACTCACGTCTTATCTTATTTTCTCCAACCTGCTCTTTGTTTGTTTGTTTGTTTCTTTCTTTCTTCCGTCCATTTTCTTTCTTTTATCTTTCACTCACGTCTTAAGTTATTTCCGCCAACCCACTCTTTCTTTCTTTCTTTCTTTCTTTCTTTCTTTCTTTCTTTCTTTCTTTCTTTCTTTTCACCTTTACTTTCTTTCTTTCTTTCTTTCTTTGTTCTTCTTGTTATCTTTCTTTCGTTCTTTTTCTTGCTTTTTTCTTCCATTTTCTTTCTTTTTTTCTTTCTTTTTTACTATCTTTCGTCAATTTGTTTTGCTTTTTATTTTACTCACGTCTTATGTTATTTCTCCCAACCTGCTCTTTCTTTCTTTCTTTCTTTCTTTCTTTTACTTTGCCTTTTTCCTACTCTCTTTACGTTTATCCATTTCTAACTTATTTCCCTTAATCTGTTTGGTCATTTCTCTTTCCTCTCAATCTTTTTCTCACTCTTTCTTTCTTTCTTTCTTTCTTTCTATTTCTCTTGTCTCTTTGATTAACATTTTCTTTCATTTCGTCCCTTAGTTTCTGTTCTTTTATTCTATTTTATTTGTTGCCCTGGAGAGTTCTGTCTCGCCCTAATTTCTGTCAAAAATTAGGCTAGTGAAGAAGAAGAAGAAGAAGAAGAAGAAGAAGAAGAAGAAGAAGAAGAAGAAGGTCGTCTGCTTCACTCAACCATGTGGACGCCGGCCACATGGCTGAATCACAAGAGAGCAAGTTAAAGAAGAACACTGTCAACCTCAACTTCAACCATTCGTTGCCTTTTTAATGTCTTTCTTTCAATGTGTCATTCGTTCTGCGAACATATTCCTTTGTTCACCTAAAATTATAAGATGTTTTGACAGATAAAAAAATTACTTCCATTTCATTCTCCTTTCCTTTTATTTTATTTTTTGTACTAATGTTATTCCTTCAATCGTTCTAATTTCTTTCTATTTCTCTCCTTCCATCTTTTCTGGTCATTTTTTTTCCTGGTGCTTTTCTTCTTTTCGTCTTTTTTTGTTCGTGATTTAATTTTCATTTTGAATATCTTTAAAAAGAATAATCTGGACGTTTTATTCTTTTCGTCTTCGGTTTAATTAGTCAAGGTCTTTCTTTCTTTCTTTCTTTCTATTTCGTGCTGGTATATCTCTCATTTCTTCCTTATTTCCTTTCTGTCTTCGATATTTTTCTTTTTTCTTTCCTTTATACTTTCATTTCTTTCTTTCTTTCTTTCTTTCTTTCTTTCTTTCTTTCTTTCTTTCTTTCTTTCTTGTGTCCTTACAGTGGTAAGGCTCCAGTTCAGGAACTCTGGGGAGCAAGAATCATCCCTCTCTTGCCACTTTAGCCCGGACTGATCGAGCCGGTTATGGTCCCATCTGTGGGTCAACTAGACCTGTTTTAAAATTATTACTACGAATAGCCCGATCAACTCGGGCTATAGAATACACCGACTGCATATTTACAGAGGGGTAAGACTTCCCCCACAACGGGCGTCCTAGATATGGCACTAAGCAATCTGGAGCTTTGGGGTATGCAGAGTGCCCGTTCATTGTCATCACTCCCAGGTCCACTCTGACCCGGAGTGGTAGCACCTGATAGGGCCCTATCGATGGGTCAAATAGATCTGTTTGACATTTAAAATGAGTGAAAACGAATGACTTATGCTAAACTGAATTAATTGAAATAGAACTGTTTGATCATTTAACAGTGGGTAAACAAATGACTGACATTTAATTGAATTGTTAGCGATACATAGTAATACTTGGAACAATTTAACTTTGTTGACTTATGCCAAATTGAATGTTTGAAATAGAACTGTTTGATCATTTATGTGTGTGTGAATAAATGCCTGTTTAATTGAATTGTTAGTGTTCAATAGCAATACTTGAAGACATTTAAATGTGTGCAAACAAATGATTAATAGTAAATAGAATTATTCGTAAAAGATAGAAATAAGTGAAACCATTTAATCGTGTAAAAAATGAGCTCAGGTTCGTTTAAAAATGTTATCTACAAAACGAGTTTAGAAGTCATATTCAATAGATACGTATAAAGAGGATTTGGCATTAAATAACCTACAATGGTTGATATGCCATAAAACCAAACCAAACCTAATCCTATATATTCAATATATATGTATAAAGAGGATTTGGCATTAAATAACCTACAATAGTCGATATGCCATAAAACCCAACCAAACCAAATCCTATATATTTAATATATACACATAAAGAGGATTTGGCATTAAATAACCTACAATGATTGATATGCCATAAAACCCAAACAAACCAAACAAATAACTATGAAATAAGAATATTTCAAATTACATCGCCGTGAGCAAATTATTAGCATAATATAAAAATACTTGATTCCATATAACTGTGTGTGAACAAATGATTATTATTATTATTATTATTATTATTATTATTATTATTATTATTATTATTATTATTATTAAATGGTATAATTACTTGAAACCGTATAATTGTGTACAAACTATTAGTATTATATAAGAATATTCGAAACCATTTAATTATGTATACAATAAATACTTAAAACCATAAAATTATATATACATTAGAATACTTGAAATCATATAATTATAAATACAATGGAATACTTAAAACTGTTATATAGCTGCAAAGAAAGACAACGACACTGATGTATTGTCTCATCAACCAGGACACGCGACTAACAAAGACATGGACAGCTACGATAGGCTATCGGTCATACAGAAGTCAGACCTGACCGATAAAATGAAATGCAGTTTCTACTAGACAGCGGTCGTGTTGATACTGCTATATGGATGCACTACATGGACGCTAACTAAACGGATGGAAAAAAAGCTTGACGGTAACTACACAAGAATGCTGCGAGCAATATTGAACAAGTCCTGGAGGCAACACCCCACAAAGTCGCAGCTGTTTGGCCACCTACCACCCATCACGAAAACTATCAAAGTTAGATGAACCAGACATGCAGGACACTGCTGGCGAAGCAGGGATGAGCTCATAAGTGATGTTCTCCTATGTACCCCCTCACAAGACCGAGCAAAAGCAGAGCGACGAATTCGAACCTACATACAGCAGCTCTGTGAGGATACGGAGTGTATCCCTGAGGACCTACCTGAAGCGATGAACGATATGGAGGAGTGACGAGAGAGGGTCAGCGATATCCGTGCTGGTGGCACGACAAAATGATGATGAAAGTAAGAGAAATTCTGAGAAGACCAAGATGTACAAACAGGAGCAAGATAAGAATCTTGAATGAGCCGCTTCTTCGTTCTACTTTTACGAGACTTGTACCGGGCCCACTTCGAGGCATTGAATCATCTTACTTTCTCCTAGCTTCTCTACTTTCACGAGTCTGGCATTGGACCATCTCAAGACATCGAATCATCTTAGTTTCTCCACGTTTCTCTACTTTTGTGAGTTTCGTACATCTCAGGCTTTTCTCTACCTCGAAAATCCAGGCAGACTGGTGCAAGGTCAGTGCCAAGAGCGCCATAACGTGAAGTTGCTCCTCTGTCGGTTTTCGTTGTTCTCTCTGGGTCAAAATCCTCCCTGGTTTATATAGATTTCTCCCGCCTACGAGTTGCAATTAGACACGCATTCTTTTTTGCATGCTACCCTCGCAGTTTACGCAGTATTTCCGCTGAGGAAACACCTGCGTTATGCTTTTTTTAGGAAACAGATGCATATCCGGTTATGCCACCTACGCAACTTATGCAGTATGTCAAAGGAATCTTTTGGTCAATATCCAACAAAAAATCATATAATGTGGGCAAATAAATGGCCATTATTATTGAATAGGAATAGTCAATTGAAACTATAAAAGTGGATAGGGTTTCAGTTTCTTTGTTTAATGCCATGTCAATCTTCTTGGGTTATTTAATGCTAAAGCAGTCAAGTAATTAGCCACTGTGCCACGGAGAGTTCACTCAAAATGTAAATAAATCCAATTAGATTAAAATAGTCACCTAAATCTATAATTCTTTGAAAATAAGTATCATTAATTACTTGAAACAGTATACATGCTTAAAAAAAACTAACTTCTGCATTAAATAACCCAACAACGGTTGAAACGCCAACCAACCAACCAACCAACCAGACAAATTTCCTTTTGGTCTTTTTTTTTCTTCTCTTCAATCATGATTTTTTCGTTTCTTCATAGAAACAGTTTTCTCCTTTGCCTTCTGATTGATTTTTGGTGGGATCTGTCCCTTACGGTTTATGTCTTACAGCTCCGACCCCTTGATGTAAAAGGTTGTTTATCTTCCAGAAGATACTCACTCTCTTGGTAATCTTTACGATCTCAAATGTATTTAGGCACTCATTGTCGTGGTCAGATATCGAGCCGCTTGATGCGAATCTCTTCAATCTCAACGGTCAGCCAACTTTAAAAAAAGCTTAGTTTTTCAAATTGTCTTTTGGACTTATTATAACTCTTTGCCCAGTCGGCTGAGGCTGTAGAATACACCGTCTGCACCTCTGCAGAGAGATAAGACCTCCCACATGACACTAAACAATCTGATGGTGAGGTTCCAGTGATGCTGGAGCTTTGGGGAATGCGAAGCATCCCTTCATTGCCATTGCTCCCAGGTCCACTCTGGCCCAGAATGTTAGCACCTGATAGGGCCCTATCTATGGGTTAAATAGAACTAACTGCATATTTATGCTAAACGGAATTGTTTGAATTTGAACTGTTGGACTAAACTGAATAGCTTTACATAGAAATGTTTTTGACAATTAAATTGTACTTACATTTAAACTGCGTGCTTATGCTAAACTGAATTGTTTGAAATGGAACTGTTTTTGACACTAAAACTGTACCAACACAAAACTGAATTGTTATATATAGAATTGATTTGATATTTAACTGTGTGTAAAAAAGATTAGCTGAATTAGAATTGTTTGAATAAACTGAATAGTTTGAAATAGAAATGTTTTTGACTATTAAACTGTGTACTCATGGTAAACTGAATAGTAAGAAATAGAACTGACTATTTGCATAAAAATGAATTTGGCGTTAAAAAACTTACAAAGGTTGATGTGCCATAAAACCCAACCAAACAAACAACTATATTATAACTCTGAAAATCTAAAAAGATAAAGAAATTAGATTATCTTTTCAAAATTTTCGACAGTTTTTGAACTATCTGAAATTTCACCGTACACAAGGCAGTAATTAAACTGAGTCAATGTCCCTTAAAAAATTCTGTCCATCTTATAATTGTTAAGTAATAAGCAAATCAATAATTGTCCTATACTTTTATACGGCCCAGTCAGCAGGGAGGTGCTTGCAGAATACATCCACTGTATCTCTACCGAGGGTTAAGACTCCCCCGAGTGTTCTGGTGACTCAGTCGGGCGAGGGCGTGTGTGTGTGTGTGTGTGTGTGTGTGTAGTATAGACCTACTGCATCTTTGCAGATAAGTAAGACTCCCCCAACAAGTGTCATGGATATGACACTAAACAATCTGGTAGTGAGGCTTTAGTAATGCTGGAGCTTTGGAGAATGCAGAGTATCCTTTCATTGGCATCACTCCCAAGTCCGCTCTGGGTTGGAGTGGTAGCACCTGATAGGGTCCTATATAGGGGCCAAATAGAAAAAAAACTATTATCCTAAACTTAATTGCTTGAAATAGAACCGTTTTGACATTTAAACTGCGTATGCTGAATTGAATTGTTTGAAATAGAACTGTTTCTATGTATAAAAATGGGTTTGGCATTAAAAAACCTACAGTGGTTGATATGCTATAAAAGAATCCAACCAACCAAGCAACCAACCAACCAAGCAACCAACCAAGCAACCAAACTTTAATAAAAGTGACTCTAAGTCTTTTATTTTCCGTAATGACTTTCTCACAACCTGTATGTAATATCGGTAAGCACTGCTGACGAATAATTATCCAAAACTTTGATAAAAGCGAAAATACATGATTTATTTTTAATAATGACCATCTTACAACCCGTATGCAATATGGTTAAGTACTGCTTACGAATAATAACCCCAAAATTTAATAAGATCTACTGCGATTTAACACAAACAATTCAATTTAACATCATTTGTTTGTTTGCACACTGTAAAATGGTTTCACGTATTTCCATCTAACACTAATAATTATACTCAACCTTAGACATTCGTTTGAACACTTAAATTATTCCAAGTATTTGGAATACAACAGTTAAATAATTTCAAGTATTGTAAAAAATTAACAGTTCCTGGATAGAGCCCTTACAGATATTGCCACTTTGGGTCAGAGTGGACCTTGGAGAAATATCCATAAGTTGGGACTCTACATTATTCAGAGCTCCAGGAACGATGTCTCACCATCAGATGGTATAGCGTCATACTCAGGACTCTCATTGGAGGAGTGTTTTATCTCTTTACAGAGATGCAGTTGGCTGGGGCTGTAAAATACACCGACGGCATCTCTACAGAGGGGTAAGAACCCCCTAAATGAGTGTCCTAAATATGACACTAAACCATCTGGATATTTTGGGGGAATGTGGAGTACCCCTTCATTATGAATAATAATCTCAAAATTGAATAAGATCTACTCGATATCCTTTATTTATAATAATGACCATCTCACAACCTGTATGTAATATGGGTCAGGATAGATAGATAGATAGATAGATAGATAGATAGATGAGAAGTTAGGCTGAGAAGTTCAGAGGCTGAAAACTTTATATGATGACATCATATTTGCTGTTGATGAAATTTATTTGGCATTAGTGCCTGGTCAACAAGGAGGATTATGTTGAAAAATAAACCTCATTTAGTCACATTCCATGAGAGCATCTTGGTCAGCCTGTTCACTTTACTGCGGAACTCCGTAGATAAATCGAAATGAACAGAAAGAAATAGATAGATAGATAGATAGATAGATAGATATATATTTATTTTTCGCAATTGATAGATTGAGAGAAAGAGAGAAATACATACATTAGCATATGAACATATGTTGCATATTGACCGCCGACCCGGCCAAGCTGTCAGATGAGAAATGCACCTGTGTAAATAACGGGTGCATCCGGTCGAAGATATCAGGGGATCAGGGGTATAATCTTGACTGTCGACGGGTTGAATTGAATACAAATCTGACGCTCGCAAGAAGTAAGTGGACGTCAAATTATTATATAACCCCGGCGACAGGAAGTTCAGATCAGTTGGAGAGAAGATGCTGGAATGAGAACCATATCCCAGCAGAGGCTGGGCCCCCAGGCCTTGGTTGAGCAGCCCAGGAGAACGGGAAAGAAATCCTGCTGTAGCCAGAAGAGTTGGGGGGGTCAGTATGTTGCAGTTCTGTTCAGTCTCCAACTCACCTCTCACAGATAATACCTTTGGTAACCCTTTCTAACCCTTTCAAATAAAGTGAGAGGTATATTTTTCTAAAGAACTGTGTTCACTCGTCTTTAATGTGTTGAATATGTTTCTGCATGCATCTGCAAATGAGTATGTTACACATAGATAGATAGATAGATAGATAGATAGATAGAAAAACTGTGATTGATAGATTGATAGATATGAACAGAATGAGTTAAATAGATAGATTGATTGATAGATATGAATAAAATGCTATATATATATATATATAATCATTATTCTAATAATGTCCATTTTCCAACCTATATGTAATGTTAATATGTCTTGATAAATAATATAGCATACACAAAACTTTAAAATCGTCATTGTTACCGGTAAGTAACACATAACGTTTGTCATTTGTATTTAAATTTGCTATTTTGCTTTTTAATAAAGAAATTAAAATAAACCTAAAATGTGGAAATGAGATGGTTAGTTGGTTGACTGGGTTTTTGGTATACCTACCATTGTAGGTTATTTAATGTCAAATCCTCTTTATACATTTCTATTAAATATATATGATTTGGTTTGATTGGGTTTTATGGCATATCAACCATTGTAGGTTATTTAATGCCAAATCCTCTTTATGCATATATATTAAATATATAGGATTTTGTTTGGTTGGGTTTTATGGCATATCAACCATTGTAGGTTATTTAATGCCATATCCTCTTTATACATATATATATTAAATATATAGGATTTGGTTTGGTTGGGTTTTATGGCATATCAACCATTGTATGTTATTTAATGCCAAATCCTCTTTATACATTTATATTACAAATATAGGGTTTGGTTTGGTTGGGTTTTATGGCATATCAACCATTGTAGGTTATTCAATACAAAATCCTGTTAATTTATATATATAAATTACATATATTTGTGTAGTTGACATAATTTATAAACGTGTCAGTGTCTTTTGTTTGCACATAGTTAAATGGTTTCAAGTACTGCTATTTAACACAAACAATTCAATTTAACATCATTCGTTTGTTTGCACACTGTAAAATGGTTTCACGTATTTCCATCACGTATTTCTAACACTAATAATTATATTCAACCTTAGACATTCGTTTGAACACTTGAATTATTCCAAGTATTTGGAATACAACAGTTAAATAATTTCAACTATTGTAAAAAATTAAACAGTTCCTGGAAAGAGCCCTTACAGATATTGCCACTTTGGGTCAGAATGGACCTTGGAGAAATTTCCATGAGTTGGGACTCTGCATTATTCAGAGCTCCAGGAACGATGTCTCACCATCAGATGGTATAGCGTCATATCCAGGACTCTCATTGGAGGGGTGTTTTATCTTTTTACAGAGATGCAGTTGGCTGGGGCTGTAAAATACACCGACGGCATCTCTACAGAGGGGTAAGAACCCCCTAAATGAGTATCCTAAATATGCCACTAAACAATCTGAATATGTTGGGGGAATGTGGAGTACCCCTTCATTACTATCACTCTCAGGTCCATTCATGCCCTGAATGGTAGCACCGGATAGGGTCCTCTTTACGTGTCAAATAGAATTAAATGTGTGCAAACGAATGACTGATCCTAAATTGTGACTGTTGTAAATTAATACGTGAAACCATTTAACTGTGCACAAAAAAAGGCCAAGGCTCATGTTATCTACAAAATGTGTTTACAAATCATAAATATATATTTAATATAAATGTATAAAGAGGATTTGACATTAAATAACCAACAATGGTTGATGTGCCTTAAAACCAAACCAGACCAAATCCTATATATTTATTCTATATGTAGAATGAGGATTTGGCATTAAATAACCTACAATGGTTGATGTGCCATAAAACCAAACCAAACCAAACCAAATCCTATATATTTATTCTATATGTATAATGAGGATTTGGCATTAAATAACCTACAATGGTTGATGTGGCATAAAACCAAACCAAACCAAATCCTATATATTTAATCTATATGCATAAAGAGTATTTGGCATTAAATAACCTACAATGGTTGATATACCATAAAACAAAACCAAATCAAATCCTATATATTTGATATACATGTACAATGAGGATTTGACATTAAATAACCTCCAATGGTTGATATGCTATAAAACGCAACCAAGCCAAATCCTTTTATTCTAATATATATATATATATATATATATATATATATATATATATATATATATAAAGAGTATTTGGCATTGAATAACCAACAATGGTTTATATGCCATAAAAACCAACCAACCAACACATTTTAAGGAAAAACGATTATGTGTCATATCCTACCGCAGGGGAATAGTTATCTACTCTCTCTCTTTTACACACACACACACACACACACACACACACACACACACACACACACACACACACACACACACACACACACACAACCGCACCACCGCACACACACACACACACACACATGAATTCATACATAGTTGTTAATTACTAAACTTTGTAAAGAATTCCAAAGAGAAAATATGTGTCAGATACTTTAAATATTCATAGATAAAATAGATATAAATAAACCCTTCATTTTTTACAGACCTTAAGCAAATTCTACTTAAAAAAACCCAACTATTCTTATGTCAGTCTGCATTTTTGAAATCAAGTGGTTTCTTTATTCCATACTTTTCAAGCTGTTATTTTTAGTTTTGTTGTTTTTAAGCACCAACCGGACATGCAGGACACTGCTGGAGAAGCAGGGACGAACTCATAAGAGATGTACTCTTATGGACCCCCACAAATGGCCGTGCAAAAGCAGGACGACCAGCACGAACATACATTCAGCAGCTATGTGAGGATACGGGATGTTGTCCTGAAGACCTGCCTAGGGCGATGAACGATAGGGAGGAGTGGCGAGAGAGGGTCAGGGATATCCGTGCTACCAGCGCAACATGATGATGATGATGATATATATATATATATATATATATATATATATATATTTAATTATCATTCAGTCCTTCAATTTTATCTGGTAGACATTAAAAGTTAAAGACAAACAAACAAAACAAAACCAAAAAAAAAAAAGTATTAAAAAAAGAAGAAATTAGTAAACCATCGTTATATCAACAGGTAAAATTTATGTACTTAGACTCGACTTATATTTTGCCCAGTCGAATGAGGCTGTAGAATACACCGACTGCACCACTGCAGAGGGGTAAGACCCCCCCATAAGTGTCCTGGATATAACACTAAAGAATCTGATCGTGAGGTTCCAGTGATGCTGGAGCTTTGGAGAATGCGGAGCAGCCCTTCATCGCCATCGCTCCCAGACCTAATTGGCCCAAAGTGGTAGCATTTGATAGCACCCTGTCTATGGGTTAAATAGAACTAACTGCATAAATATGATAAACTGAATTGTTTGAATTAGAACTGTTTGACTAAACTGAATAGTTTAAATAGAAATGTTTTTGACAATTAAACTGTACTTGCATTTAAACTGCGGGCTTATGCTAAACTGAATTGTTTGAAATGGAACTGTTTTGACACTGAAACTGTACCTACACAAAACTGAATTGTTATATATAGAACTTACGCTAAACTGAATTGTTTAAACTGTTTTGATATTCAACTGTGTTTCCATTTAACTTTACTGATACTAAAGTGAATTGGTTGAATTAGAAGTGTTTGAATAAACTGAATAGCTAGAAATAGATATGTTTCAGACAATTAAACTGTGTACTGATACTAAGTTGAATTGTTTGAAGTGACTATTTGCATAAAAATGGATTTGGCGTTAAATAACCTACAAAGCTTAATATGCAATAAAATCCAGACCAACCAACCAACCAACCAACCAATTGACTTATATTCGACGCATCAAATTTCTTTGACTATTCCTTCGTAATTTGATCTTGTCATATTCTCAAGGTCGAGTTATCATATTTACCAACCCCTCCGCTCGGGCAGGTATGACACAAGGTCAATTTTTTAACAGGTTTAACAGGTTTGAATTCGGAGTTTTCCTTCTCCTAGACTAGTTGCCTCACCAAGGCTTAAGAACCTAGTCTGCCTTACTATTTACCCATAGCTGGAGGGAGAATAATTGGATTCATACCTTTCCCAAGGGTATTAGTGCTATGTGAAATGCAATCAGTCTCGTCCTGGATTTGAACTCGCGTCGCCGTATCCATTTCCTGCGATGATAACCATTACACCATGGGCACCTCGACTTATGCTTAAGTAGCTAAACTATTCCTAATGGTAGATTACGTTACCTTTGTAACATTAAATCAATTAATTGAATTTAACGGCATGCCACCTCGTAAAGAAGCATTTTATTCCTTATTGGTAAGGAATCACGTTCATCGTTTGTTCATATTTATATCTTTTGGTGTTTTTGCTTTAAATATTTTTTTTTTTGCATACGATCCAATCGACTTGATTAAGAAGTGGCACCTGAACATATACAACCACTCCGGGACAGAGTGGACCTAGAAGTAATTGCAATTTAGAGATACTTAATACTTCCCAGAGTTCCAGAATTTGAGCCCCACAATTAGAAGCAGTTCAGTGCCATACCCACGACACCCATTTTTGGGGGAGGTGGTGGTCTCCTACATTTGTAACGAACTTCTTCCAAATAGAAATATTTTTACAGGATTCTTTCCTGATTACGCCAAGCATATAAGAGAATGTAAATTATTTGTATTATATAGAAATACTTAAAACTATATAACTGTGTGCAAATAAACGATTGTTGAATAGGAACCGTTATTTTAACCCAAACAATTTCTTGAATTATTAGTTTTAGAAAGGATTACTTGAAAGCATTTGTGTGCAAATTATTTTTATAAGATAGGAATACTTGAAACTATGTCACTGCGCGAATTATTTGTATTAAGAATAGTTTTGAATGAAGCTATTATTATCAGCAAATAAAAAAAAGGGCAGAATAAAAAAAAAGTTGCTAACGAGCAGGAATTCATTATCCTGGGAAGCAATTTCGAATTCCGGTTGTGTTATTTCGTTCACCCTTATAATACCCTTGATAAAGATATTGTCCTCTTACCCCAGCAAATATGGAGTAAATATTTAAAAAGTTTTATCTGAAAGTGTCTATTCGGAATTTTAGAGCCAAAATGTTTTTCTTCATTTTAAATATCATTCAAATAACCAATTTCCAATTTTTAAAAAAAATGTGTTAAGGTTTCTGCTATATGGATGCACCACATGGATGCTAATTAAACGTACGAAAAAAAAAATTACACAGCAATTACACAGGAATGCTGCGAGCTATATTGGACAAGTTTTGGCGGCAACTCCCTACAAAGCAGCTGCTGTACGGACACCTACCACCTATCCAAAACTATCCAAGTTAGACGAACCAGACATACGGGACACTACTGGAGAAGTAAGAATGAACTCATTAGCGACATACTCCTGTGGACCCCATCACATGGATGAGCAAAGGGAGGACGATCCTATTTACCAACCCCTCCGCTCGGGCAGGATATGACACAAGGTCAATTTTTAAACGGAGTTTGACAGGTTTGAATTCGGAGTTTTCCTTCTCCTTGACTAGTTGCCTCACCAAGGCTGAAGAACCTAGTCTGTCCTACTATTTACCCATAACTGGAGGGAGAATAATTGGATTCATACCTTTCCCAAGGGTATTAGTGCTATGTGAAATGCAATCAGTCTCGTCCAGGATTTGAACTCGAGTCGCCGTGTCCATTTCCTACGACGATAACAATTACACCACGGGAGGACGATTAGCTAAAAACTATCAACAGCTCTGTGCCGATACAGGATGTAGCCTGGAAGACCTGCCGAGAGCTATAGACGATAGGGACGGGTGGCGAGCGAGGGTCATGGAGATCCCCGCTGGCAGTGTGATATGATAATAATGATGATTAAGGTTCTTCAGAATTATTATTTGTATTTTTTAAAAAGACAATGGAAAATTAAATTTTGTTTTATTGCACGTTTCTTTTCTTCATCGGACACTTTTGAAAACATAATTTTTTTCTTTTATAGTTTACTATCAATAACTTATTGCTAATATGTTTTCTTGGTCAAATAAGTACAATTCATTGGTTCAGTGGTGAAGCAGTTGTGTCTAGCCACAACAAAAATGTTCAACTATGGTTCTTCTTTCAGCGTGAGACTTAAAACTTTGATAACGATCTTTATATATATTAAAATTGAGTAGGTCCACGAAAAGATTTGTATTTTTCTAAGGATTAATCTATTTATTTTGTTCTTACATACGTGTATGTTTCAAGCTTGATGCTTTCGTCAGAGAATATGTATCGCACAAAGCCTTGTTAATGAGGTTGTCAATAAGATTTGAACTCAGTCGTGTTCGCAACCGGACATAGGCATAATGGTTAGAGTGTTCGCCAATGGCCCGGGAGACCTAGGTTCAATCTCAAAGACTCAAAAAATGGTACTTGATGTTACCTTGCTTAACACTCAGCATTATTCGGTAAGGATCCAGGGTAAAATGGAGCAGTCCTGGGAAAGGAGTAGTGACCTCTCCTACACTTTGGTGTTGTAGCTGTCGAAAAGAGAGCTTTCGGGTCACCCTCGACTGCGGTTGCCAACTTTACTTTTTACTATGAAGATCACTTTTCTTCTTAGAGTGGGTTTACCTTAGTCCTCTTCACCTCTCATTTGCTTTTGATATTTGATACGTTGTGAAATGAATGAATAAATAAAACAAAAAAGAAAAAGAAAATACAAATCTCTGCATGGACCTACTCATTTTAAAATATTTCTCTCTCTCTTTAGTCTTTCAACAAAACAATATATATATATATATATATATATATATATATATATATATATATATATATATACGAGGTGCATATATACGAGTTCCCAGACTTTTTTCGTATGGACACTTTTATCGATAGTACACATAAAATTCTAGTCCCCTTCGAAGTACTCTCTTCCGGCTGCAACGCACTTGTTTTGACGTTCCAAAAACTTCTGGAAGGCCCCATGGAAGTCCTCTTGTGTGAGCGTGTCAATGACTTTCGTCACAGCCTCTTTCATCTCCTCAATTGTCTCATAACGACAGCCTCTGAGCTTAGGGAATAACCAAAAGTCACAGGGAGCAAAGTCTGGACTAAACTCAGGGTGAGGAACTGTCTTGATGCCTATCTTGGTCAAATAATCTGTGACAAGGATGGAGTTGTGGACTGGTGTATTGTCCTGCTGGAAATGTCACTGACCCGATTTGAAGAGTGTTGGCCCCTTCTGACAGAATCTCTCTTCCTGAACTCCCTTAAAACCTCAACATAGTAACCCTAACGCTAACCCTTTGGCCAATCAACTCTGGTGTATTGACTTCCTTACTCCTCCCACACCTCTCATCATTCCTCACAGACTCCCTGGCTTCTTTGAATCTCTTATGCCACTCAAAAACTGATGCTCGATTCATGCAAGATGGTCGAAAAGCAGTCTAAACATTCCATACGTTTCTGATGCATCATTTTTTCCAAGTTTAAAACAGAATTTTATTGCATGTCGTTCTTCTGAAGTGTCAGATTGCATTTTTGAAATTCACCAGCTGTGACAATCAGGCTTTAGTAGGGTGTATTCCAATTGCTGCTGTAGGTGTTCATTTGAACCTGAAATTATAAAAATTGGTCAGTCATCTCATAAGATGTATAGCAATAACAGTGAATTTTCATGAGACTACGACAATTTTAAATGCCCATACGAAAAAAGACAGGAAACTTATCGTATGCACCTCGTATATATATATATATATATATATATAAGTTGTCCAAACGTTGTCAAGGGTGACACGAAGGCTCCCTTTTCAAGAGCTACGACACCCAGGTGTCGGGAAGGCGCTGTTCCTTTCTCTGATTGCTCCACTTATCCTTGATCCGTACCTTATAATGCTGAGGGTTTAGCAAGAAAGCCTCAAATACCATTTTTTGAGTCTCTGGTATGACTCGACCAGGGAATGAACCCCAGCCTCCTGGAACATTGACAAACACTCAACCACTACGCTATATATATATGTATATATATGTGTGTATGTGTGTGTATACGCCAATATATATATATATATATATATATATATATATATATGAGACAGACAAACAGAAACAGATATTGAATATTTAGATTTTAGTAGTTATAACAAACAAAAACGAAAATCAGTTCGGACTATTTTTTCTTCGTAGGGACTGTAGTAGACGATTTACTGAGATATTTACTGCGTTTCAGCGCAATAAATAGAAAGATTAGTCCGCTCATAATGTCCCATTTTCGGCGGGCTCTCTTTTATCCGACCAACCAAGCACAACGTGGTCTATTGTAAACGCAGGATAACTCCAGCCCACCTTGCTGGCATGTTCACATCTTGCTACTATCATAATTTGAGCACTCTTTTTCTACTCCGACTGATTTATAAAGATTTCTTTTTTTTTTTTTCCTTTTTGTTCTTTTTTTATGAGAAGCAGCGATGCGCTAACCTCGATGTAAAGAGTAACCAGCTTGCTTTGCGCAAATGATCGTTCAATAAGGGCGAGAAAAATTTGGAAAAAAAAAAAAAGTACCCCCCCAAATAAAAACAAAACAAAAAGAAACAAAAATGAGTCACGCTTTAAAATAAGCGCATAATTCGGGCGTATTTTTTTCACCACCTCTACCCCTTACCCAACCAACACACCCCCAACCGATCTTGCCCCCTTTCCACCCACCTATTGTGGTTTAGCCCAATCCCTCATTGAAGCACATAGCATATTTTTAAAAAAATTCTTACTGGAATGCTCTCACGGGAGAATCTCCGTAGCGCAACAGCTTCTCACATAGTTTTGATGATTATCAATACAGTTTGATCCTTATAAACAGCTCCAGATTTTACACGTTTTGCTTGAATATCTTATGACTGTTCGTTAAAGAGGCATTCATAGCGTATCAACTATCCTCGAGGAAATGAAGTCTGCGATCCAGGTTCAAATCATGGTAGCGGATGATTAAGTTTCCCTTCTCACTAAAGGTATTAATGCATTTCTTCTTCATCCCACCATGTATAGATAGTAGGTTTAGACTTCACGGACGAAAAACCAGTCTAGGAGAAGGAAAATACTGAAATGAAAACCCTCTAAAAACGTTTCAGCTGAGCAGAGTATATGACCTATATCAGAAATCGCTTAAGCTTAATAATAATAATAATAATAATAATAAAAGAAGATCAATCACCTAATGTACATGGATGACATTAAATTATTTGCAAAAAATGAAAAAGAACTGGAAACTCTCAAACACGCCGTTAGAATATACAGTCAGGACATAGGAATGGAATTTGGCATAGAAAAATGTGCCCTGCTCGTCATGAAAAGTGGCAAACGACATATGACTGACGGAATGGAACTGCCGAATCACGACAAAATTAGAACGCTCAGAGAAAATGAAACCTACAAATACTCGGGCATCTTGGAAGCTAACACCATCAAACAAGTGCAAATGAAAGACATGATCCGAAAAGAATATCTCTGGAGAATGCGAAAACTACTCGAGACAAAACTCTCCAGCAGAAACCTCATCAAAGGAATAAATTCTTGGGCTGTGCCACTAGTCAGATATTCGGGACCCTTTCTCAAGTGGACCCGAGAGGAACTTAAACAAATGGACCAAAGGACAAGAAAACTAATGACCATGCATAAGGCATTACACCCCAGAGACGACGTTGACAGACTATATGTATCTAGAAAAGAGGGAGGAAGAGGACTTGCCAGAATCGAAGACACCGTTAACGCATCCATACAACGGCTCGAAGACTACGTAGAAAAACACGAACGAGGACTAATTACAACCATCAGAGTCTATACGGACAACACGATAAACGAAAGAATGACAACAACTAGGAAACAAAAATGGGAACGAAAACAACTCTATGACCGCTTTAAGCGTCTAATAAACAACATCTCACATCAGGAAACCTGGACCTGGCTAAGAAAAGGAAACTTTAAGAGAGAAACGGAATCCCTCCTAATAGCAGCACTGGACAATGCCATAAAAACGAGTCATATCAAAGCGAGAATAGATAAGACGCAACAAAACAGTAGATGTAGGCTATGCGGTGACAGAGACGAAACGATCTATCACATAATAAACGAATGCAGCAAATTAGCACAGAAGGAGTACAAAAAGAGACACAACTGGGTCGGCAAGGTGATCCACTGGGAAATGTGCAGGAAATTTCAATTCGACCATACAAACAAATGGTATATGCCCAACCCGGCACCTGTCCAAGAAAATGACTCGCATAAACTCCTATGGGACTTTAACATACAAACGGATCACCTAATCCCGGCCAGAAGACCAGACCTCATAATAATCAACAAAAGAAAGAGAATCTGCAAAATTGTTGATCACAGAATAAATCTGAAGGAAGGTGAAAAGAAGGATAAGTACCGTGACCTTGCTAGAGAATTGAAAAAACTGTGGAACATGAAGGTAACGATTATGCCAATTGTGATTGGCGCGTTAGGCACAGTAACTAAAGGGTTATTAAAGTGCCTAGAGGACTTGGAAGTTGGCGGACGGGTAGAGACTATCCAAACGACAGCATTACTGAGGACAGCCAGAATCCTGAGACGAGTCCTGGAGACTTTGGGTGACTTGCTGTCACTCAAATTTCAGTGAAAAACCATCAGCTAATACTGATGTGGAAAACTCTAGAGGAGTAAACAATAATAATTAAAGAATTTGACCATACAAACAAAATTTATTTGCACAACCAAGCAGCTGTCATAGAAAATGACACATAAACTTCTATGGGACTTTGACATACAAACGGATCCTCTAATCGTGGCCAGAAGACCAGACCTTATATTAATCAACAAAAAGAGAAATTGCAAAATTGTCGACTTTGCTGTCCCGGCTGACCACAGAATAAAACTTTAAGAAAGTGAAAAGAACGATATGTACCTCGACCTAGCTAGGGAATTGAAAAAACTATTGAACATGAAGGTGACGATTATACCAATTGTAATTGGTGGTTTTGGTACAGTAACTAAAGGATTATTAATGGGACTAGAGGACTTGGAAGTTGGGGGATGATTGGAGACCATCCAAACTACTACATTATTGAAAACTACTACATTATTGAAAAGGAGATTTGGCATTGAATAACCTATAATGGTTGATATGCCATAAAACCTAATCAAACCAAATCCTATATATTTAATATATATGTATAAAGAGGATTTGGCATTAAATAACCTACAATGGTTGATATGCCATAAAGCCTAATCAAACCAAATCCTATATATTTAATATATATGTATAGAGATGATTTGGCATTAAATAACCTACAATGGTTGATATGCCATAAAACCTAATCAAACCAAATCCTATATATTTAATATATATGTATAAAGAGGATTTGACATTAAATAACCTACAATGGTTGATATGCTACAAAACCCAATCAAACCAAATCCTATATATTTAATATATATGTATAAAGAGGATTTGACATTAAATAACCTACAACGGTTGATGTGTCATAAAACCAAACCAAATCCTATTTATTTATTCTATATGTATAAAGAGGATTTGGCATTAAATAACCTACAATGGTTGATATGCCATAAAACTTAACCTACCCAAACCAATCGATTTGCAAAAAAAAAAAATTTGTTAATAGACTGAGTTTTTAAAGTTTGATGCCGTTAAGTTCTTGACCAGACTAAGATGAGTATCATCTAGATATTAAAGAAAGCTGAATGTTTGTTAGAAATGATTTTATATTTTATAATTGTGATTTATAAATATTGATGCTTGAAGAATACAATTTGAAGTCGAGAACTGCAAAATAGATAAGACAAGAAGCCTTTATACTGACACAGGTATATGTAAAAGATTGGTGCTGTTTATGAAGAATGTTCTGTCGATGAACAAACGTGAGAAAAGTTGTTCGAATTAACTGTACTGGTTGGCAGTCATATTTAAAAAATGACACAAAACTTACCTTTTAAATCCATCAGGCGTAACAAGACAGAGCCAAAGCGATCGAAATCGGGTTTCATACACGATAGGACCTTAGTCAAAGATAACCAAGATGTCAAATCTTGCAGGATGGAAGGTGGGAGATTGTCCTTGGGTAAGCAGACCGGACCGAGGTATGGAAGTTGTTCAGATATTTTCAAGGAAGACACGTTGATCAAACGAAGCCGCTTTCTAGATATGAACATGAGAAAGATAGGAAATAAAATATCAGAGATGAGACAAAGACAAATATCTAATGTCATTTCAATCACCGCTTTACCGTCATATTACCGTTATTTTTAAAAAAAAGTAAATGCTCTTGCGATTGGAGTAAGTCGTGTAAATAATAGCACTTATTATGGGAGATGAACAGCATGACATTACTATAAAACTACGAAGTAGATATTTGTAGCGTGTTTCTGAAATTTACAGAACCTATGATGCACTTCATGGACGCTAACTAAACGGCTGGAGAAGAAACTAGACGGAAATTACACAAGAATGTTGAGAGCAGTATTGAACAAGTCCTGGCGACAACACCCCACAAGACACCAACTATACGGACACTTGCCCGCCATCACGAAAACTATACAAGTTTGACGAACCAGACACGTGGGACACTGCTGGAGAAGCAAGGATGATCTCATAAGTGATGTACTCCTATGGACCCCCACATATGGCCGTGCAAAAGCAGGACGACCAGCTCGAACTTACATACAGCAACTATGTGAGGACACAGGATGTAACTCTGAAGACCTGCCGGAGGCGATGAATGATAGGGAGAAGTGGCGAGAGAGGGTCAGGTATATCCGTGCTGGCGACACGACATGATGATGATGATGATGATTCACTCCAATACCAACTCATCTTCGAGAAAAGCCAAAATGAATATCATTTAAAGCAATGGCAGAAAAAGGCTGAAGCAGGACAAGATATTGGTTGAGCAATTAGCTATAAAAGACTCTGTTCTGACTATTTCATAGTGCGGAATCACCTCGGCCAAGTTTTGCATTAAAAAAAAGTGATCAGTCACTTAATGATGTACATGTATACCAAAGTAGAAATGGAAAGGTTGGGTTTCATACGAATAAAAAAAGGGTACTGGACTACGTAAGCTTTCCAAATAGCATCAATTCTGATTGGTTGGTTGTTTGGGTTTTATGGCATATTAACCTTTGTAGGTTATTTAATACCAAATCTATTTTTATACAAATTCTATATTAAACAATTCAGTTTAACATGAGTACACACTTTGTCAAAAACATTTCTATTTCAAGCTATTCAATTTATTCAAACACTTCTAATTCAACCTATTCATTTTAGTAGAAGTATAGATTTTGTTTACACACAGTTAAAAGTCAAAACAGTTCTATTTCAAGCAATTCAGTTTACTCAAACAGGCCTAATTCAAACAATTCAGTTTAGCATAAGTATGCAGTTTAGTTCTATTTAACCTATAGATAGGGCCCTATCAGTTGCTTGGAGCCAGAGTGGACCAGGGAACGATAGCAATGAAGGGGTTTTTCGCATTCCCCAAAGCCTCAGCATCACTGCAACTTCACTATCAGATTTTTTCGTATCATATCGAGGACTCTCAATGGGGGGTCCTCTGTAGAGGTGCCGTCGGTGTATTCTACAGTCCCAGCCGACTAAGCAACGTCAATTCTCATGGTGACCATAGAAATATTGCACAACCAATGAAATCAATCAATCAACCAGGATGGTTTAAAGACAAGACGTATCTCGATCTCATCTGGGGGACAATTTTGTCCCCAGCAGACCCCGTGTCGCATTGAACACAACACTACAAAATAGTAGACAGCAAACAATTTACTTGCATTCACACAGACATGCTTTATAACTTTGCAAAATCAACAACGAAGGAACTTTTCTCAAATATGTAAGTCTCTCATAACTTTTCTCAATTATGTAAGCCTCTCCTAACTTTTCTCAAATATGAAAGTCTCTCATAAATTTTTGTGTCGCATTGAACTACTACAAAATTGTAGACAGCAAACAATTTACTGGCATCCACACAGACATGCTTAATAACTTTGCATCTTCAACAACGAAGGATCTTTTCTCAAATATGGAAGTCTCTCATAATTTTTCTCAATTATGTAAGTCTCTCATAAAGTCTCTCCTAACTTTTCTCAAATATGAAAGTCTCTCATAAATTTTCGTGTCGCATTGAACTACTACAAAATTGTAGACAGCAAACAATTTACTTGCATTCACACAGACATGCTTTATAACTTTGCATCTGCAACAACGAAGGAACTTTTCTCAAATATGTAAGTCTCTCATAATTTTTCTCAATTATGTAAGTCTCTCATAAAGTCTCTCCTAACTTTTCTCAAATATGAAAGTCTCTCATAAATTTTCGTGTCGCATTGAACTACTACAAAATAGTAGACAGCAAACAATTTACTTGCATCCACACAGACATGCTTAATAACTTTGCATCTTCAACAACGAAGGAACTTTTCTCAAATATGTAAGTCTCTCATAATTTTTCTCAATTATGTAAGTCTCTCATACAGTCTCTCCTAACTTTTCTCAAATATGAAAGTCTCTCATAAATTTTCGTGTCGCATTGAACTACTACAAAATAGTAGACAGCAAACAATTTACTTGCATCCACACAGACATGCTTAATAACTTTGCATCTTCAACAACGAAGGAACTTTTCTCAAATATGTAAGTCTCTCATAATTTTTCTCAATTATGTAAGACTCTCATAAAGTCTCTCCTAACTTTTCTCAAATATGAAAGTCTCTCATAAATTTTCATATCTCTTAGAAGTTTCACTCCAACTTACCTACTAAACCATGATGAACCCTAATGTTCATTCTTTTCGTATCTCATTCGACAGAACATCCCCTTTTTTCTATTTCGTTTTCTTAGAGGATAAAATATGTAATATAATGGCCGTGGTATTTCGTTTTATATATCTTGCCTTTGGGTTTAGTTAGGCTGAGAACCTTTCGGCTCAGCACATGGGTTAGTTAGGTGCAAACTTGAGCGCAGGTGTTACGCACGCGCGGGGAGGATGTGTCGTTCACAGAAGTCAAAATAAAAATCCCAGGTCCAGGGAATGTGAATGACGTCATGCACCGGAAGCGTGCGCGGAGGATTTTGGGGGATTTGAAAAAAGTCGGTAGGCTTTTGCTTGCTCGCCGAAGCCAGGCCAGTGGCCTTGTAGCGGGTGCCACACGTGTGTGTGTGTGTGGGGGGGCAGATGTAAAAGTCATCATAGAAAGATTGTGCATCTCAATTCCTAATGTCGAAGAACCTTTAAACTCAAAGTTAATAGAAAGTTTCGTACCTGAACTGAGAAGTCGTAAGTGTTTTTCGTGTTTCGGGATTCCTATGTTCTATGTATATATGTTATGAACATTGTATGTACGTTTCACATATCCGGATATCTGGATATGCTACAAATATATTGAGTGGTTAACAACTTAATTTGTTTTAATAATCTTTACGCCTTGTGAAAGCGTAGACTGCCATCGATAGGTTGTCGATCACGATAAAATAAAACGGGATTTCTTCCAAGCTGAGACTGTGTTAATACTAGAGTAAGGATGCACCACATAGAAGTTAACAAAATGCTTAGAGGAAAAGCTAGATAGGAACTAACTCAAGAATGCCGTGAGTTACTATGAACAAAGCCCGTAGACAACACCCGCGAAACAACAGCTGTACGGCCACTTAACTCCCATCTCAAAAACCATCCAAGTAAGACGAAGAAGACATGCTGGAGACAGCTGGATTAGCAAGGATGGACTCATAAGTGACGTTCTTCAATGGATCCATACATATGGACGAGACAGTATTGGCCAACCAGCAAGAACGTATCAGCTCTGTACGGAGATAAGATGTAGTTTGGAGGACCTCTCAGGAGTGACAGATGCTATGGATGGGGAGAGAAAGAGAGAGAGAGGGGGGAGGGAAATCCATGCGGTCAGTGCGACTTGATGATCATGATAATATTCTTTGGCTAAAACTAGATTTCTCATTTCGCTTTCCTGCAAACTAATAGTTCTTCACAGAATGCTACAAATTCTTTCAAAAAATAATTGTGATTCAGTTTCTACAAAATATTCAGAGTAGTACCCGTAGCGTAAAGGCTAATGTGTTAGACTGCGGCCTCTAAGTAAGCGAGTTCGATCTCCAGTCGTTCTATAACGTTCACTTTTATACCAATACCCTTGCAAAAGACGTGAAACCTCTTGTCCACCCAGTGGTGTGTTAAATAATATCACTGTTGTAATGGATTTGGCATTAAATAACACGCGAAGGTTGATATGCCGTTAAGCAAGCGAAAAGCACACGCCCACATATAAACTTGAATAAATACTTTCATGCATAAATACATTAGCACGTACACATACATCATCATCATCATGTCGTGCCGCCAGCACGGATATCCCTGACACTCTCTCGCCACTTCTCCCTATCATTCATCGCCTCCGGCAGGTCTTCAGGGTTACATCCTGTGTCCTCACATAGTTGCTGTATGTAAGTTCGAGCTGGTCGTCCTGCTTTTGCACGGCCATATGTGGGGGTCCATAGGAGTACATCACTTATGAGCTCGTCCTTGCTTCTCCAGTAGTGTCCCGCGTGCCTGGATACACTCACACTCAAATACACATGTATAGGGTGCGGAAGCAAAATATGGAATGATATGCAAAACGTTTTATCGTCTGACTAGTTCAATTTTAGAAAAAAACACGATAGATATAAATTTTCATGATTAGTTCAATTATTCAACCACTTTATTTTCAATTAAAATCCAGTCCAATAAGAGTGAACAAGAAAAGAGACGACAAAGAATCTATGATTTGCTTAACGCCGAAACCAGGCCAAAGTTTCTTTGTGTATCGTGTATAAAGCAAAGAAAGGGAGGTGCCCATGGTGTAATGGTTATCGTCATAGGAAATGGACACGGCGACACGAGTTCAAATCCTGGACGAGGCTGATTGCATTGCACATAGCACTAATACCCTTGGGAAAGGTATGAATCCAATGATTCTCCCTCCAGCTATGGGTAGGGTTAGTAGAGCGGACTGGGTTCTTCAGTCTAGGAGAAGGAAAACACTGAATTCAAACCTGTTAAACTACGCATAAAAATTGACTTTGTGTCATATCCTGCCCGAGCGGAGAGGCTGGTAAATATGATAAAGCAAAGAAAAAAATTCGCTGAAAAAGAGCTTTTTAAGGAAAATGGAGAAGGGAGGATTGAACCAAAAATGAAAAGAAGGCTTTTTAACTGCTGTCGCTAAGGCGATTAAAAAGGACCCCACATGCCAATAAGAAAGCGCGCTAATGAATTGAAAGTCGACGAGAAAACCGTGAGGACAGCAATTAAACAAGATTTAAGGCCAAACCTTAACCCATTTGATTACGCTATATAGGGTGTTTTAGAAAGCAAAACAAATGCAACTTCCCATCGAAATATTGGTTCGCTTAAGACTGCTTTTGCCGAGGAATGGAATAGAATGCCTGAAGAATTTATTTTGAAGGTATGTAAGTCGTTTCGAAGGCGTGTTGAAACAATAATCTAAAAAAAAAAAGAAAAAAGTGGCAATATTGAATAAATTTACTGTTTTGTGTATGCCTTTTTATTTTCTTGCTTATTCTTTTTAAATTAAAATTAATCTTGTTTTATTATGGAATAATCTATTATTATACAAGAATGTTTCTAATTTTGCTTCCGCACCCTGTGCGCTCGCGGACAAACGGTTTTCATCCAATGAAATGGACTCGGCTACCCGAGTTCAAATCCTGGACGGGACATTTCTGCATAGTGATGATACACTTGGGAAGGGCATGAATCCAACTATGTCTCCTCCAGTTAAGAATAAATAGTAGGACAGACTGCGCTCTTTAACTTTGATATGGCAACCGGTTTAGGAGAAGGAAAACGTGGAATGAAAACCTGTTATATTCAGCTAAAAAAAATTGAGTTTGTGCCGCAGAGGGGTTGGGTATATGTATACACGTTTACGCATATATAAATTTGCATAAAAGCGTTTACAAAAGCATATGCAAACACACACACACACACATACATATTTATATCTCGCTAGATTGATAGATAGATAGCTATGAAAAGACTGGAATAAATCAAGAGTAACATTTTTAAATGGGGGAACGTGGGTAATAGCAACAGAAAAAGTTCTGGTTTTTTCGACGACATTCTAAATACTAATTCTATTCAAACCGGCCACCCCAAAAACTGTTGAAACTCCATTCCATTTAAAAAAAAAAAAAAAAAATGAATTAGTTACGTCTATCAACTGAAATGACCGGAGAAGAAGACAAGTCGTAAGAAGATAAAGAAGAAAAAGCATATCTTTTTATTGTTCTTTAAGTGGTGCCCAAAAAATCCAGTACAATGATAATAAAAGTGGTTCGAGATAGGAATCTTTATGGACGACGACGACGACAACGACAGAAAAACAACTATATATATATATATATATATATATATATATATATATATATGTCTTCATTTTCAACTTTGGTCTATTTTTTTCTATGTCTGCTTTAACATAAAAGCAATGTCATTAGACTCAGGTAGATGAC
>OY757944.1:18195247-18202747 GCA_963585895.1 Sepioteuthis lessoniana
TTTCAGAGAAGTTTGTGGGTCTCATTTTCCAGGACAGATTCTGGGTTGTGCATATAATACTTGCTCGTATTGTTAAATTTCAATTTTTTGAACAATTCCCAGTGGAACACCTTTCCTACCCAATAGTGTTTAGTCTTATACTCTTTTAGCACTAATTTACTGCAATTATTTTACAATTACAATAATATGTTGAACACAATTTAAACAGTTTATTCTAAAACCCATCACGAAAACTATCCAAGTTAGACGAACCAGACATGCAGGACAATGCTGGAGAAGTAGGGACGAGCTCATAAGTGATGTACTCCTATGGATCCCTTCACATGGCCGTACAAAAGCCGGGCGGCCAGCTCGAACCTACACACTTCAGCTCTGTCAGGATACGGGGTGTAGTCCTGGGGACCTACCGGAAGTGATGAACGATAGGGAGGGGTGAGAGAGAGGGTCAGGGATATCCTTGCTGATTGCATGACAGGATGATGATGATGATGATGATTCTAAAATCGGACATCATTTTCTAAACAAACAAAAAAATATCGATATCTTAGACTTATATTTCTATTCAATAAAATGGTTTTAAGCATTGTCGAATCAACCGAAAAGGACATCGAAACGAGGTTAACGAAAGCATGGACAGCTATCAATAGGCTATCGACTATATGGAAATCAGACCTAACCGATAAAATGAAACGCAGTTTCTTCCAGGCAGCGGTCACATCGATACTGCTATATGGATGCACTACATGGACGCTAACAAAACGGCTGGAGAAGAAACTAGATGGCAATTACACAAGAATGCTGCGTGCAATCCTCAACAAGTCCTGGCAGCAACACCCCACAAGACACCAACTGTACGGCCACCTGCCCCCTATCACGAAATCTATTCAAGTTAGGCGAACCAGACATGCAGGACATTGCTGGAGAAGCAGAGATGAACTCATAAGAGATGTACTCTTATGGATCCCCACACACGGCCGCGCAAAAGCAGGACGACCAGCACGAACGTACATTCAGCAGCTATGTGAGGATACAGGTTGTTGTCCTGAAGACCTACCTAGGGCAATGAACGATAGGGAGGAGTGGCGAGAGAGGGTCAGGGATATCCGTGCTGCCAGCACGATATGATGATGATGATGATGATGAAGCATTGATATCTAATACAAATAATTCAATCTAATATTAATCCTTTATTTCCACACAGTTAAATGGTTTTAAGCATTGATATCTAATACAAATAATTCAATCAAATATTAATCCTTTATTTCCACACAGTTAAATGGTTTTAAGCATTGATATCTAATACAAATAATTCAATCTAATATTAATCCTTTATTTCCACACAGTTAAATGGTTTTAAGCATTGATATCTAATACAAATAATTCAATCTAATATTAATCCATTGTTTCCACACAGTTAAATGGTTTCAAGTGACTCATAGAGTGGACCCTAACAGGTACTACCAACTCCAGGTCAGCGTGAAGCTGGGAGTAATAGCAGTGAATAAGTGCTCAGCATTCTCGAAAAGCTCTACTACTGGAACCTCACCATCAGGGGGTTTAGTGTCGTATCAGGACACTCATTGATGGTGGGAGGTTCTTAACCCTTGCAGATATACAGACAACGTATCATACAGCCTCAGTGGACTGGATTGAATCGTTTTGTATCTAACATTTTCGAGGATCATTAAATAAGTTTCCAGATTTTTTGGTATGGGCACTTTTATTGATAGTACACACACGAAACTCTAGTTCCCTTCGAAGTAATCTCCTCCGGCTGCAATCCACTTGTACCGTTACAACAACTTCTGGAAGGCCCCATCGAAGTCCTCTTGTGTGAGCGTGTCAATGACAGCCTCTTTCATCTCCTCAATTGTCTCATAACGACAGCCTCTGAGCTTAGGGAATAACCAAAAGTCACAGGGAGCAAGGTCTGGACTATAGGGAGGCTGAGGAACTGTCCTGATGCCCATCTTGGTTAAATAGTCTGTGACAAGGATGCAGTTGTAGACTGGGGCATTGTCCTGGTGGAAATGCCACTGACCCGATTTGAAGAGTGGTGGCCTCTTTCCAAGGAATCTCTTCCTGAACTCCCTTAAAACCTCAACATAATAAACCTAACCCTAACCCTAATCCTTTGGCCAATCAACTGTGGTGTATTGACTTCCTTACTCCTCCCACACCTCTCATCCTCCCTCACAGACTCCCTGCCTTCCTTGAATCTCTTATGCCACTTAAAAACTGATGCTCGATTCATGCAAGATGCTCCAAAAGCAGTCTGAAGCATTCCATACGTTTCTGTGGCATTTTTTCCAAGTTTAAAACAGAATTTTATTGCATATTGTTCTTCTAAAGTGTCCTCACGTCCAGATTGCATTTTTTACATTCACCAGCGGTGACAATCAGACTTCAGTAGGGTGTATTCCTATTGCTGCTGTAGCTGTTTATTTGAACGTGAAATCATAAAAATTAGTCAGTCATCTCATAAGATGTATAACAATAAAATAGTGAATTTTCAAGAGTCTACGACAATTTTAAATGCCTGTACCAAAAAGTCCGGAAATTTATTCAATGCACCACGTATAAGAAAGCCAAAAAGATATCTTAATTCCTAATTGTAGTAATTTATAAAGCTTTTTGCTTCAATTTGGCACAAGGCCGTATGAGACTCAAACTCACTGATGAGGGTTTGTGAGTTGCTAACCATTACACCAACTGTTTGAACATTGGGTAATTTACAAAGCTTTTTGCTTCAATGAGGCACAAGGCCGTACGAATGGACCACCAATGAAACTCGAACTCACTCATGAAGGTTTGCTTATTTAGCTTGCTAACCATTATACCAACCGAGGCGTCAGCTTTTTGAACATTTGATTTAATTTATAAAGCTTTTTGCTTAGATGTGGCACAAGGTCATATGAATGGGGGACCTAATGAGATCCGACTCACCCGTGAAGGTTTGACTCGTCTAGCTTGTTAACCATTACACGAAGCGCCCATAATTTCAAACTCTAGCGGTTTAGTATTTTTTTGGTGGCATATCAACCTTTTGGGGTTATTTAATGCCAAGTCCATCCTTCTAGAAGAACGGTAGTGGTACTATCTAACCCAAAGATGGGAGGATAAGGGGGTTCATACCTTTCCCAACGGTATTTGTTCGAAAGTAAACGTAATAGCTCGACTGGAGTACGAACTCGCGTACTACGATGCCGTAGTCCGGTGCTTTTAACCATTATACCACGAGGACAACCCTGTGACGGTTTAATTTGCAATGTACGTTATTTTTTAGGCTTCTCTTTTTTTATTTTTTATTTCTTATTTTTATTGCTGCCTAAACGAAATTAGAAATTAAGAACTAAATAAATCACACACACACACACACACACACACACACACACATATATATATATATATATACACATGCACAAACATATACACACATCCACACATGAACATCCACACATGAACATCCACACATACACCAACACATACACAAATACATACACACATGCTTACACACACATATACACATATCGTTCATCCTCTAATGGCTACCGTCGTTGGGAAATGGACACGGTGACACGAGTTCACATCCTGGGCGAGACTGTTTGCACTTCACATAGCACTAAGATGTCAATGTAATAATTTTCTCTCCAGCTATGGGTAAATAGTTGGGCAGACTGGGTTCTTTAGCTTTGGCATTGCAACCATTCAAGGAGAAGGAAAACTCTGTATTCAAATCCGTAAAACTCCGCTTAAAAATTGACCTTGTGTCGCAATCTTCTCATGAGGAGGGGCTGGGTAAATATATACACAAACACACGTGTACACATACATATACGCGAACATATACACACACATAGACACACATACAAAAATATGCACACACAAATATATATACACATACGTACGCAGATACACACATGCAGACATATACATAGAGACATGTACATACACACACAAATATACGGGCTTTCAGACAAAATCACTCAAATTTAAATGGGGTGACGGGTATACGAATGTCACAAACGAAATAAATCGGGGTAGGTTTTTGTTTTTTCTTTTTTGGCATGATTGAAAATTAAAAACCTTATCTTGAACCAAAAATAAAAAAAATACCGCAGCACACACACACACACACACACACACACACACACACACACACACACACACACACCTATATATATATATATATATATAGGTATATATGCATGTGTGGGTGTGAGAAAATCTAAAGAGAGAGACAGAGAGAGAGAGAGAGAGAGAGAGATACAGAGAGGGGGGAAAGGGAGAGTATGTGGGGAAAAAGAGAGGCTTGCATAATTATATAAGGAGGAAATTGACAGAAAATGAGGGCCATAACGAAGTCGTGATATCGGCCATTTTTATCTTTTCCAACTCCTTCCCAACCACCTTCGACTTTCTCCACCCCCACCAAAGTCTCAAGTGTTTCCCAATGTACCACCAACCAGACCCAGCCTTATTCAAGTAGTCATTTTGCACCGAATGCCAAATATTTCCACCTGGGCTTTACCCAATTCTCCACTTTATATATATATATATATATATATATATATATATATATATATATATATATATATATATATATATATATATATTATAATATTTCTGAGAAGCTGGAAAAGAATTGAGAAAACTCAAATTGCCAAATATTTCCACCTGTGATTACCTAGATAACCTCATAACACACTAGTGTATATATATATATATATATATATATTGATTGTTCCTCTATGAATTAACTAATATATTGGGGCTTATGCTGAGAGCTTTTGTGAACAATAGCCTTTGTGACATAGCTGTATTCATAATAGAATTGTGCTTATAAGTCGACGATTCGTATATATATATATATATATATATATATATATATATATATATATATATATATATATATGTGTGTGTGTGTGTGTGTGTGTGTGTGTGTCCGCGCGTGTGTGTATGTACTGAAACCTCGAATGAATTTAACACCAGACTGAGACACTCAGACATCACATTCTAACCCTCAAAATAAATTTTTAAGAAGGAATTTCCAAACTAATCATTAAAAATTTCTGATATTTTGTTCAGTTATCTTCTCGTTTAGCAAAATCTTCAAAAAAGAACAAAAAAACAACCAAAGAGGAAAAAAAGCAAAAATAAAAACGGAAAAGAAACCAAAAACGACAACGCGGAGAGCCTCTTAAAACGTTCCGAGTCAAATGTTTAAATCCTTTAAGTTTTAAAGTTTAAGTTTTATTCACACATGAGGCCAATACTTTGGCATTTATACGCATACGAGTCTTGAAATGTAATCAGTAATTAGATAAATAATTTCTGATAATGGCTGGAAGCTGAAACCTTTTAGGATTAACACACAGACACAGAAACAAACAGACACACAAACATACAGACACACACTCAAACACACAGACAAACACACACATACACACACACACACACACACACACACACACACACACACACACACACATATATATATATATATATATATATAGTCGTATTTGAAATAAAGGAGAATCGAAGCGAGAGAGAGAGTTTCTTTGGTTTGGTTTATGGCATATCAACAATTGTTGGTTATTTAAAGCCGAATCCTTATTATACATGTTTATTAGATATATAGGATTTGATTTACTTTGGTTTTACGGCATATCAACCATTGTAGGTTATTTAATCCTAAATCCAGTTTATAAATAAGTAATGTAAATTTGGCGACCATAGTCGAGGGGGGCCCGAAGGCTCCCTTTTCTATAGCTACTACAGCAAGGTGTAGGGGACAGCGCTACTACATTCCCTGGATTGCTACACTTTACCCTTGATTCTTACCTTATACTGTTGAGCATGGCGGCATCAAGTACAATTTTTTGAGTCTTTGGTATGACTCGACATGGGATAGAACCCTGGTCTCCCGGGCCATAGGCGAACACTCTAACCATTATGCCAATCTAATATTGTAGGTTATTTAATGCCCAATCCTTTTTACACACACACACACACACACACACACACACACACACATATATATATATATATATATATATATCAAATATGATTTCTAAACACATTTTGATGATAGCATTTTAAACGGACCTGAGCTAATTTTTTTACACAGTTAAATAGTTTCATTCATTTCTATCTAATACGGATAATTCTGATCACACTTAATTATTTGTTTGCACACAGTTAAATGTTTTTAAGTATTCCTATTTAACTCTAAGAATTTAATTAAACATCAGTCATTTTATTACACACAGTTAAATGATAAATCAGTTCTATTTCAAACAATTCAGTTTTTAAGTGCACAGTTTTTTGTTTACGCACAATTCTATTTCCGTTTAGCATGAGTACGCAATTTGAATGTGAAACAGTTCTATTTGACCCATGTCTGGTGCTACCCTATCAGGTTTTACCGCTCTAAGCTAAAGTGGACCTGGGAGCAATGGCTATCAGTGAGTACTCTGCATTCCCCAAAACTCGAACATTATTGAAGCTTCACCATTCTGATTGTTTAGTGTCATATCAGGACGTTCTTTGGGGAAGTCTTACTCCTCCGCAGAGATGCAGTCAGTAAATTCTGCTTCTCCAGCCAACTTAGCCAAAGAGAGAGAGAGAGAGAGAGAGAGAGAGAGAGAGCGGGAGAGAGAGAGAGTTAGGGCGAGGAGATGACGGAGAAATGGAAATTGAAGAAAAGAATATATATATATATATATATATAGAGAGAGAGAGAGAGAGAGAGAGAGAGAGAGAGGGAGGGGGGTAATAGACGGAACTGTGAGGGTGACTGGTTACGTACAAAAAGAGAAAGAGGAAAAGAAATAGTCAATCTTTGTATAGGAATAAGGACCTGAACAGGCGAACGCACAAGATATATATATATATATATATACATATATATATATATATATATATATATAGATAGATAGATAGATAGATAGATAGAAAGAAAGAACAAAAGAAAGAAAGAAGCAAAGGAGATGGAAATGAGAAAAGAGACTGACTCAGAAGAGGCCTTTGATGAGGCGACCGTGGGGTAATGAGTTCAAATCCTAGACGAGTTTATTTGTAATTTCAGATAATACAAATACCCTTAAGAAATGTGTGCATTCAGTTATGGTTAAGTTGTAGTACGTACCGAACTCTTTAACCTTTGGCATGGCAACTGGTCTAAGAGAAGGAAAAATCCAAATTCAAACCTGTTAATCTCGTCTTTAACAGTTTGTGTATGTGGGGGGGGGGCAGATGTAGTAGTGCACTAAAGAGGGTTGTGACAGTTAAGAAAAACATACTGTGACATATTTTCGTTAATTACTTCAACGCCACTCGGAATAAACGCACAAACACACATATCGTCTCTCACATTTTCTGTCCTTCTTCTTCTCTTTCTCTTTCTCTCTCTCTCTCTCTCTCACACACACACACGCACGCACGCAAGTGCAGAAATATATATATATATATATATATATATATATATATATATATATA
>OY757944.1:18205247-18410247 GCA_963585895.1 Sepioteuthis lessoniana
AATAACTTCCCGTCGCCATTTAAATTTACAGCTGAATTTTAAAGATACTTAAAAACTAACGACTTTCAGTTATTTGCTTCATTTTTGATTGAACAGTTAAATCACAAAATTACCAGCGGAAATTCGGCCAGCGGCCATGTTTCTTAAGTTTTACTCTCCTGTAATCACTCCAATGTTGTTACTCGCGAATTAAATCCCAAAATTACATCTTCAACTATCTACAATCCAGCCATTGGACATATTTATTTAGTCTTTCCCATTACAAAGAAGGTGTCAGTCATCTGCACATTATGAGCAAGAACCGATTTGTTCTTTTGTGACCGAGCTCTTTTGCTTGCTACAATCAATCATTGTCTTTCCTTCCCTAATCACTGAGGAGGTGTTGGTAAGCCACTGAAAAGTTATGCCTGATGGCTGATTTGCTCTTTTGTGACCTAACTCTTATACTTTCATTGCTCAGTCAGCTGGGGCTGTAGAATACACCGATTGCATCTCTGTGGAAGGGTAAGACTTCCCCAACGAGTGTCCTGGATATGATACTAAACAATCTGATGATGAGGCTCCACTAATGCTGGAGATTTGGGAAATGCAGAGTAGCCCTTCATTGCCATCGCTCCAAGGTCCACTCTGGCCCGGAGTAGTAGCACCTGATAGGGTCCTATCTATGGGTTAAATAGAACTAAACTGCATACCTATGCTAAATTGAATTGTTTGAAATACAACGGTTTTTACATTAAACTATGAGTGGAAAAAACTATATTTATACTAAACAGAATTGTTTGAATTAGAATAATTTGACTAAATTGAATAACTTGAAATAGAAATATTTTTGACAAACTGTATACTTACATTTAAACTGCGTACTTATGCTAAACTGAATTATTCGAAATGAAACTGTTTTTGTATGCTAGCCTAAATTGTTTGAAATAGAACTGACTATTTGTATAAAAATGGATTTGGTATTAAATAAGCTACAAAGATTAATATGCCATTAAACCCTAACAACCAACCAACCAACCACTCATACTTTCTCCATCGACTATATTTCTTCAGTCTTTCGCTTTTTTAACGACTAAGAAGGAGTTGGTATACCACCTGTGAGATATGACTGATGGTCGATTAGTAATTTTGGAACTGAACTCTTTCACTGTTTACTATTCGGATATATTTCTTTTGTCTCTCAATGCCCAATCACTAAGAAGGTGTCAGTGAACCACCTGTGAGATATGACCGATGGTCAATTTGTTCTTTTGTAACTTAACTTTTTGCTTGCTACACTTCGATCATCAGCCATTATTCTTTAGTCTTTCCTTCTCCGATGACTCATGAAAGTGTCAGTATACCTCTTAAAGTGTTAATAACCCTGTTCCACAGACAGTAGAGGGCTGGATTGCGCTTCCTACAGACATTTAGATTCACCGCTGAAATAAAAAATTATTTAAAAACAAATGATTTTTCCGTCATTTGTTTCATTTTTATTGAACAGTTAAATCCCAAAATTACCATCTATAATTTAGCCATCGGCCACATTTCTTTTGTTTTACTTCACCTCAACCACTCCTATGTCAGTATTTTTCTTGCAAGTTAATACCAATGACCTATTTGTAATTTTGGGACACTCTTCAATAAACAAATGAAGCAAATGACAAAAAAAAACCCAGCTTTATCTTCTTGTTTGATTGTAAGGACATGTCGACTAGTCTCAGCTTATTTCATGCCAAGAGGTTAGGGAATTGTGTTCATTATATATTTATATTTCTTGTGCAGTTGTTTCTTTAGAGTTTTTGTATGATACCAAGTATTCCTAACTTATACGCGGGTGAGTCAAAAAGTAACACCTTTCTCTTGAGTACAGGAATAATTACCGACACAGGAACATGTATGATTCATTAAAAGGAAGGTGGTCTGCTGAGGATCTCATCCCTACTTCTCAACATAGTCACTGTTTCTCTCAATAGCAATGTTCAGCCTTTTACATGTGGCCGAAGATGATACTTTGAAGGCGCTAAATCTGGTGAATATGGAGGGTGTGATAAAGTTGTCCACCTGAATGAGGCGATTGTCTCCCTTGACCTAATACTTGTGTGTGGTCGGGCATTGTCATGCAGAAGGAAGACATTATATATTGGCAAGATTTCATGATACATGAAAATGAAACTGGTTCTCAGTGGATCACATCCTTACTTCTCAACATAGTCACCGTTTCTCTCAGCAATTTTCCACCTTCGAATGAGAGCATGTAACCTTGCCTTGTTAAATTTCTGTTGACTGTTTTTTGAGTCACTTCATCATTGCAGTTTTTATTTCTTCGTCGCTGGCATAATATTTGTCTTTTAAAGCCGAAGACATAATAGCCTGAAGATGCTAAATCTGGTAAGTATGGAGTGGTGCCCCACCAAACTACCACAAACGAAAAAGTTAAAGACGCAAAAGTCAACTGGGAAAATCATGGCGACTTTTTGGGGGATGCTCAAGGTGTCATTCTTGTTGATTTCTAACCAAGAAGAAAAACACAAAACTTGGAGATACACGTTGATATCCTTGACGAGGCTAAAAGCCAGAGACCAATAAGTGAGACCCAACTTGCCAATCGATAATGCCCTCTTTCTGCACGTCAAGCTCCAGGACATGGGAAACAATCGCCTCATTTGGGTGGACTATTTTACAACGTACAAATTATTTACTCATAGTTGTATGGTTTCAAGTATTCCTTTCTAACACGAATAATTATGTGATTTCAAGTAATTATTTCTGTTTAATAATAGTCTTTTGCTTGCACACAGTTACGTAGTTTCAAGTCCCTAATAATAATCCTTAGTAAACAATTATAGTTTCAAGTAACTAATAATAACCCCTAGTAAATAATTATAGTTTCAAGTACCTAATAATAACCCCTAGTAAATAATAATAGTTTCAAGTACCTAATAATAACCCCTAGTAAATAATTATAGTTTCAAGTACCTAATGATAATCTTTAGTAAACAATTATAGTTTCAAGTACCTAATGATAACCCCTAGTAAACAATTATAGTTTAAAGTACCTAATAATAACCCCTAGTAAATAATTATAGTTTCAAGTACCTAATAATAACCACTAGTAAGCAATTATAGTTTGAAGTACCTAATGATAATCTTTAGTATACACTTATCGTTTCAAGTACCTAATAATAATCCTTAGTAAACAATTATAGTTTCACAAACCTAATAATAAACCTTAGTAAAAAATTATCGATTCAAGTACCTCATGATAATCTTTAGTAAACAATTATCGTTTCAAGTACCTAATAAAAATCCCTAGTAAACAATTATAGTTTCTTATTATCTTATACGAATACTTCTATTTACTTCAAACAGTTTTATTTCAAAGAATTCAGTTTAGCATGTCCACAGAGTTCAATTGTTCTAATAATTGATATATATCTCTAACAATTCAATTGTATATCAGTCATTTGTTTACATAGACAAATGATCAAACAGTTCTATTTCAAACAATTCAGTTTAGCATTAGTACAAAGTTTAAATTTCAAACAATTCTATTTGACCCATTGATAGGACCTAATCAATTGTTACTACTCTGGGCCAGAGAGGACCCCGGAGCAATGGCAATGAAGAGGTACTTCGCATTCCCCAAAGCTCCAGCATTACTGAAGCCTTAAAATTAGATTTTTTAATGTCATACCTAGGACACTTGTTGGAAGAGTCTTTTCCCTCTGCATAGATGCAGTAGGTGTATTCTGCTGCCCCAGCCGACTGGTCCAACTTTGACTTGAGTCTGTTCATTACTTAAGACGGTGATTACTTAAGAACGGTAGATACCATTAGCAATGTAGATCCTGTGCGCCAAATTAGACAAAGCTTTGTAAATTCAAAAAGACATACTATCACGGTGTTTTACGAAACGAATCATGGTCACAAATTCTGTATAGTGTATTTTTGGAGGTGCCCGTGGTGTAATGGTTAAAGTCATAGGAAATGGACACGGCGACACGAGTTCAAATCCTGGACGAGACATTGCATTTCACATAGCACTAATACCCTTGGGAAAGGTATGAATCCAATAATTCTCTCTCCAGCTACGGGTAAATCGTAAGACAGACTAGGTTCTTCAGCCTTGGTGTGGCAACTAGTCTAGGAGAAGGAAAACTCTGAATTCAAACCTATTAAACTCCGCTTAAAAATTGACCCTGTGTCATATCCTGCCCGAGCGGAGGGGTTGGTAAATAGGATAGTGTATTCGATCCTAACTAGAAGCTTGTTACTTGCGGCCTAGCGGTAAATCAAAGCTTTGCTTTTTTAAAATTATTTTAGAGTTGCTATATATATTTACACGATTTCTCGGCAACCTAGGATGCCACACATGGTCAATTTCTAAGCGTTGCACTACCAGTCCGATTTCAGTGTTTTCTTTCTTCTAAACTGGTTGTCGAACCAAGGTTAAAGAGCCCAAATTTTGTTACATAAGGAATAGGTATCTATTATTTTGTGAAGTAAGTGTAGAATTCAAAATATATGAATTCAAAAGTTAACCGGCAATTCGTGAGAAGAAGAGTCATGGAAAGTGGTATGGTAGACAAGACTTGACCCCTGGCTGACCTATTTAGCAGTTCTCTGATTGGTTGGCTGAGTCGTGACAACAAGTCAAGTAGAATTAATTAGAGAGAGTCCAGGCGCCATAACGAATGGACGCCTAAAATAGCTTTACGGTTAATTTTGGGAATTGGGGGAATAAGGATGTCGAAAATCAAACAAACCCAAGACAACCCGAAAAAGTTCCCAAATAGAAGACCAGAGAATTCGGTCAAATAGAGAAGCATAAAAAAAAGATTAGGTGTGAATCTTAACAGTTTAATGTTTAAGCCGACTCTCTTCGTGCAACGATTTCGCCAACCAATTTTGTACCTTCCGTTATAAACAAAAAGAAGAGATGATGTTTTTATGTACAAAATAGAATAATAACCGATAAAGATTTATGCCTTTTCCAACAGCATTAGTGTGAACGAAAATGCTAGCAGCCTCGTCCTAGATTTGAAATCGTGTCGATGAGTTACCACTACGATATGGAAATTTACTAAGCTTCTTGCTTAGATGTGGCAAAAGGCCATATGAAAGGGGGAACCCAATTAGACTCGAACTCACTCGTGTAGGTTTGCTAGTCGAGCTTGCTAACCATTACACCACCAGACGACGCCATTACGATATAGTGGTGTCGTTGTGGTAACTCGTCGACACGATTTCAAATCTAGGACGAGGCTGTTGGCATTTTCTTTCACACTAATGCTGTTGGAAAAATATATATATATATATATATATATATATATATATATATATATATATATATATATATATATATATATATATATATATATATATATATATATATATCGTAATGGTGTCATTATTACGATTTAAATATATATAGGTATTATTCGGTCCAGTTAAACCAGAGTTGGGAGTAATTCCTTCAGGACAAGAAAATCATTCAGGAGCTGAACATTTAAATTTTCCTGGTAGAGAGCTCAATGTAATTTTTTTACAGAGCAATGGTCTTTGGTTTTTTTCTTATATATATATATATATATATATATATATATATATATATATATATATCGTAGTGATGATGTAGTGGTAACTCATCGACACGATTTCAAATCTAGGACGAGGCTGCTGGCATTTTCTTTCAGTCTACTGCTGTTTGAAATATACACACACACATATATATATATATATATAACAGGCTCATTGGTCTATTGGGTAGAGTGTTCGCCAATGGTCTGGGAAAGGAGTAGCGCCCTCCCCTACACCTCGGTGTTGTAGCAATTGAAAAGGGAGCCCTCTGGGCGCCCTCGACTAAGGTCGCCAACTCTACTTTATATATAAATATATATATATATATATATATAGAGAGAGAGAGAGAGAGAGAGAACATGGCCCCAATTCAAGTATGCCCTACCAGGTTTTTATCATTTCAAGTGAAACATAATGCAATAAAAACGGATATTATTAGGTATTATCTAGAACCAAACGCTACTATTTTGAAACTCCATGACAAAAAATATAGATAAGTTGTGATCCAAAAATAAATACATCTTTTATCTAAATTTATGTAATTTTAGCTTTGGTTGTATAGGTATTGCAATATTAGTTCTGAATGCAGAGTTTTAACGCAGTAGAGTTTGGTTGTAAATGATGCTTAGTAATATCCGTCTTGTGTGCATAATATTCCATTGAAAATAATAAAATACTAGTATATTTAACGAGAGAAAAGTAAATATTTAAAAAGGAATAGTTTCCCAAATTATTTCAAATTTGGTATTTAGGATTTTATTTATTCCATTTATTTCTACTACACAATTTTCGGGCATTTCAACCCCCGTCAGGTTGGTAGAGAGTCGGTATTTGACTTTTTGCTGAGTGCTAAATTTGAGGGAAAAAAAGTCATTAACAAAAACAAACAAAAATTTTCGTAGACTATTTACTCTAATGGGACACAGATAAAAAATCTGACATTAACAAAGTTAAAACAACTTATCCAGAGTTTTTACTATAATTAACTCCACACTAAAAAAAGTATATACGTATATATATATATATATAGAGAGAGAGAGAGAGAGAGAGACAGACAGACAGACAGAGAGAGAGAGATTGAGAGTTCCTACTCCGACTCTCCCGTAAAGAAAAAGTTTCGGGCATTGCAGCCAATATAGAGGATCATACTGATAGTCTTCTGAAGCCTGAAAGAAGCAATCAATATCGATGTTCTTGAAAAAAGTGCCACTCTTGAGATAAAATTCATTTTATTCATTGAATAAACCTCATATATATATATATATATATATATATATATATATATATATATATATATCCTCCCATGGATCTTGGTGTAGGAGGGCCCAAGAATTTGGTAAAAGATCTGAACCGTTGGACTACTTGCATATGGGATTTGTTTATAGTGCTGAAGTTTTGCGTAGAACCAGCCACACTTGTTTGATAAGCTGATCGCAGAAGAATGGTGAACATAAGTCTCACTGATTTTCCCTAGCAAAATTCGCAGGTTTTGAATTCAGAGTTTCTCCTTTTCTTAGGTAGGTCACGCAGTATTTAAGCCATAGAAAGTAAGTTGGCCGATCGTAGTCGAAGATGAGCTGAAGGTTCCCTTTTCAATAGCTACTTCTGTAAGGGAGGACGCTACTTCTTTCCTAGATTGCTCCACTTACTCTTGATCCGTAATGCTAAGTGTTAACCAAGTACAATTTTTGAGTCTTTGGTATGATTCGATCTGGGATTGAACCATGGTCTCGGACTAATATACCGATGGCCATTTTTGTCATAACTGGGACATATATATATATATATATATAACTGGGATATATATTTATATATATATATATATATGAAACATGTGGGATATATATATATATATATAAATGCATCTCGCAGTTATTGTAAATACTGGGATATATATATATATATATATATATATATATATACATATACTTTCTTTAAGAAAAACAACGAAACCGGTCACATAGGATTATAAATTTATTTCCATCCTGTTACGCATTTTTGAAGTTTCCAAAAACACGAAAAAAATAACAGGACTTCTTCAGGTCTTTTGGATAAAAAAATTAGAATAGACACACACACATATATATATATATATATATATATATATATAGCCATGATTTTTAGTCATAACTGGGTTATATATATACGAAGATCATTAAATAAGTTTCCAGATTTTTTTGGTATGGGCACTTTTATTGATAGTACACACATGAAACTCTAGTCTCCTTCTAAGTAATCTCCTCTGACTACAATACACTTGTTGTGCCGTTCCAACAACTTCTGGAAGGCCCCATCGAAGTCCCCTTGTGTGAGCGTGTCAATAACTTCCGTCACAGGCTCTTACATCTCCTTGATTGTCTCATAACGACAGCCTCTGAGCTTAGGGAATAACCAAAAGTCACAGGGAGCAAGGTCTAGACTATAGGGAGGCTGAGGAACTGTCTTGATGCCCATCTTGGTCAAATAGTCTGTGACTAGGATGCAGTTGTAGACTGGGGCATTGTCCTGGTGGAAATGCCACTGCCCCGATTTGAAGATTGCTGGCCTCTTCCCTAGGAATCTCTTCCTGAACTCCCTTAAAACCTCAACATAGTAACCCTAACCCTCACCCTTTAACCAATCAACTGTGGTGTATTGACTTCCTTACTCCTCCCACACCTCTCATCATCCCTCACAGACTCCCTGCCTTCCTTAAATCTCTTATGCCACTTAAAAACTGATGCTTGATTTATGCAAGATGCTCCAAAAGCAGTCTGAAGTATTCCATATGTTTCTGTGGCATTTTTTCCAAGTTTTAAACAGAATTTTATTGCATATCGTTCTTCTAAAGTGTCCTCACGTCCAGATTGCATTTTTGAAATTGACCAGCTGTGACAATCAGGGTTTAGTAGGGTGTATACTAATTGCTGCTGTTTATTTGAACGTGAAATCATAAAAATTATTCAGTCATGTCATAAGATGTATAGCAATAACATACTGAATTTTCAAGAGTCTACGGCATTTCTAAATGCCTGTACAAAAAAGTCAAGAAACTTATTGAATTCACCACGTATATATATATATATATATATATATATATAATTTATGGCTAAAATGTTATTGCTTTATATATATATATATATATATATATATATATATATATATATATATATATATATATATATATCTATCTCCCAGTTATTGCTAAACAGTTATGACTATATATATATATATAATTATTTAATCAGTCTCTTCATATCTATCTATCTATCATTTTGATTCAACTGATTCATTTTTCGTCCGTGAAACGATTTGAAATTTCTTTTATTTAGAAAAAACGTTTATTCCGATGATGACCTAAGGTCGGAACTAGTTGAGAAAAATTCAAAAAATAAACACCGACTGAGATATATTCCTATTCATCTTATTACTTTTGTTCATCCCTCTCTCTCACTTTTTCCTTTTCTTTCTCCCTCCCCTCCTCTCTCCCTCCCCCCTCTCTCTCTCTCTATATATATATATATATTTATATATATATATCGACTGAAACACATGTTTTCTTATATACATTCAAAGAAGGACTCTAAGCGTGAATATACGTTTTGTCAAGTGTCCGAGCGCATGCGTGATAGCATTCTGTGAACCGGAAGAGTGCAATCAGCCATGTTTATTTGAAATACTCATGACGAGTTTCTCAATGAAAAGATGTCCCTTTCCCAAGTGCAGTTGTGTCCAATATGGTTGCAAACCAAGCGTAAGATTGAAAAGGTTGTGAAGCCGCGGGAGGCTTTTTAAACAGTAAAAGGTATTAACACAGAAATATTATCAGCTAACACGTTTGCAGAGAAGGCGGTGTAGGTAGATAATAAAGAAAAATAAAAATACTTCCATTCTTCTTAGCTGGTTCATCTCCCTCTCTCTCTTTCTTTCTCTCTCTATCTCTTACAAACACACACAAACTCTCTCTCTCGCTCTCACACATTTTCACTGTGTGACAATCTTTCTCTATATATATTTCCTCAAATTCACTATCTATCTATCTATCTATCTATTTCAGTCATTTCTTCTCTCTCTCTCTCTCTCTCTCTCTCTCTCTCTCTCTCTCTATCCTAGTTTCTATTGCTGCCGATTTCTGTCTATAAACAGAAAGAGTTATCTATCTATCTATCTATCTATCTATCTCAGTCATTTCTTCTCTCTCTCTCTCTCTCTCTCTCTCTCTCTCTCTCTATCTCTCTATCAATCTATTTCAGTCATTTCTTATCTATCTATCTATCTATCTATTAATCTATCTATCTCGGCGTATTTCTATCTATCGATGAAGAGAAAGAGTTTGCTTGCTTGCTTGCAAGCTAGCTAACTCTGTCTCTTTTCCTATCTATCTATCTATCTATCTATCTATCTATGTCACTTTTCCTATCTATCTAGGTAACTCTATCTCTTTTCCTATCTATCTATCTATCTATCTATCTATCTATCTATCTCAGTTGTTTCTTATCTATCTATCTATCTATCTATCTATCTATCTATCTTAGTCTTTTCATATCTATCTATCTATCTATCTATCTATCGATCTAAAGGGATTATTAAAAGCATAAAGTCCAAAGAACATTAAGAGTACGAAAGAGTAAGAAAAACGTTAAAAACAGAACAAGCTTGAAAAAAAAAAAGAAATCAACTAAAAGCAAATAAATTATCAATACCCGTAAAAGGATAAAAGGGAAAAGATGTAGCTTTAGTAGTAATAGTCGTCTTCTTTTGAACAAATGATGACGTACAAAACCAAGAGTGGAAGAGGAAGAGGAAGAGGTACCCACACCTAGTAACATATATACAGAAAGCGGTAGATGTTTAAAGAAACCCGGGTTTGACAAGATTATTTTTCTCCAAGGAAATTAAGCCAACCCTATATATATATGTGTGTGTGTGTGTGTGGTGGGTGGTAGTTATGTTGGGAAGCAAAAGTGAAAGGTTTATACCCGCCATTGCTTTGTATTTGGTGTACAGGGCGGCCATTGTTTGACTAGTTTGTCGGCCATGTTGGAACAAAGCGAGCACAAAACGCAAGTATTGTCACATAAAACATCTTACACTCAACGAACGGCTCCTTCACGGCAGTTCTTCTTCTTCTTCTTCTTCTTCTTCTTCTTCTTCTTCTTCTTCTTCTTCTTCTTCTTCTTCTTTCATTTGACAAACCCACTCACCAATCCCGTCGTTAATTCTTCGTTCTCTTTTATTTGAAAATGTTTTTTTCTTCGATTGCAATATATTTTCTCTTTTTTCTTTTCTTGATCTTCCTTCCTCGTTTTCGTTTTTCTACCTCAAGTTTTCATCTTTTTTTGGTAACTCTTCTTTTTTTTCATTTGCTATTCTTCGATTTCTTTCTTTCTTTCTTTTTTTAATCTTCGATTTCTTTTTCCTTCATCTCTGTCTTTATTTTGATTTCTTTCATTTGTTTGTTTATTTGTTTGTTTCTTTCTTTCTTGTTCTTTTGTTATTCTTCAATTTCTTTCTTTCTGATTTTCTTTTGTTTATTATTTTTCATTTCTGTTTCTGTCTTATTTCTTTCCTTCTTTCTTTCTTTGCCTATTTTTCCTTGGTCCTTTTTTTTTATCGAAAATCTTTTTTCTATTTTCATATTTTTCACACTTTCTCTACTTTTATATTTTCTTTTCTTTCTTGAATCATTAATTTATTTATTTCACATTTCGCCCTTCTTTTTCTTTTCTTTTTTTATCTCATGACCTTTCTTTCTTTCTTTCTTTCTTTCTTTCTTTCTTTCTTTCTTTCTTTGGTGTTTAAGTTCTTTCTTTCTTTCTTTCTCAGCGCTTTAATGTTTCCTTCTTGTGCTTGTCTTGTTTCTTTCCTTTTTTTTGTGGGCTTTTTAGGTCTTTCTTTCTTTCTTTCTTTCTTTCTTTCTTTCTTTCTTTTCTTATCCCATGACCTTTCTTTCTTTCTTTCTTTCTTTCTTTCTTTTCATTTTAGCATGTTTAACTAATAATCGCTCTTTGAAATTGTCTTCTTATGCCAGACGAATACACATTAAAACTTTCGCGCTTTATTTTTAAAAATTGAAAACGTGAAAACAATTTAAATTATCCAGAGTATTTGAAGAAGTTCTTTACTGACTGGGATGGTCGCAAACTGACCGAGTAAGATCTGATGAAAACGAGGAAGTTAGCAAGTATCTCTTCGTTTATATGGTTTAAATACACATGCACAGAGAGAGAGAGAGAGAGAGAGAGAGATTTTAGAAATCAAACGTTATTTAAAAATAAACACTTTTTCCGTCGTTTATTTCATTTTTATTGAACAGTTAAATCCCCGAATTACCCACTACAATTCAGCCATCGGCCATATTTCTTTTCTTTTACCTTACCTCAATCACTCCTGTATCAGTATGTTACTTGTAAGTTATTACCAATGACCTATTTGTAATTTTGGGACACTCTTCAATAAACAAATGAAGCAAATGACGAAAAACCAGTTTTATCTTCTTGTTTGACTGTAAGGGCATGTCAACATGTGTCGACTTATTTCATGCCGAGAGGTTTGGGAAGTGTGTTCATTATATATTTACATTTCTTGTGCAGTTGTTTCTTTAGAGTTTTTGTATAATATCAAGTATTCCTAACTTATACGCGGGTGAGTCAAAAAGTAATGCTCTTCTCTTTAGTAAAGAAATAATTACCGGCACAGGAACATGTATGATTCATTAAAAGAAAGGTGGTCTGCTGTGGATCCCATCCCTACTTCTCAACATAGTCACCGTTTCTCTCAATAGCAATGTTCAACCTTTTTCATGAGGCTGAAGATGATATTTTGAAGGCACTAAATCAAAATGAAGCTGGTTTGCCGTGGATCCCATCCCTACTTCTCACCATAGTCACCTTTTCTCTCTATAGCAATGTTCCACCTTTGAATGAAACTCAGCATTATAAGGTAAGGGTAAAGTGGAGCAATCAAGAGAAAGGAGTAGTGTCCTCTCCTACATCAAGGTATAGTAGCTAATGAAAAGGGAGCTTTTTGATTGCCCTCGACTACGGTCGCTAACTTTACTTATTTTCATTGGACAGACTTTTTCTCTCGGATACTAGTAGGGAGCACCGGTGCTCGTTAAAGTCCCGGGGTTTAGTGGCTGGCTGTCTCTCCTGCTGGTAGCCGCCTTTGCTAAACATACCCGCTGAACACGCAACAGCGGAAAATGATTCCAAAATATATTTCAACACTTTGTCTGGGAACCACAACTATTCTAGTGTTTCAGGAAAATATTGCATCACCACAGACTAGTCGTAAAACCCCGAAATAAAGTTTGATTTTAAAGCTATCCTTGTCTCTTTCCGCTTGTCCATAATTCTATTCCAGCTTCATCAAACAAAAGAAGACAACAACAGAATCGGGTAAGAAGAAGAAAAAGGAGTCAGATACGAATTTCCCGACAATACCAACAATTCACCGACAAACACTTCCACGAATAACAACTTGCCTTTCGGCTGGAGCTGTAGAATATACCGAGAGCTTCTCTGCTGAAGGGTAAGACTTCCCCAACGATTGTTCTGGATATGACTCTAAACTAACTGATGGTAAGGTTCAGGTAATGTTGGAGCTTTAGGGAATGTAGAATACCCCTTTATTGCCATTGCTCCCAGGTCCCCTCATGCCAAGAGTGGTAGCACCGAATTGGGTCCTATCTATGGGTCAAATAAAACTATTTGATATTTAAACCCAATGCGAACAAAGGACTCATGCTAAACTGAATTGTTTAAAATAGAACTGTTTTTAACATTTAAACTGTGGACTTATGCTAAGCTGAATTGTTTGAAATAGAATTTTTTATATTTAAGCTGTGTACTTTTGTTGAACTGAATTGGTTAAAATAGAACTGTTTTGACATTTAATTGCGCGTAAACAAAAACTATACTTAAGCTTAACTGAATTATTTGAAATAGAACCGTTTTGAGATTTAAACTGTGAACTTATGCAAGAATCAATTATTTGAAATAGAACTGTTTATATGTATAAATATGGATTTGCATCAAATAACCTACAATGGTCGATATGTCATAAAACCAAACCAAACAATTCAAGTCTGGTTGATGGCACGGAGTCCCTTGGTGTTCTCTCTCGCCATCCGTCCCCACTGTCCATTGCTCTTTACAGATTCTCTAGACATCATCCAGTCCCCGCACATAGCTTGTGTATGTAACTTTTCGCTGGCTGGTCAACACTGTTGTGTCCATGTCTAGGATAATGTCACTTATGAACTCCTGCTTTCTTCCCCAATATTGTTCAACATGCCTTGTTCTTATTACCTGGATGGTTTTTGAGATGGGAGCTAAGTAGCTGTACAACTGGTGTTTTGTAAGGAAAAAATGGCCCGACAGTTTCTATTTTGTAGGTTGCTGTTTGAAACAGTACGTAGCGTTCTTATTTTATTCCCATCTTGCCTTTTTTTTCTATGCATTTTGGTAGAGTCCAGATGATGCAACCATACAATTTACCGACATAGCTATCGCTGGGAAGAATTTATGCTTTATTTTATCAGACAGATAATATTTTCTTATGATCGAGCGCCTGTCAATAGCAGTCCACTTCTTTACTAGGTGTATACTGACATAACTTTCTGTTGAGATATTGCTGCCGCGTTATGTGAACTGATCTACTAGTTTCAGAACCTTGTCACTGAAATTGGAAATGGCCCCTTGTTATTTGAAACTCTGGGCTTCAGTTGATATCACGTAGAAGCCAATGCTTCTTGCTGCTTGGTCGAGGCTATGCAGCAGGATTACGGCTCGGATTAGCAATGGTTTGGTTTGGTTTGGTTTTATGGCACATCAGCCATTGTAAGTCATTAATACTACATCATTTTATATATATATGTATATATAAACAGTTCTATTTCAGAACATTTAGTTTAGCTTAAGTACACAGGTTCAGTGTCAAAAACAGTTCTATTTCAAACAATTCAGTTTTGCTCAAGTTCACTGGTTCAATGTAAAAAACAGTTCTATTTCAAACTTTTCAGTTTCGCATATGTACAGTTTCAATGTCAAAAATAGTTCTAGTTCAAATAATTCAGTTTAGTATGAGTATAATTTTTTGTTTAGAAATGTCAAAACAGTTCTTTTTCTAAAAATTCAGTGCAGCATAAGTGCACAGTTTAAAAGCCAAAAAACTGTTCTATTTCAGATAATTCGCTTTAGCATTAAGTACACAGTTTAGTTCTATTTGACCCATAGATAGGACCCTTATCAGGTGCTACCACTCCGGGCCAGAGTGGGTCTGGGAGCGATTGCAATGAAAGGGTACTCTGCATTCCTCAAAGCGCCAGGATTACTGGAACCTCATCATCAGATTATTTAATGTCATATCTAGGACAATCGTTGGAGGGAGGGGACTTACTCCTCTGCAGAGATGTAGTCGGTGTATTCTGCAGCCCCAGCCGACTGCGTTGGGTGAGGGAGTCTTACTCCTGTTGTATAATCACAACCATGACCAACTATACAAACACATAATACATATACATCTACATATGCATACACATCTGTATGCAGAACATAACGACGACACAATAAAGACGAGCGACATAGTTCTTAGAAAAATATACTTCTCACTTTATTTGAAAGGGTTGTGTGTGAGAGGGAGTTTGAAACCGAACAGAACTGCAACATATTGACCCCCACTCTATTGGCCATAACCGCGTTTCTTTCCCGTTCTCCTGGGCTGCTCAACCGGGGGCCTGGGGTCCCACTCTGCTGGGTACTGGCTTTCTCTACCGCATCTTGTCACCAACGGGTCTGGTCTCCAAACTAACTGACTTCCTGTCTTCACCGAGTTATATAATATTTCAACGCCCACCTTTTTCTTGTGGTCGTCACAATTGCACTCATTCAACCCATCCACGGTCAAGGTTATAATTCTGACATTCCTCGACCGTATGCACCTGTTATTTACATATGTGCATTTCCTATTTTGACAGCCTGGCTGGGTCGTAGGTCAATATACAACACTCCCTTGCAGAGATACAGTCGCTGTATTCTGCAGCCCTAGCTGACTGGGCAATCGGATTAGCAAGAAGCGCTAGATCATCTGTTTAATCTTGATTTGTCATAATTTCTGCAAGATATCGTCTGCTTCTTGTTTTTCTTTTTTTCAAGATACTGTTACTGCTATAATAATGTTTTGTAAAAACACAAAAGCAATGGTTCGTTAACCCGATGGTGTCACTGCAGAATACAAATTGACGCAATGAATAAAAACGTGCGAAGACTTCTTTAAAAAAAATATATCTCTTACTTTATTGTAAGGTTTGCGTGTGAGAGGGAGATGGAGACTGAACAAAAACTGCAACATATTGACCTCCCCAGCCCCTCCGGACATCGCCGTGTGTCGTTTTCGTTCTGGACTGCTAAACCGGGGTCCGGAGGCTCAGCTTTCTGCTGAGTGCTGGCTTTCTCTACCACATCTTGTCACCAACAGGTCTCCAAACTCACTGGGGGTCCCGAGGGCCCCTTCTGCCAGGCGGTGTCTTTCTCTAAAACATCTTCTTCTTACTCATCTGACCTCCAACTCTCTGACTTCCTGTCTTCACCGAGTTATATAATAGTTCAGTCGCCCACTCAATCTTTGGAATGGTATGTTTGATCGTCATCAAGCGGATATAACTGTCATGCAGTTCAGAGGTCACTCTCTTCCGGTGCATCAGTCTATGAGTGTATCATGGGCTTTTACCTTGGCCCATTTCGTCAGCCAAATCCGCCAACGCGATTTCTTTCGATTACTGGCCATTGGAATGTGTCACTTCCTTCCGGTGCATCACTTTGGAATGGCATGTTTGGCCAGGTCGAAGGTCAATATACAATAACACAGAGGATTTAAGAAGCAAGCATTGTACCAGTGAACCGGAAGTGAAAAATGCAATTGGCAAGTAGCTTAAAAATCAGTCAACAGAATTTTACGAGGCAGGGATACATGTTCTCATTCGAAAATGGAACATTGATATTGAGAGAAACAGTGACTATGTTGAGAAGTAGAGATATGATCCACAGAAGAACAGTTTCCTTTTTATGCTCGGTAAGCATTTCTGTACTAAAGAAAAAGGCATTAATTTTTTTTACTCTACCTCGTATATGCATTTGGTGGGGTTTCTTTGTTTAAAGGCGTATAAACCTTCATGAGTTATGTTATGCCAAAGGCATCATTGTAGAAGAATAGTAAGGAAAAATTATAGAATTCGTTGACAAATATATATATATATATATATATATATAATACTTCGTTGCTTTTATGACTATCTTCATCCTTTCAGGAATGGACTTCACTAATCTAAAACAGTAAATTTGTGGTTCAAACTTTCCGAAATAATAGTTTGGTTGGGTTTTATGGCATATCATCCATTGTAGATTATTTAATGCCAAATTCTCTTTATACATATATATTCAATATATAAGATATGGTTTCGTTGGGTTTTATGGCATATCAACCATTGTAGGTTATGTAATGCCAAATACTCTTTATACATATATATCTATTATATAGGATTTGGTTTGGTTGGGTTTTATGGCATATCAACTATTGTAGGTTATTTAATGCCAAATACTCTTTATACATATATATCAATTATATAGGATTTGGTTTGGTTTGGTTTTTATGGCATATCAACCATTTTAGGTTATTTAAAGCCAAATCATCTTTATACATATATATCAATTATATAGGATTTGGTTTGGTTGGATTTTATGGCATATCAACCATTGTCGGTTATTTAATGCTAAATACTCTTTATACATATATATCAATTATATAGGATTTGGTTTGGTTGGGTTTTTATGGCATATGAACCATTTTAGGTTATTTAATGCCAAATCATCTTTATACGTATAAATAGGATTTGTGAACACCTTTTGTCGATAACATTATAAAACGAACTTGAGTTCATTTTTGACACACAGTTAAATGGTTTCAAGTATTACTATGTAACAGTCATGATTCAAGATCACTCATTTGTTTGCCCCCCTTTAAATGGATATACATATATGAAATGCTTTCAATCATTGCTATTTAACACTAATATTTCGATTCAGTATTAATCATTTGTTTGCTGATAGTGAAGTGGTAACAAGTATTGCTATTTAACTCTAATTATTCATTGCCCAGGATCTACATCATTAAAACCATCTGATGGTGAGACTCCAGTTTCGAAGCTTTGGAGAATATTGAGTATCTCTTTATTGCCGTTACTACCTGGTTCATTCTGAACCGGAGTTATAGTAGTTGTTAAAGTCCCATCTATGGGTCAAATCAAACGATCTATTAATTTATCTGTGCAAACAAGGTCAATTTTTAAGCGGAGTATAACAGGTTTGAGTTCAGAGTTTTCCTTCTCGTAAACCAACAAGGTTTAAGAGCCCTGTTGCCCTACTATTTAATCATAACTTTCGTAAAGATATTAGCGCTATGTAAAATGCAAAAAGTCCTCGTGCAGTATTTTATTAACAAATAAATCTAGAAATATTGATTTATTAACGTTATTTCGATTCGAGTTACAGTATTAATTTCTACGAAGATAACCATTTCATCACTTGTTTGTCAGTGTAAGTGTGCCTCTGTGTGTATGTGCGCGCGTGTGTATTTGTGTGTGTGTGTGTGTGTGAGAGAGAGAGAGAGAGAGAGAGAGAGAAAGAGAGTGTGTGTGAGTGTGAGAGGGAGAGAGAGAGTGTGTGTGTGTGTGCATTTGAGAAAGAGGGGGTGTGTGTGTGAAGGAGTGTGCGTGAGTGTGTGTGTGTGTGTGTAAAAGAGAGAAAGAGTGTGTGTGTATGTGTGTTTAAAAGAGAGAGAGAGAGAGAGAGTGTGTATATTTGAGAGAAAGTGTGTGTGTGTATGTGTGTGTAAGAGAGAGAGAGAGAGTAAGTGTGTGTGTGTGAGAGAGAGAGAGAATGTATGAGAGAGAGAGAAAGAGAAGGAGTGTGTGTGTGTGTGTGTGAGAGAGAGAGAGAGAGAGAGAATGTAGGTGTGTGTGTGTGAGGAGGAGTGTGTATGTGTGTGTAAAAGAGAGAGAAAGAGTGTGTTCGAAAGAAAGAGTGTTTGTGTATGTGTGTATTTGCGAGAGAGAGAGAGAGAGAGAGAGAGAGAGAGAGAGAGTGAGTGAGTGTGTGAGAGAGATAAAGAGAGGAAATATGTAAGACAGAGAGTGTGTGTGGGTGAGAGAGAGAGAGAGAGAGAGAGAGAGAGTGAGTGAGTGAGGGTATGTGACAGAGCGATTGTGCGTATATGAAAAAGAGTGAGAGAGTGTGTGCCCTTGTGCGTGAAAAAGAAAGTGAGGGTCTGTGTGTAAGAGAGAGAGAGAGAGAGAGAGAGAGAGAGGGGGGGGAGAGAGAGAGAATGTGTGTGTGTTTAAAATAAAATGTATGTGTGTGAAAGAGAGAGAGAGAGAGAGAGAGTCTGTGTATGTGAGATAATATGTGTATGTGTAAAAGAGAGATAGTGTGTGTGTGTGTGTGTGTGTGAAAGAGAGAGAGAGAGGTGGAGTGTTTGTGTGAGAGAGGACATGTACCTAAGTGAGAGTGTTTGAGAAAGTGTGTATGCGTGTGTGTGAGATAGAGAGTGTATTTGAGAAAGCGAGAGAGTGAGACAGAGAGAATGTGTGTATGTGTGTGTCTGTGTGTGTGTGTGAGAGAGAGAGTGTGTGTGTGCTTGTGCGTGTGTGTGTGTGTGAGAGAGAGAGAGAGAGAGAGAGAGAGTGTGTGTGTGTGTGTGCGTGCGTGTGTGAAAAAGAGAGAGAGAGAAGTTGTGTGTGTATGATTGAGAGAGAGAGAGAGAGACAAATATATATATATATATATATATATATATATATATATATATATACAAATATATATATATATATATATATATATATATATATATATTCAAGATTAAGATTTATCATCAAGATTACAGTAAATGATATGGAGATCAATACAAGCACATCTCTCAAAATAAGATACATATTTATTACATTGATTATCCTGTTTGGGCGTGAAGAAGCCCCTGCACCCTCACAAAGAAACAGAGATGGTACACTTATATGGGTGTTACTTTGTCACAGGATAGCCGGTGGCTTAAAATGTTATCATCGTATCTCCGATCTCCTGAATGCACATAGTGTTCTCCGGGTCCAAAAGATGTATCGACCCTTTAGATTGTAGTAATTTTATTTTCCGTCAAAAATTAAAAAAAACAACAACAAAAAACAAAAATAAAAACAAAGCAACAAAAAACGAGCAGACCTAAGTCAGACTAGACGCAGCCGAAAGGCATGCCACCCACCTTCCCTGCAACGAAAGAAACTTTCCTCTTAACAAAACGATGAACTAACAAATACCGAAACAGGACTTAAATCGGTCAGTCAAGCGGGTAGCTTTGAAAGCTGATACCCAACACTTAAAATCTCTCAGAGGAATCTTTTAATTTTAGTAATGGCGCCCATTGTATCAAGTATCCCTGTCACATGTTTACTTATATATATATATATATATATATATATATACTAAGATTCGAGGTAAAAACTTCGGTTGGATGCTTTGACGTGAAGAATGCTTTTTTTCTTTGACTGGTCAAATCAGTGTGAACATAGTTTAAATAGTTTTAGTTTGAACTTGTGAACTGTCATCAAGTTCACAACACACACACACACACACACACACACACACACACACATATATATATATATATATATATGTTGAAAAGATAGATTTGTTGTGAATCTGATAGTATGATAGAAATATGTGGAAAGTTGTATAAGTTTTGATACAGATATTTTTATTATAAATATATATATATATATATATATATATATATAGTGTAATTAGATGGAAATAAAAACCTGGTTAAATTGTCATAATAAATTTATTTTGACGGAGAATATTACTGTACTCTCCGTCTCGTCAGATGACTTTTTACATGCTATACTTGAAGTTGCAGATCAGTATATGTATATATATATATATATGAATATGAAAAAAAAAAGTATTCGAAGGAGGATTTCATTATAGTTGAATTATTTACCAAAGTTAAACGTTTCATTTTTTTATCATTTTAACTTTAAAATTTATCAGTGCGTTTAAATATGTTATGATTTATCTTCTGAATATTATTAGACTAGTTGCCTCACCAAGGCTGAAGAAACCAGTCTGCCCTACTATTTATCCATAGCTGAAGGGAGAATAATTGGATTCATACCTTTCCCAACGGTATTAGTGCTATGTGAAATGCAATCAGTCTCTGAAATAGAAATACATTATATATATATATATATATATATATATATATATATATCATCATCATCATCATGTCGTGCCGCTAGCACGGATATCCCTGACCCTCTCTCGCCACTTCTCCCAATTATTCATCGCCTCTGGCAGGTCTTCAGGGTTAAATCCCGTATCCTCACATAGCTTCTGTATGTATGTTCGAGCTGGTTGTCCTGCTTTTGCTTGGCCATATGTGGGGGTCCATAGGAGTACATCACTTATGAGCTCGTCCTTGCTTCTCCAGCAGTGTCCTGAGTGTCTGGTTCGTCTAACTTGTATAGTTTTCGTGATGGGAGGCAAGTGGCCGTATAGTTGGTGTCTTGTGGGGTGTTGTCGCCAGGACTTGTTCAATATTGCTCTCAACATTCTTGTGTAATTGTCGTCTAGTTTCTTCTCCAGCCGTTTAGTTAGCGTCCATGTAGTGCATCCATATAGCAGTATCGATACAACCACTGCCTGGAAGAAACTGCGTTTCATTTTATCGGTCAGGTCTAATTTCCATATGATCGAGAGCCTATCGATAGCTGTCCATGCTTTCGTTAGTCGTGTGTCGATGTCTTTTTCGGTTGATGATACGCTACTTCCTTGGGAGGTGAATTTGTCTACTAGTTTCAGAGAGGCTCCGTCTAGTGTGCCTGTTTGGTTGTAACACATATATTCAGTATATATATATATATATATATATATATGTAATGTATTTCTATTTTAGGTTAGTCCCTGACTTTAACTCTGGCAGAGTGAAAAAACCCCAAATGATTCAACTTGTGGATAAACATATGCACAAATTGGTATCTGGGGAAAAAAAGAAAAGACTAAAAACATGTATTTTCTGAAACCCCACCCCCTAAAGAATATCGTAATGTCTTGGCAAAAGAAAAATATCTCTGACTGAGGACTAAGTAAATGAAAAAAAGTGCTCGATACAAGGTAGAGGAAATATTAATATAAGTACCTAAAGGGTCAAAAGAAATCTACCTAGGTTTCACCTTCCCGGATCATCAGGATAAAGCTGAACATCAGGGTCAGCTTCATCCTGATGATCCGGAAAAGTGAAACCAAGGTAGATTTCTTTTGACCCATTAGGTACTTATATATATATATATATATATATATATGTGTGTGTGTGTGTGTGTGTGTGTGTGAGTAAGTAAGTAAAGTTGGCGGCCGTAGTCGAGCGCGACCCGAAGGCTCCTTTTTCAATAGCTACTACACCGAGGTGTAGAGAAGAGCGCTACTTACCTTTGATACGTACCTTATAATGGTGAGTGTTAAGCAAGGAAGTATCAAGTACCATTTTTGGAGTCTTTGGTATGACTCGACCAGGGATTGAACCCTGGTCTCCCGAGCTATTGGTGAATACTCTACCCTCTAATTCTAATTATCCAGTTGATAGCATGGACTCCCTTGAGTCTTTCTCTCCATCCGTCCTATTTCTTCATTGCTCCTGGCAGTTCCTCTAGACTACATCCAGTGTCTTTACAGAGCAGACGTAAGTCTTTTTCTGACTGGCTAGGACTGGTGAGTCCATAAGTAGGAGTCCATGACTTCATCTCACATTCCAATAAGTACCCAACATATTTTGTTCGTCTTTTTTGGATAGTGTGTGAAATGGGAAACAAGTGGCCGAATAGCTATTGTTTAATCGGGTGCTGCTTCTAGGATTTGTTCAAAACAACATGCACACACACACACACACACATATATATATATATATATATATAATATTATTCAATCCTGTAAATACGGAATAGAAAATAATTCCAATCAGGACAAATAAAAAAATATACAAAAATAGAATATCAAATTTTAATATTTCTGGTAAAGGGCTTAATGTAAATAAAGTCCTGTTAAATTGTTTTTGACCATTGATTTATATCAATGGTTTTAACAGGACGGAAATAAATCTATTATTCTAATGTGATCAAATATTGTTTTTTTTTAAATATATATATATATAGTAGTGTAGTAGCTATTGAAAATGGATCCTTCGGGTCACCCTCGACTACGGTCGCCAACTTTACTACTTACTTATATATATGTGTGTGTGTGTGTGTATGTGTACGTGCGTGAGTGTGCGTTTTATCACCTTCCATATTTACCCAACCGCTCCGCTCGGGCAGGATATGACACAAGGTCAATTTTTGGATATGCGATCTTTTGTATTTGCTCTCCAAGAGTATGAGGAATCGTAACACCCAGCTTGCTCACTTTACAAATTGAAAAAAATTTGTAAGTGAGCAAGCTGGGTGTTACGATTCCTCATACTCTTGGAGAGCAAATACAAAGATCGCATCTCCAAAATTGACTTGTGTCATATCCTGCTGAGCGGAGAGGTTGGGTAAATCATGGAAGGTCGATAAAACGAACTTACCTTCACGCACCGTACACACTACACACACACACGAACGCACGCACTTGCATGTATATACGAGGTGCATTCAATAAGTTTCCAGACTTTTTTGTACAGGCATTTAAAATTGTCGTAGACTCTTGAAAATTCAGTATGTTATTGCTATACATCTCATGAGATGACTGACAAATTTTTATGATTTCAGGTTCAAATGAACAGCTACAGCAGCAATTGGAATACACCCTACTAAAGCCTGATTTTCACAGCTGGTCAATTTAAAAAATGCAATCAGACAGTTTAGAAGAACGATATGCTATAAAATTCTGTTTAAAAATATTTCTTTGTTTTTTTGGGCCTACACCAATATATGCTGTAATGGTTATCGTCGTAGGAAATGGACACGGCGACACGAGTTCAAATCCTGGACGAGGCTGATTACATTTTACATAGCACTAATACCCTTAGGAAAGGTATAAATCCAATTATTCTCTCTCCAGCTATGGGTAAAATAGTAGGGCAGACTGGTTCTTCAGCCTTGGTGAGGCAACTAGTCTAGGAGAAAGAAAACTCTTAATTCAAAATCTGTTAATCTCCACTAAAAAATTGAGCTTGTGTCATATCCTGCCCGAGCGGAGGGGCTGGTTAATATATATATATATATGTATAATATAGGGTAACCTCGATACAGAATCAACATTAATCTATCGCCTATCCAATCATCAGACCAAGCTAGAAATTGACTATCCTAACTTAGATATATATATTATATCACCGATATTGAACAGTCTTTATTCATAAATATAAAAAGGTATATTATAGATATCATTTATAGGAGGCACTCTTGGTGTAATGGTGTTGCCATGGGAAATGGATACGGCCACACGTGTTCAAATCCTTGACGAGGCTGCTGTATTTCACATTGTGTTAATACCCTTGGGAAACGTATGCATCCATTTATGATCAGGTAGTAGAGTAAACTGTCCTTTTAAATTTGGTATGGCAACCGTTTTCGGATTAGGGTAATTCAAATATGTTAAATTCTGATTAAACATTGACCTTGTCGAATTCTGCTCGTGTGGAGGGGTAGGTAAATAACAATATCAACTATATATATATATATATATATATATATCATCATCATCATCATCATGTCGTGCCGCCAGCACGGATATCCTTGACCCTCTCTCGACACTTCTCCCTATCGTTCATCGCTTCTGGTAGGTCTTCAGGGCTACATCCCGTATCCTCATACAGCTGCTGTATGTATGTTCGAGCTGGTCGTCCTGCTTTTGCTTGGCCATATGTGGGGGTCCATAGGAGTACATCACTTATGAGCTCGTCCCTGCTTCACCAGCAGTGTCCTGCATGTCTGGTTCGTCTAACTTGTATAGTTTTCGTGATGGGAGGCAGGTGGCCGTATAGTTGGTGCTTTGTGGGGTGTTGCCACCAGGACTTGTTCTATATTGCTCGCAACATTCTTGTGTAATTGCCGTCTAGCCTTTTCTCCAGCCGTCTTGTTAGCGTCCAATATCAATCTCTCCGCTCGAGCAGGATATGACACAAGGTCAATTTCTTAGCAGAATATATATATATATATATATATATATATACCAGCGTGTGTGTTCGTAAATGCTTTTTGGCTCTTAAAGGACACTGAATTACCTGTTGAATGCAAGCCCCCATGATAAGATTGCGTGCATGTTGAAATGAAATCGCGCACCGAACACCTAAATACTCTCCGCCGCATATTTCAACCTACCCAAATGACCTTAACTCCAACCCACGTGACCCTAACCCTTACCCTACCCATGTGATCTGAACCCAACCCAGATTACCTTAAGCCTATGTTAGGAATCAAAGGAACGTACATGCTAATAAATTTATATGCGTCAGTACTCACAGAGCTAGAAAACAAGTGTAATTGAAGTTTCAGTCTGGGACTAGCTTGAGATAGATAGATAGATAGATAGATAGATAGATTGTCTTTCCACATCTCTCAGCTTCTATATATCAATAGTCCGCTCATATTTATTCACTTCAACATGGTAATGTTTCTCTATGTCTCTCTCTTTATATATATATATATATATAGTTTTCTTTGTTTAATGGCATATCAACCTTCGTGGGTTATTAATTGTAAAAGACATCGTTTTAAGAGAACAGCAGTCATACAAATGAACCCATAGCTAGAGGGATAAGGGGTTTCAGACCTTTCCAAAATGTATTTGTCCGAAAGAGAACGCCATAGAGCGACTGGAGTTCCAACTCGCTTACTCTGAATCCGAAGTTCTCTACTTTAGTCATCACGGTGACTCTCATATATATATATATATATATATAGGTAAGTAAGTTAACCGATCGTTGTCGAGGGCGACCCGAAGACTCCATTTTTAATAGCTACTACACCGAGGCGTAGAGGCGTATGCCTCACAGTTCAGAGCACTATTTATCCATTTTATGTTTATGGATATATAATTTAGCTGTGCTTTAGCGTTTTTTTTTGGTCGGTGGAGGTACGTAGTTTTCCCTCCCTTTTTTGAATTTATCTGTTTAGACATAAAAGACTGTTCTCGAGAGAAAAATCAGTTAGGTATTCGCCATCTTTCTCTGGCTGGCTGTGTAAGCTAAATTTATAAATTTCATATCTGCCTATTTGAACATTCATGTCTCCAACGATGATTTGAACGTTGTGTTTGGGAATATGAAGGGCAAGGAAAGATAGCCTGTTCTAAAAGATGGTGATATCAGTTTCATCACTAGCATTGGTGGGACTATAGCAAGAGATGATCGTTATGCAGACGTTGCCATTAAATAAAGCACACGAAGTGAGTTAGGTTTGGGTTCTGTGGGTGACTTTTTCAACACTAGGGCCTGAGCAGCAACCTCAGCAGAACGAGTCCCTTATATTTGTCTCCGCCTCCCACCGACAAGACTTGATACAGGGTCTTTTTATAATGTGGGTTTTGGGAGGAGAAACACGGGCACGAGTCGAGGCTCGAGCCCTGCTGCACGTATGCTGGTCATCGACTCACTTAGTGCAATGTGAGCCAGATGAACCAGTTGATCTCAGACTCACTCAATATTTTACGTGAGCCTGGCATGTATGCCTTCTCATAGCTTGAACTAGACACGAGAGTCTAGCGCTATGCAATGCTTGTCAGTAACGTCATGGCCGGAGGCTATTCGGCTTCGAATTTGTCCTTGAGAGCTTGTTGGGAAAAGAACAGATACCTCTCTTCCGGGACAAACCTGACCGATGCAGTTTGGATGTACAGTTTGGATTTAAGCTGGGATAATATTTCGTTAGCTGTTTTCGTTTTCTCCTCAATCATATTTACCAACCCCTCCGCTCGGGCAGGATATTTTACCCCAAGCTGGAGAGAGAATAATTGGATTCATACCGTTCCCAAGGGTATTAGTGCTATGTGAAATGCAATCAGTCTCGTCCAGGATTTGAACTCGTGTCGCCGAGTCCATTTCCTACGACGATAACCATTACACCACGGGCACATCCATATTTACCAACCCCTCCGCTCAATAAACAGCAATCTTAAAGAGGAGTAGTTGTAGTTTCCATAAAATTTAATCCTGACTGTTGATCCAGGAGGTTCTTCTGCCCAGTATCTTGGGAAGTTTCCTAATGACGCAACTTTGGATTTTCCACCCTTATTGACATTCACCATGCTGCGTCCAATGACTTCTATTATTGTATTGGGGCTGGCAAAATACTCTCTTGCCTCAGAGACCGTCATCCTGTGACAAGCCGGGAAAGTATATCTAAGAGAATATAGAGGTATGGGAAAAGCCTAGCGATTGTTTTCCTTAAGCTTAAAGTTATGTGAGATTACCACATTCTATGATTACGCTGGCCCGGGAGACCTGGATTCAATCCCAGGTCGAGTCGTACCAAAGATTAAAAAAATGGTACTTGATGCCTCCTTGCTTAACACTCAGCATTATAAGGTACGGATCAATCCAGGGAAAGGAGTAGCACCCTCACCTACACCTTGGTGCAGTAGCTATCGAAAAGGGAGCCTTCTGATCGCCAACTTTACTTTAACTTTTATAGTTACTTATATAGACCTCTGGTGGTGTAACGGTTAGCAAGCTAGACTAGCAAACCTCCACGAGTGAGTTCGAGTCTCATTGGGCGCCCCATTCTTTCGGCCTTGTGCCACATTAAAGCAAAGAGCTTTGTAAATTACTATAGATAAAAAAATATGGAAAGAGTATCATTACTTGTATCGAAAAAGTTGCCAACAACATTTATGATTACGGTAAGACAAGATTATTCTGGGGAAAGTGGCTTGGAGTTTTCTGATGCAAATGAAATTTTCTTATTCTGATGGAGTTTCTTTTATTTTTACATACTCTGAAACTTTTGAGTGTGTTTATTCATTTTCTTCAAAATGAGAATGTCCTGCAGGAAGGAAATCTCTCAAGAGGCAGGTGCAAAAATTACTTTGGAACTGTCAGAATTCTGGGCAATAAACTCAGCCCTTACCTCTTTTAAGCATTAGGGCAGGTGTTGCCTTGATTTAAGGAACCCTTTAACTGATTATTTTGGTTTATTCTCCTGAGATCTGAAAAATGTACAAAAAAAAAAAGAACTAATCATGCCAATAAAATGTTTAGTCAAAATCAACAGAGAAAATAGATATGATTTTCAAAGCTCATAGAAAGCGATGATTTATTTAGCCGAAAAAAAAAGGAAATCGCCAATGGCCCGGGAGACCTGTGTTCAATCCCAGATCGAGTCATACCAAAGACTCAAAAAATGGTACTTGATGTTACCTTGCTTAACACTCAGCATTATAAGGTAAGTATCAAGTGTTAAGTGGAGCAATCCAGGGAAAGGAGTAGCGTCCTCCCCTACACGTTGGTGTAGTAGCTATCGAAAAGGGAGCCTTCGGGTCATTCTCGACTACGATCGCCGACTTACTTATCAACATTATTACACTAATCTAGGGAAAGGAGTAGTGCCCTCTCCTACAGCTCGGTGTAGTCGCTATTGAAAATGGAGCCTTTGGGTCACTCTCGACTACGATCGCCAACTTACTTATCAACACTATTACACTAATCTAGGGAAAGGAGTAGTGGCCTCTCCTATACCTCGGTGTAGTAGCTATTGAAAATGGAGCCTTCAGATCGCCCTCGACAATGATCGTTTAACTTACTTATCAATAAATTTATATATATACATATATATATATATATATATATATATATATATATATATATATATCTTTTCTTTACTATCGAAGTAAAATTTAGTCTTTAAAAACCTGGAAATTTAATAATTTGTATTTGAAATAATGATTTAAATTTGAAAAAAAATCTTTCCTTTACTTTTGAAGTAAAATTTAGTCTTTTATATTTGAAATAATGATTTATATTTGAAAAAAAAAGACCCCAACTTATTACTCCTGCCAATAAAATGTTTAGTCAAAATCTACAAGGGACGTAAGATATTTGAAGTTCAGAGAAAGTGGATATCGTTTTCAAAGCGCGTAGAAAGCGATGATTTACTCAGAAGATTAAAAGGAAAGCGACTATTTATCTATTTTACTTATCAATGATATTACTTATTGGTATTAATTAGTATAACGTAATGGCCAAGGGATTTCGGTTCATGCTTTTGAGTTTAGTAAGGCTGAGAACCTTTCGGCTCAGCACATGGGTTAGTTAGGTGCAAACCTTGATGTAGGTGGTAACGCACGCGCGGGGCGGACGTGCCACTCAGAGATGTCACAATAGCCCGAAATGACGGAACGGAGTGACAGGGTGCGGGTGACGTCACGCACCGGAAGCGCGAGGAGGTTTGTGGGAGGTTTGAAGAAAGTTAGAGAGTTGAATACTAGACGCCAAACGAGGAGGATCGACTTTTGGAGCTCGCAGACGCGAGGCGAACTTGCGCCCTATGGGGGCCGCTCCAGATGGGAGCCAAATGAATAAGACAGCGTAGAAGATTGTGTCTTTCCTCCTTATGTCGAAACCTTTAACTCAAAGTTAATAAAAAGGTTTCGTACCTGAACAAGAAGTCGTTACGTGTTTTTCGTAATTTCGAGATTCCTATGTTCTTTATATGTTCTAACGTTATGAACATTATGTATATATGTTACCAACATTATTTGTCCATTTCGTACATGGTGTTAATTGTGTCTATAGCACATAAGTATAAAGTACTTTACCTTAAGAATATATAACTTACATAAACTTAACATTGTTCTTTGATTTAACATTTGCATTTTTTTATTTAAAAAAAAAATTATACATTACAATTACATATTCACCTTCTCAATTTTCTATAAGAATAATCTAAAACAATTATATACTTACAATCCTTATTTTATATAAGTAAGTAAGTAAAGTTGGCGACCATAGTCGAGGGTAACCCGAAGGCTCCCTTTTCGATAGCTACTACACCAAGATGTAGGGGAGGGCGCTACTCCTTCCCTGGGTTGCTCTACTTTACCCTTGATCCGTACCTTATAATGCTGAGTGTTAAGCAAGGAGGCATCAAGTACCATTTTTTGAGTCTTTGGTATGACTCGACCTGGGATTGAACCCAGGTCTCCCGGGCGATTGGCGAACACTCTAACCCCTCGGCCAATTATATAGGTCAAATCTAAACAAAATCGGGTTATAGTGACTAATACCAATTTAAAAGCCAGCCACAGAACCAAAACCCAACTCAGTTTGATGCAAAAACATTGTTAACATTTAATGTTAAGACTTTACGTATAATAAACCACTTACTCGACTCTACACTATTTGCCGCTGAACGCAATAAAAACATTATATATGTGAAAGAACATAAACATTACCACTAGAATTAAAAGATCATAATACCGGTAATGGGTGGACATTTGTCTCTGCATTCTGCACGGAAAAATACAGTCAAAAGTTATGCGATAGGTAGCATCTCAGTCCTTCACCATAAAATCATTAATTAGCATTGAGAAAACACAACCGAGAATTATGTGTGCTTTATTTAGTGGCAACGCCTGCATAACGATCGTCTCTGGCTATCGTCCCACCATTGCTAATGATAAAACGGATATCACCACTTTTTACGATAGGCTATCTTTCCTTAGCTGACACATTCCCAAACACAACGTTCAAATCATCGTTGGAGACATGAATGTTCCAATAGGCAGATATGAAATTTATACATTTAACTTACACAGCCAACCAGAGAAAGATGGCGTATACCTAACTGATTTTTCTCTCGTGAACAGTCTTTTATGTCTAAACAGTTAATTTCTAAAAAGGGAGGGAAAACTACGTACCTACACCGACCCAAATAACGCTAAAGCACAGCTAACTTATATATCCATGAACATAAAATGGATAAATAGTGCTCTGAACTGTGAGGCATACTCCTCTTTTAAAGGAGTATTTTTAGATCATAGAGTCGTCTCGGCAAAGATACGCCAGAACATACACAAAAATAAGAAATAAACAGTCAAAACCAAACGTTACGACTGGTAAAAACAGAGACATAAGTAAGAAATATACGGACACAAGTTTGATATATATCAGGAGATATCTGAAACACATACTCTGAACGACGAATATGAAAACTTAATGACCGTCAACGCGAGTCCAGCACTGGATCCACACCAACCAAACCAAAGGCATGTGTAAAGATCTATGAAAGTCAATTAAAGAAAAAAGAAAGATAACATAAAAAAGCATCTTTACTCATGAGAAGAAACCCAATAAATACCAAATGGGCAGAAATTTAAGAAAGCCCAAAGTGAACTAACCAATACATACAAAAAATAGCAATTAGTATACATTCACGGCCAAAATGGTAAAATAAGAAAATCACTAGAAGATAGACAATCAGTAATAGCGTAGCACACAGTAAATGTGAGTGGGAAGAAGAGCATTGTGAGAGCAACACTGAAAGCTGCCAACCAAGAAGGAAGACTTCACGAGTGGAAGGAACAATTCAAGAATCTGCTTTAAAAACCATCCCAAAGTCACGGACAAACATATCTAAAAATGATCAAAGCTAACTAGATATCAAACAAGGACAGTTTACGGAGGAAGAACTTGACGCAGTACTAATATATATATATAAACAGAAAAGCTACAGGCCTCGATGAAATACCGACTGAAGTATAAAAGACAAGAAAATTTAACAACATACTTCTTCGATTATACAACGCAGTCTATAAACAAGACAGATGAAAGAAATGGACGAAAGATCCCCGCAAAGTGACCTCACAATCACTAAGAATTACAGAGGCATACCTTTAACTGCTGGGGGTGTCCTCGTGGTGTAATGGTTAAAGCGATGGACTACGGAATCGTAGTACGCGAGTTCGTACTCCAGTCGCGCTATTACGTTCACTTTCGGGCAAATACCGTTGGGAAAGGTACAAACCCCCTTATCCTCCCAGCTATGGGTTAAATAGTACAGCTACTGTTCTTCTAGAAGAATGGCTTTGGCATTAAATAACCTGCAAAGGTTGATATGCCATTAAACAAAGAAGCCAAACCAACCAAACCTTAAACTGCTAAAGCTGCTAAAGTTTTTAATGCTCTAACGTTAAATGTCGCCATGTCAAAATCGAGAAAAGTCTTTGAAAAAGTCAGAGCGGCTTTTGAAGAAATCGCTCACAGATTTTGACAATCCGATGAATCATCGAAGGAGTATGGCCAGCAAATCTGGAGGTTGCACTACTGGAGATTGCATACTCATGTGCAGATTCATGCATGCATAAAGAATCATAACGACGACACAATAAAGACGAGCGACACAGTTCTTCGAAAAATATACCTCTCGCTTTATTTGAAAGGGTTGTGCGTGAGAGGGAGTTGGAGACCGAACAGAACTGCAACATATTGACCCCCACACTTGTTCAGTTTAGTTCAGTTCAGCATAAGTACACAGTTTAAATGCCAAAAAACTGTTCTATTTCAGATAATTCACTTTAGCATTAAGTACACAGTTTAGTTCTATTTGACCCATAGATAGGACCCTATCAGGTGCTATCACTCCAAGTCAGAGTGGGTCTGGGAACGATTGCAATGAAAGGGTACTCTGCATTCCCTAAAGCGCCAGGGATCTGGGATCTGATCACCAGATCATTTAATGTCGTATCTAGGACAATCATTGAAGGGAGGGGTCTTATTTCTCAGCAGAGATGTAGTCGGTGTATTCTGCAGCCCCAGCCGACTGCGTTTGGTGAGGGAGTCTTACTCCTGTTGTATAATCACAACCATGACCAACAATACAAACACATAATACATATACATCTACATATGCATACACATCTGTATGCAGAACATAACGACGACACAATAAAGACGAGCGACATAGTTCTTAGAAAGATATACCTCTCACTTTATTTGAAAGGGTTGTGTGTGAGAGGAAGTTGGAAACCGAACAGAACTGCAACATATTGACCCCCACTCTTGTGGCCATCAACGTTTCTTTCCCGTTCTCCTGGGCTGCTCAACCGGGGACCTAACCCATAAGATCATCGTGTAAAGTGTAATATATATAAATATATACTTCTGACTTTACTATGACGCCGAGCAGTTATAATTCAACTTCCGTCATTGGTCGCCATCTATTGACCAATCAGACCAGCGCATGCGTATAAAGTCCCACTATGTTTACCATCTCGGAGACATCAACACATGGACTGCTGCGATCCATTCTGGAAGCATGACTTATTAAAAAAATACAAACTGGATTGTGTATCCAAAAACAATCCTGTACTCAGTTGCTTTTTAATAACCTTCATCAGAAGAAAATACTATTCACCGTACCAATTCTGCTGGCTTACAGTTATTTCTTTTTCAATGTGTTTTTTCTTCACCCTTCCTGAATTTTCCTTTTGTTGTAATTCAATGCTTACTTCCTCTCGTACAAAATCGATTGTCACTGACAATTCTCTGAAGAGAAGTGACCGAACAAAAGGGTCCTCTTTTTAGGATTTTAATTCGTTTTTATGAATTTAGAACGTTCTTAATACCATGTACTCGCTTTTTAAAGCAATATTTAAATCGTGTACTTACCACAAGATCTTTATATATATATATATATATATATATAAATTAAACAAAAACCCTATCTACATTATATTCAAATATATAACTGTATTTTATCCATCTGAAGAAGGTCATTTTGTATGGCTGAAATAAATCTATAATAGAATTATAAAACTGAATTTTTTCGTTTAGTTTTATCGAAAATGTTTTCGCTCTGCATATGAGTTTTGATGTATCTTTAATCTGACATTAATTATACATTTGACAGCCGTTGACATTGAGCACTCAATGGGATATTCCTATTCCCCTTTAGATTGTTACTCATTAGTCTAAGGATTAGATTATTTTCCTTGGATTATATATATATATATATATACACACACACGCACGCGCGCACACATATATATATATATATATATATACATATAAACAACTCCTTTCGAACTATCTTCCCTAATAAACATAAAAATACAAAACAAACACTTATTAATGATACATTGTTCATACAGAAATTAAACATTTTATTAACAGACTTGAACAACATAACATAGACGATACCCTAAACCATAAACAATCAATAAACCTTTACTACCAAAACCAATTTCATAATAATTATTTGATAGATGAACATATATTAAAAATAAATTATCCAAAAAAAAGTTCTCCCAACTGATCTTACCAAAAAACAAAAATAAAAACTTATCATTTACAATGAAATGTTCTAAAGCGCTTGGGACAAATTCGGTAAATTCATCTACCGACTTCATCTAACCTAAAACTAAAACATTTGGCAGGAAACTTGAAAGAATCCAAATAGAATTATATAGACAAAATGAGTCTTTATTATTTAATTAGATATACTTAAATGAAGGACTGCTATCATACACACAAGACACACAAATATATATATATATATATATATATATATATATATATATATATATCACACTGGTCTAGCCACGCTGAAGAGTTTTGAGACAGCGAGGCAGTCTGTTTGAAGATGATAATATATATTTATATATATGTTTGGGACAAGTGTTTTCTCAAGATGTGTAAGAATTTTTGAAAGATCTCGATACTCTTATTAAACACGGTCAATTTAAAATTCAAAATATTAAAATGTTCATTTTGTTGCATACCGTCCGTGACACTGAATTTCACGGAAAATTGTCAGTACGATCGTCAGATTGATATTCTAATTTTTTAATTTTAATTTTACTTTCTTAAAAGATGTGAAACTCAATAATTGTTTAGCTGTTGTGCTCGTGAAAGTCAGTCGGGCGCAGCAGCTATCTTATATAGATTTACATTGATGTATAGATAGATGGAAAGACAACACAAAGATAAACTGGTTGTAAATAGATAGATGGATAGATACACTGACAGATACAATATTAATATACGAATAGCCACAGGTTGTTGAATACACACACACACACACATACATCTTCATACGTATATACACACACATACACACACACATACATCTTCATACGTACATACACACACACACATACATCTTCATACGTACATACACACATACACACACACACACATAGATAAACTGACAGACATTATATTAATATACGAATAGCCACTGATAGTTGAATAGACAGACAGTCGGCCAGACACAGAGACACACACAGAGGAATATATATATATATATGTGTGTGTGTGTGTGTGTGTGTGTGTGTGTGTATGTGTGTGTGTGTGTGTGTGTGTGGAGAGAGAGAGAGAGAGAGAGAGAGAGAGCGATAGATTGATGGTGAAGCACATTGACAGACACAATATAAACAGACACAGATAGCCATTGATAGTTGACAGACACATACAAAGAGAGAGAGAGAGAGAGAGAGAGAGAGAGAGAGAGAGAGAGAGAGTAAGAAAAAGAGAGAGAGAAAGAGAGAGAGAGTAAGAAAGAGAGATGAAGATAAAGAGAAAGAGAGAGAGAGAGAGAAAGTGAGAGAGGAAGAAAGAAAGAAAAAGAGAGATCGAGAGAGTGAATAGATAGATAGATAGATACACACGCAAACAGATATGATATTAATAAACAGATAATCATTGATCGTTGAATAGACAGACAGACATACTCTCCCTCTCTCTCTCTCTCTCTCTCTCTCACACACACACACACACACACACACACACTCACGCACAGATAGATTGAATATTAATAGACTGATAGCCACTGATAGTTAAGCAGAAAAAATGCAGACGGACAGACAGACAGACAGAGAGATTGATAGATGAATAGAGAGAGAGAGAGAGAGAGAGAGAGAGAGAGAGAGAGAAAGAGAGAGAGAGAGAGAGGGGCATATAAATCTGAACATATTGACATAGATCCGAACAAAAAGGCTTTATGTCTATATTCTTTTACGAATATCTAGGACATAAAAGCCGATGGACTCTAAAAACATCTTGAAAAACATCTGTTTGAAAAGATTAGCCGACAATGAATTTGGAAGGATGTAAAGAAATCAAAGGCTGGTGATTTTCCAATGGTAGAAAACAACTTGCATACAAAATACAAAACATCAGAAAAAAAAGTAGAAACCTCACCAGAAACATTCATAAAGAAATGCTGTGGCTACCCCCTAGCCCTGTGAGATAATTGTCTATATACGTACATTAAAAAAACTGAAACCTAATAAGGAAAAAAAGAAGTCATCTTTCCAGAGAAATATATATATATATCTGTTAAAATAATATTACTTTTAATTGAAAAATATCCAAAACTTACTGTGATATAAATATACATTCATACATATAGGTCCACAAATGAATTTGAATTGGGTATTTTACATTTTTATTTCATATGTTTACATGTGTTTCGAACTTCGTGGTTCTTTTCAGGAGACTAATAATAACTAGAGTCATCTGTGCTTCTATCTTTTACATACGCTCCCCCATGGGGGTTGAGCACTCTGGTGAAAGAATTTTCGGCTGCCGCTCGCATAATGCAAAACTCTTCGAACGAATTGAGCACTCTAGTATCCGGTAAGGTATAAAATGTAAACAAACGAATGCTACAACTTAATACCTTATCATATTTACCAACCACTCCGTTCGGGCAGGATATGACACAAGGTCAATTTTTAAGCGGAGTTTAACAGGTTTTCATTCTCCTAGACTAGTTGCCCCACCAAGACTGAAGAACCAGTCTGTCCTACTATTTACCCATAGCTGGAGGGAGAATAATTGGATTTATACCTTTCCCAAGGGTATTAGTGCTATGTGAAATGCAATCAGTCTCGTCCGGATTTAAACTCGTGTCGCCGTGTCCATTTCCTACGACGATAACCATTACACCACGGGCACCTAAAACTTAATACCTTATAATTCCCTTGCTGACGTGGTACGCTTGTTGGCCGAGCGGTCTGATACTAAGTATAACGTAAAGTTGGGCAGGTTTCGATCCTCGCTTCAAGAGTCCTACGTGTCTAACCACACTGAAGAGTTGTGGTACAACGAAACAGTCTGTGTGTGGATGACAATATATATATATATATATATATATATATATATACTATAAATTAAATTACCATGATCAGAAAATCCGACATGCACTGCGCGAGACATACGGAAATACTGAACAGCTGTTTCGACTTTATCATATTTACCCAACCCCTCCGCTCGGGCAGGATATGACACAAGGTCAATTTTTAAGCGGAGTTTAACAGGTTTGAATTCAGAGTTTTCCTTCTCCTAGACTAGTTGCCTCACCAAGGCTGAAGAACCTAATCTGTCCTACTATTTACCCATAGCAGGAGGGAGAATTATTGGATTCATACCTTTCCCAAGGGTATTAGTGCTATGTGAAATGTAATCAGTCTCGTCCAGGATTTGAACTCGTATCGTCGTGTCCAATTCCTATGACGATAACCATTACACTACGGATGTTTCGACTTTATTAGGTCTCATCAGCAGCGTCTACAGTGATCTCCCCCCTCCCTGGAGATCGAATCCACGATCAGAGCCAAAACTCTACCACTAAACTACTGGTCCCCATCATACACAAGTTATGACAAAATATCTAGTTATGGTAAACGCGTGACCATATATCCTGATGTGTCGTGTAGTTACACCCGTACTTCAACAGAGGACGGAGTCACCTCAAGGGCAACGTCTTCTCAGCTTGGAGATACGTCTCCACGTGATCATGACCTTATGGGCAAGGAAATAGATATACATTTGTATATATATATATATACATTTTTAAATGGAGGAATTATATATGATGAAATGAATTACCATGATTAGAAAATCCAGCAAGCACTGTAATATTTCCGTACATCACACGCGGTGCTTGATTCCTCTATAAAAAAATGTATATATATATATATATATATAGTTAGTTAGTTAGTTAGTTAGCCAACCCCTCCTCACGACCAAGATGCGACATCATGTCAATTTTTATGTTGCCCAGTCGGGTGAGGCTGTAGAATACACCGACAGCACCTCTGCAGTGGGGTAAGCACCCCCCACCAGTTAGTGACCTGATATGACACTAAACAATCTAATGGTGAGGTTCCAGTGATGCTGGAGCTTTGGGCAATATGGAGTACCCCTTTATTGCCATCGCTCCTAGGTCCACTCTGGCCCGGCGTGGTAGCATCTGAGAGGGGCCTATCTATGGGTTAGACAGAACTAACGGTATACTTATGCTAAACTGAATTGTTTGATTAACGTGAATAGCTTGAAATAGAAATGCTTTTGACAATCAAACCGTACTTACGTTAAAACTGCGTGCTTATGCTAAACTGAATTATTTGAAATTGAACTGTTTTTGACATTGAAACTGTACTTACTCTAAACTGAATTGTTATGTATAACTGCTTAAATAGTTTGAAATAGAAATGTTTTTGACAATAACTGTGTACTCATGCTAAACAGAATTGCTTGAAATAGAACTATTTATTTAACTAATTATTTACAAACAAATGGATTTGGCGTTAAATAACCAACAACGGTTGATATGCCATAAAACCCAACCAAACCAAACCAAACTTAATTTTTATGGAAAGTTTAACAGGTTTGAATTTAGTTTTCCTCTTACTGGTCTAGTTAATATAGTAAGCTTAAAAAGCTCACTCTGTCTAACAAGTTAACGATAGGCGAGGAAAAAAATTGATTTATACCTTTTCTAAGGTATATTAGACCAGTAGGAAATGCTTAAAGCTTCGTACTGGATTTGAACTCGGGTCACCATGTCTATTTTGTACGATGATAACCATTGCACCACGAGCAAAACGAAATCATTTGTGCACCTTTTATTTTAAAACATTTACTTTTTCTCTCGTTGAACCCGCAACAATCTCTTTATATATATATATATATATCATCATCATATCATGCCGTCAGCACGGATATCCCTGACCCTCTCTCTCCACTCCTCCCTATCGTTCTTCGCTTCTGGTTGGTCCTCAGTGCTACATTCCGTATCCTCACAGAGCTGCTGTATGTAGGTTCGAGCTGGTCGGCCTGCTTTTGTTCGGCTATATGACGGGGTCCATAGGAGAACATCACTTATGAGCTCGTCCTTGATTCTCCAGCAATGTCCTGCGTGTCTTGCTCGTCTAACTTGGATTGTTTTCGTAATAGGAGGTAGGTGGCCGTATAATTGGGGCTTTGTGGAGTGTTGCTCCCAGGACTAGTTCAAATTTGCTCGCAGCATTCTTGTGTAGTTGCCGTCCAGCTTTTTCTCCATACGTTTAGTTAGCGTCCATGTTGTACATCCATATAGTAGTATCGACACGACCGCTGCTTGGAAGAAACTGCGTTTCATTTTATCGGTCAGGTCTGATTTCCATATGATCGATAGTTTATCGATAGCTGTCCATGCCTTTGTGAGCTGCGTGACGATGTCCTTTTTGTTTGATGAGACACTGCTTCCTAGGTAGGTGAACTTGTCTACAAGTTTCAGAGAGCCACCGCCTAGTGTGGAAATGTCGCCTGTTTGATTAAAGCACATGTATTCCGTTTTGTGTGCGTTGACATACAGGCCAATGCTAGCAGCAGCTCGTTCCAGACTATGCAGTAGTGTTTCAGCTTGGGCCGGTGTATTTGCCAGAATCGCTTTATCATCGGCGTAGTCGGCGTCAGTAATTGTTTTTGCGGGGTACCTTCTGCTTCTTTTCTTTGTCAGCTCGAAGCCAAGACTGAAACCCTGCTCCATAGTCTGGAGCGAGCCACAGCAGGCATTGGCCACCATGTCAATGTACACAAGACGAGATATATGTGCTTTAATCAAACAGGCAACATCTCCACACTAAACGGTAGCTCTCTGAAACTAGTTAACAAGTTCACCTACCTAGGAAGCAGTGTCTCATCAACCGAGACAGACATCAACACACGACTAGCAAAGGCATGGATAGCTATCGATAGGCTAGCGGTCATATGGAAGTCAGACCTGACTAATTATATGAAACGCAATTTCTTCCCAGCTGCGGTCGTGTCAATATTACTATATGGGTGCACTACATGGACGCTAACTAAACGCATGGAGAAAAAGCTTGAGGCAACTACACAATAATTCTACAAGCAATATTGAACTAGTCCTGGAGGCAACACCCCACAAATCAGCAGCTGTACGGCCACCTCCTCACCATCACGAAAACTATCAAAATTAGACGAACCAGACATGCGGGACACTAATCATAATAATCCCTAGTAAATAGACCAGTCACCTGGGGCTATAAAATACACCGACTGTATTTCTGCAAAGGGTTAAGACCCCCTACCACCACTAACGAATATCCTGATATGACACTAAACCATTTGATGGTGAGGCTCAACCCTTAGAGATTTGGGGAATGTGGAGTCCCCTTTCATTACCATTGCTCCAAGATCCACTCTGACCCAGAGTGGTAGCACTTGAGAGGATCTTATCAATGGGTCAAAAAGGACAAACTGAGTGCAAAAAATGACTGATGTGATATTGTGACTGTTGAAACCATCTAACTGTGTGCAAAAAAGAGCTCCGGCTTGTATAAGAATATTATCAACAAAATGTATAGATATATCTAATATATATGTATAAGCAGGATATTGCAGTAAATAATCTATAGTGGTTGATATGCCATAAAACCTAAGCAAACCAAACGAATCAAACTTAGTAGACATTTAGAACGTCCTTATTTTACGGCAAGTAGATCACATACCTTAGCCACCAGCTCATTAGTCTAGTGGGTAGAGTGTTCGCCAATGGTCCGGGAGACCTGGGTTCAATCCCAGGTTGCGTATTACCAAAGACTTTAAAAATGGTACTTGATACCTCCTTGCTTAACACTCAGCAATATAAGCTACGTATCGAGGGTAAAGTAGAGCAATCCTGGGAATGGAGTAGTGCCCTCTCCTACACCTTGATGTAGTAGCTATTGAAAAGGGTGCATTTAGGTCACCCTTGACTAAGGTCGCCAACTTTACTTACTTTACTAAATAACATACCTCACGTAGTTCAAACTCTTCATTGCAGAAATATAAATTATGAGAAGGGTGTGTTTCAAATTCGCCGTAACTGCTTTCTTTGCGTATTTTTTATTATTTAGATATTGATGCATCACTTCCAAGCTGACCCTGTTATTTTAAAGTAGTGCAATGTATTTTGATGTTTAATCCATTTGGAGTCAGTGTTCGCAGATTTATTCATTTCTTTTTTTGTGTTGATATTGACCAGTGCATTTAAAATGAGTTAGTATAAGGGAAACGACAAAAAATGAACTGGTGATGTGACATTTCTATTCGTTAATAATTTTTTTTTTTTTTGTTATCCAATTATCTTCAACTGACCTTAAACTGATGTCAGAACACCTTGCATTTAGCTCTACATTTGAAAGTGATATCTTAAGCATGAGAGAAGTATGTTGCAAATTAACCGTTGCTTACTTGTTTTTTTTTTATGTTCCTGTGTCATCCCAAAATGTGTCATCCTATTTCAAAGCAGTACCATTTAGTTTTATGTTAAATCCATTTAGGGTCAGTGTCTGCAGACCTTCTATTCATTTATCTTCGTGTGTTTTCATTATCTTGGTGATATTTTTCAATGCGTTTTTTTTTTTCATATTTTCTCTACGATAGTGAACCTTGAATCTTTGTTCAAGTTGTGGTCGTTTGAGAGAAAATGTTCTACAAAAATTAATTTATTGTAATCCATAGATTTGTTTCGGTGTATCTTGTTATTTTATCTAAATTAAAATAGTTATTTTGACTTTCCAATATATTGTTTTTGGCAGTGTGAGTAATCCAGTAAATAAACCACACACACACACACACACACATATATATTTATATATATATATCAACTTCCATTGACCTAATGAGTAGAGTGTTCGCCAATGGTCAGGGAGGTCGGGGTTCAATCCTTGGTCGCGTCATACCAAAGACTCCAAAAAGGTACTTAATGCTGCCTTGCTTATACCTCCGCACTATAAGGTAAAGATCCAGGGTAAAGTGAAGCAATCCAGGGAATTGAGTAGCGCCCTCCCCTACACCTCGGTGTAGTAGCTATTGAAAAGGGAGCGTTTGGGTCACCCACTTTATATATAAGTATATATCAATAATGTACTTTGGTAAGTTTATAAAAAGTGCTCAACATCTGTGATAGATCATGTATATTTAAGTTAGGGTAGCGTAGACAAAGAGTCTCTCTAATAAATAAACGATCCAGACAAATATTCAAGTGCAGGCATGAAAACAAAAGCTTGCTAAGCCACCTGAAAACTAACGATTCAAAATACAATGAATATATAAATAAACAAAATTAGATGAATAAGTCATAAGGATAATGATAACAACAAAAATAGACATATCACCCAGTTGTAAAATACAGCTTGGCTCACAATATGAGACAAGGTAAAAAAAAAATTCTCACTGTGCCGTAAAAAAAGTGATGCACCGGAAGAGAGTGACCTGTGAACTGCATGACAGTTATTTCCGCTGGATGACGATCAATCATGCCATTCCAAAGATCGAGTGGTCAATCGAGTAGGCGTTGAACTATTATATAACTCAGTCAAGACAGAAGTCAAGTGACAGTTGCAGTTACAGTTGGAGACGGAGTTATAGACGAGTTGTGGTAGGGAAAGCCACACCAAGCCGAAGGGGCTTGGGGCCCTGATGAGTTGGTGTCCAGACTAGATGCTGATAAGATGCAGTACAGAAAGCCATCACTCAGCAGAGTGGGCCCTGGGCCTCCGGTTGAGCATCTGGAGAACAAGAAACACACAACGTTGACGGCCATAAGAGTGGAGGTCAAAATATTGCAGTTCTGTTCGATCTCCAACTCCCTCTCACAGTAAAACCCCACACAACCCTTTCGAACCCTTACAATAAAGTGAGAGGTATATTTATAAAGAAGTCTTCCTGCGTCTGTTTATTATTGTCTCGTTATGATGCTGTAGATGACAATATAACACAGTCTCCAAACTTAGTTTTAATTAACATCAAGCCGACAGAGATACCAATAGTTGTTGTAACCCTTGAAGTAATCCTCAAGGGCCTGGAAAAAAAAGACTCGATGAGCTGGAGACTAGAAAAATTAAGAAAACCATCCAAACCACATCACTACTAAAATCGGTTACGATACTTTGGAGAGTCCTGAAGACACGAGGAAACTTGCTGGCACTCAAGTACCAGTGAAAAACCATCAGTTAGATGTTTGGCTGGTTGGTTGTTTGGGTTTTATGGCACATCAACCTTTGTAGGTTATTTAATGACAAATCCGTTTTTATACAAATAGACAGTTCTATTTCAAACAATTCAGTTTAGCATGAGTACATAGTTGAATTATCAAAAACATTTCTATTTCAAGCTATTCAGTGTCCTCAAACAGTTCTAATTCAACCAATTCTGTTTAGTATAAGTATAGTTTTTACTTACACACAATTAAAAGTCAAAACAGTTCTATATTAAATAGTTCAGTTTAGCGGAAGTACAGTTTCAATGTCAAAAACAGTTCCATTTCAAACAATTCAGTTTAACATAAATACACTGTTTACATGTAAGTACACAGTTTAATTGTAAAAAAACATTTCTACTCCAAGCTATTCAGTATATTAAAAAAAATCCAGTTCAAACACTTCAGTTTAGCATAAGTAAGGAGTTTAGTTCTATCTAACCCATAGATAGGGCCCGATCTGGTGCTACCATTCCGGGACAGAGAGGAACTGGGAGCAATGGCAAAGAAGGGGTGCTCTGCATTCCCCAAAGATCCAGCATCATTGTAACCTCACCATTAGATTTTTAGTGTCATATCCAAGACACTCGTTGGTGGGTGGGTTGTTGGGTCTTACCACTCTGCAGAAGGTGCAGTTGGTGTATTCCACAGCCCCAGTCAACTGGGCCACATCAATTAGAGCATTATACATTTTTCTCTCTTCTCTCTTTCTATTTGTTTCTCTTTAGTTTTTTTCTTTTTCTCGTAAAAGCACTAATTTGATTAAATAACTTCGATTCTCACTGGGTGTCCCATTCTTGCGGTCTTGGTCTACATCTAAGCAAAAAGCTTAGTAAATTACTAATTTGACTAAATAAAGAGATAAGTTGAAAAAACTGGTTCTTTGTTTAATTTTTCTGTCATGAGAAATAATGCTAAATTCAATAATCTTTCAGTGTTTTTTGTTATTTTAATCAACTAAAAGTCTGGAATCTTTAAATTTAAATTTATGATTAGTTTCTAAATTATGTATCACTAATAATTCAATTAAACATCAGTCATTTGTTTAAACAAAGTTAAATGATCAAGCAGTTCTATTTCTAACAATTCAATTTAGCATAAGTCATCAAAGTTAAATGGTTCCACGTATTGCTATGTATCACTCACAATTCAATAAGACTTCAGTCATTTATTTACAAACAGTTAAATCATCAAACAGTTCTATTTCTATCAATTTAGTTTAGCGTAAGTCATTTGTGTTGCACTCACTTGAAATGTCAAACAGTACTATTTGACCTGTCGATAGGACCCTATCAGGTACTACCTCTCCGGGCCTGAGTGAACCTGGCAGCAATGGCTATGAAGGGGTATTCTGTATTCCCCAATGCTCCAGGTTTAAGGAGCCTCAGTATCAGATAATTTAATGTCAAATCCAGAACACTCGTTGGGATTATCCCTCTGCAGAGATGCAGTCAATGTATTCTATAGCACCAGGTAAATGTTTTCAAGTATTGCTATTTAACACTAACAACTCAATTAAACATCAGTCATTTATTTACACACAGTTAAATGTCAAACAGTTCTATTTCTAACAAATTAATTTAGTACCAGTCATTTGTTTGCATACAGTTTAGATGTTAAACAGTTCTATTTTCTTTTTCAAATAATTCAGTTTAACGTAAATACACAGTTTAGTTTATTTGACCCATTGTTAGGATTCTTGTCAAGTGCTACCAATCGGAGTCAGAGTGGACCTGGGAGTGTTGGCCATGAAGGGGTACTCCACATTCCCCAAAGGAACCTCATTATCAGATTGTTTAGTGACACTTATTGAGGGAGTCTGACCCCTCCGTAGAGATGGAGTCGGTGTATTCTGCAGGCCCAGGTGACTGGGCCAGGCATATACTTAGGTTGTTATTTAGCTTAGACAAAGTTTCTCACACACACACACACACACACACATACACACATATATATATATATGTATTTATGTATATACAAATTACAACAGTATATGATTGTCACTATCTCATTTGATACCAACCAAATGTAGTATAATTTGGAGAGTGCTCAATATCTGTGATAGAGCAGTTATATAATATAATATATAAATATATATGAGTTCTTATATATATTTAATAGCATAGATGCTTATCTGCGACCTCTGGTTTCATGCCGTCTTTATATGGCAATAATCATCTGCCTTATTATTGTTCTATAAAGACGCCATGAAACGAGTAGTCGCAGATAAGCGTTCATGTTATTAAATATACACACCCTCAAAAAAACAAAAAAAAGCTAAAACATATATATACATATATATAATCGGTACCGATTCCGGAAGTAGCAGGGAGAAACCGGATGAGGTAAAGATGGTACTATATAGCAGAGGAGTGTGGAATGCCCTGTTTTCATTGGCTGTTTACTAAAAGACAGATGTCAATAAGAACGGCCGAAGTCCGGCTTTTTATTTATTTTTTCTTTGCTTTGGAAGAGGAACGAGCGTAGCACGTCGCGATCACGGAGGCGGCTTGGCTCTTTTAGAGTCAAGCCGGGGTTACTGTCGGAGCTGATATGATGCAGAAATAACCCGAAATCGGCAATGAAGACAGTGCATCACTGAAGACCTCCCTGATGCATCTAAGATGTATGATTGAAATATATATATATATATATATTCCATCCCATGAGGAATAATGGACACGCCGACAGATTAAAGGTTTGAACTCAGATTTCCCTTTTTCCTAGATGTCTAGACTGCTGTCTCGATATTTACACCTTTGTCTAGACGAGTCTGGGCCAATTCTAGCTATTCACAATCAGCAATCTTTTGCGAAATGCATAATTGTGAATGTGCAGCCCTCCTTTTTAAATGACCTAACTCGCTGAGATATTCTTCTAGTTTCCTAAACAAAAAAATTCAACTGGACGGTAAGATTTGAGAACGTGGAAGAAATTAAAGATTTGCATCAAATGAAAATAAAAGTTTCAAAGGAACTTCAACCAATGAAAAACTCACTGGAGTAAGTAAGTTGAATACCAAAGGCGACTATTTTTAAAGCGAAGTAATGTTCTAGTCATTTTTCATTTCCGTCTAGGTGTTATGAAATAGCCGAGGGATTTCGGTTCATGCCTTTGAGTTTAGTTAGGCTGAGAACCTTTCGGCTCAGCACATGGGTTGGTTGGGTGTAAGATTGAAGCAGGTGTTAACGCGGGTACGCGCGAGCGGATGGAGGTGTCACTCAGATGTCATAACAGTCCGAGACGATACTGGGTGACAAGGTGCAGGTGACGTCACGCACCGGAAGCGCGTGGAGGTTTGTGTGAGAATTTGAAGAAAATAAGAGTCGGGTTTTAGACGCCAAACGAGAAGGATCAATTTTGGAGCTCGCAGGCGCGAGGCGAACTTGCACCCTATGGGGGGCCGCTCGAGTTGGAGGCCAAATGAATAAGACAGCATAGAAGATTGTGTCTCTCCTCCTTATGTCGAAACCTTTAACTCAAAGTTAATAAAAAGGTTTCGTACCTGAACAAGAAGTCGTTACGTGTTTTCGAATTCCGAGATTCCTATGTTCTTTATATGTTCTATCGTTAATGAACATTACATGTCTATTTCGCACATGGCCATATTCGTGTATATGGCTACGCAACATAGGTAAATATAACGTCTCACTCGATTCTATTTCAACATACCCCGGTGGGAGGAGAGAGAGAGAGAGAGAGAGAGAGAGAGAGAGAGAGAGAGAGAGAGAGAGTGGCATTGTTCAAATTTTTTTCTCTTTCTAATATCTAAGTAAATATTTGTTTTCTTTTATTGTTTCAATTGAACTCATTTCATGTTTTTTTTAAATTCTCTTTCAAAGATGGCATAGATATAATTTAATAATGAAAATAAAAATTAGTATCATTCGCCAGCAGAAACTTCTTCAAATTTGTTAGATTTTGTTTTCGAAATTACGCTCTGAGGTCAATAATTATAAACAAAACCAGTGAAAAAAATTCAGTTGACATTTTGGAAGTAATGTGATTCATTTATTTCATCTTTAATTGCTAGTAATTATCTTTTAATTGCACCTGCAAAATCATAACATTGTTATTTAATACCCCCCCAGCATATTTTCAGGACACACACACACACACACACACACATACACACGCAGCTATATTCATATATATATATATATATATATATATATATATATATATAGAGAGAGAGAGAGAGAGAGAGAGAGACAGAGACAGAGACAGGGACAGAGAGAGAGAGTGAGAGTTATATAAAATAAAATCTTAAGTCCCAAATTAATTTGCTGACCTATTAATTTTGATATATATATATATATATATATATATATATATATATATATAGTATTATTCGGTCCAGCTAAACCAGAGTTGGGAGTAATTCCTTCAGGACAAGAAAATCATTCAGGAGCTGAACATTTAAATTTTCCTGGTAGAGAGCTCAATGTAATTGATTTTACAGAGCAATTTTTCTTTAAAGAAAAAACTAAAGACCACAGTGAATTAATAGCTAGATGTAGACATAGGGCAAAATTTAAACTATAGACTATAAATTTTTAAAAAACATAGAAATAAATAGTGAAACCAGACAAAAAACGTATCCAATATACTCACATGGAAAAAATAGGTAGGTAAATAAATAGTATCGAAATTAATATAAGCATTAATATTTCCCTTCAAAGTTAATTATCGAACTTAACAAGAAAATAAAATAGATAAAATAAAATAAATAAAAAAAGTTAAATTACCGTAATTATAACTGACGGAAGAATTTTGAAAATAAAATAAATAGGTAAATAAAAAAACGGAAATTCAATAAAACGAGGAGGTAACTCTTTAACTCTCTTCCTCCCCCTTCCCCCCACTGTGTCTATTCTGTTTTATTTATCCATTAGATCTGAAGAAGTCCTGTTATATTTTTCTTCGTGTTTTTGGTTCACACCAGAAACGAAAAACAGGATGGAAATAAATTTATAATCCTAAAATAACCGTTCTTTCGTTTTTTCTTTAAAGAAATATATATATATATATATATATATATATATATATATATATATATATATATATATATATATATATATATAATTAAAATTTGAATGCTTACAGTTAGATAAAGATTAAAAGGGAAGTAAAAATTTTACATAGAAAAAGTTTCATAGAATAAACTATTTCATATTCCATAAAAGTGTACGAAAAAATTATATTTGATTTAGTTTTAGTTAAAGCCAAACCAAACCAAATCTATATCAAATATAAATTGTATATCAACCATTGTTGGATATTTAAAGCCAAAACCTGCTTTTTTAGTATAAATTAAATATATGATTTACAAACACATTTTGCTGATAGACATTGTTAAAAGATCAAATAGTTCTATTTCAAACAATTCAATTTGCCATGAGTCTAAATTAAATGGTTCAAAGTATTACTACGTATCACTAAGAATTCAATTGAACATCCGTGGTATTATTTACTCAAAGTTAAAATTATGGTGTTAAATGATCAAACGATTCTATTTCAAAATAGTCATTCATTTGCACTCAGTTTAAATGTCAAACAGTTCTATTTGATCCATAGATAGGACCCTATCAGGTACTACCTATCTAGGTCAGAGTGGACCTGGGAGCAATGGCAATGAACGGGTACATTACATTACCCAGATCTCCGGCATTTCTGGAGCCTTACCAACGAATTGTTTACCGTCATACACTCGTTGGAAGAGGGTCTTAGCCCTTTCCAGATATGCAGTCGGTGTATATCACAACTCCAGCCGACTGGGGTATTTATGTTGGAGTCCATAGGAGAAGGTCACTTACGACTTCGAAGTTACTTCTCCAGCAGTGACTCATATTTCTTGTTCGTTTCACTTGAATGGTTTTAGAAATGGGAGATAAGTGGCCGTATAGCTGTTGTTTCCGAGGTTATTGCTTCTAGTGATTGTTCAACATAGCTCGTTTCTTTTTTGTGTAGTTCAAATCGAGCTTTTTTGCTATGCATTTTGTCAGCATCCATGTAGTGCGTCCGTTTCGTAGTACTGACACAACCGTTTCTTGGAAGAAATCTCCTTTTCTTTTATCGGATAGATCAGACTTCCATGTGATCGATAGTTTATCGATAGCAGTCCATGCCTTAATTAGGCGCATAATGATATCACTTTTAATAGACAAGACGCTGATGCCAAGGTATGTTAACTTGTCTACTAATTTCTGAGGACCACCATTTAAAGTGGAGAAGGGTCCTTCTTGATTAAAACTCTTGTACTCCGTTTTGTTTGCGTCCACGTGGAGGCCAATACCTCCTAATGCTTGCTCCAGGCTATGCAGCAGGGATTCCGTTTTGGTAGGTGTCTTTGCAAGAAGCGCTACGTCATCTGCATAATCTGCGTTCGTTATAGTTTCCGCAGGATATCGTCTACTTCTTGCCTTTTTTAGTATAAAACCATTTTCTTTAATTCACACAGAGTGTGACGGGTGAATTGCTGTTGCGTTTTTGTATGATTAATTGCGTTTTATTAAAAATTTTTAAGACTTTTTCGTTTCATTTTTTTAATGAAAATAATTTTCCCATGACACATCGCATCCTAATATCGACCAGGAAAAATAAATAAATGTATAAGTAAATAAATAGAAAAATAAAATAATCGAAATGTGTACGTTGGTATGTTATTCATATATAAATAATTACATCTGAAAATTTTGTATTTTCATTCTAACATCGCCCTGAAGATGGTTTAGCAAAAATAATTAACGCTAAACGATGGCTTATTATCCTATGCAAATATATGCATTCTTCGAATACATAATTTTTTCCATACATGTACAAGGTGCATACGATAAGTTTCCAGACTTTTTTCGTATGGGCACTTTTATTGATAGTACACACATGAAACTCTAGTCCCCTTAGAAGTAATCTCCTCCAGCTGCAATGCACTTGTTGCACCGTTCCAACAACTTCTGGAAGGCCTCATAGAAGTCATGTTGCGTGAGCGTGTCAATGACCTTCGTCACAGCCTCTTTCATCTCCTCAATTCTCTCATAACGACAGCCTCTGAGCTTAGGGAATAACCAAAAGTCACAGGGAGCAAGGTCAGGACTATAGGGAGGCTGAGGAACTGTCTTGATGCCCATCTTGGTCAAATACTCTGTGACAAGAATGGAGTTTTGCACTGGTGTATTGTCCTGGTGGAAATGTCACTGACCCGATTTGAAGAGTGCTGGCCGCTTCCGATGGAATCTCTTGCTGAACTCCCATAAAACCTCAAATAGTAACCCTAACCGTAACCCTTTGGCCAATCAACTCTGGTGTATTGACTTCCTTACTCCTCCCATATATCTCATCATCCCTCACAGACTGATGCTCGATTCATGCAAGATAGTCGAAAAGCTGTCTGAAGCATTCCATAAGTTTCTGTGGTATTTTTTCCAAGTTTAAAACAGAATTTTATTGCATATCGTTCTTTTAAAGTGTCCTCACGTCCAGATTGCATTTTTGAAATTCACCAGCTGTGACAATCAGGCTTTAGTAGGGTGTATTCCCATTGCTGCTGTAGCTGTTCATTTGAACCTGAAATCATAAAAATTGGCCAGTCATCTTATCAGATGTATAGCCATGACATAGTGAATTTTCAAGTGTCTACGACAATTTTAAATGCCTGAAACCAATTGAAGGCACTGGGTATATATATATATATATATATATATACACGAGATTAAGATTAACCTAGGTAAAAATCCTATATTAAAATGGGTGATCGCAATTGATGCATGGAGGAAAAACGTTGCTATATTTTCCTACAAATAATCCCAATGCATTTTTTAATCAAAGGTCGGAAATACTTAATGTTTGTAGACATAAGAAAAGTTGGCTACTTGGTAGATAAGTAATAATTTAATTTTATCTTATCTATTATATTTTTCTTCAAACAATTAATTAATTAATTTATTTATTCACGTCTTCATTTATTTGGATTTTTTTCTAATTCTATTCCTTCAAACGGTCTTTTAATCAATAAAATGAAGTCAAAATCGTCCTGACGAACCTTGGTAGATTTTTTAACATCTGTAGATATATATATATAGACTCTCTCTCTCTCTATATATATATATATATATATATATATGATAAATATATATTAGATATATATATTTAATTCCATGGAATTTAGACTGTGACCCCTTCCATAGAATTAAATAAATATATCTAATATATATTATTATTATTATATCATAGCTCTCTCCTAGATATTGAGCACTCACCATATTATATTGCACTTGGTTCGACACAAACCCACAAAGTGATTTAGTGACAACCAACACTGTTATATATATATATATATATATATATATATATATATATATATATATATTGTCATCCACAGACAGACTGTTTCGTTGTATCACAACTCTTCAGTGTGGCAAGACACGTTGGACGCATGAAGCTGGGATCGAAACCTGCCCAACTTAAAGTTAGACTCAGTATCAAACCGCTCAGCCAACAAGCGTACCACGTCAGCTAGGGAATTATAAGGTATTAAGTAGCAGCGTTTGTTTGTTTACATTCTATACTATACCGGACACCAGAGTGCTCAATTCGTTCGGAGAGCTTTGCATTATGCGAGCGGCAGCCGAAAATTCCTTCGCCAGAGTGCTCAATCCCCATTTGAAACAATCAAACTTTTTATAATCAAAAGGTGCCCATGGTGTAATGGTTATCGTCGTAGAAAATGGACACGGCGACACGAGTTCAAATCTTGGACGATGCTGATTGCATTTCACACAGCACTAATACCCTTGGGAAAGGTATGAATCCTATTATTCTCCCTACAGCTATGGGTAAATAGTAGGACAGACTAGGTTCTTCAGCTTTGGTAAGGCAACTAGTCTAGAAGAAGGAAAACTCTGAATTCAAACCTGTTAAACTCCGCTTTAAAATTGAGCTTGTGTCATATCCTGCCCGAGCGGAGGGGTTGGTAAATATGATAATCGAAAGATATGGCGTTAAAAACACTGAACTTTTGCAAAGGCAAGCGGTCATAAGTTTATCTGTTTTAAAATGTGAAGAGTTTCTGATGGTGACCTAAGGAGGAAAAATTGACGCAAAAATTTAAGAAAAATATATCTACTATTGTTTTTTTTTTACCTAGTTTTCTCACTTACTTTCCCAAATCACTCTCTCTTTCTCTCTCAACATATATATATAAACTTGTCTAGTTTTTTGTTCACTCTCTCTTCTCTCTTTTTCTCATATATATATATATATATATATATATATATATATAATGAAGTTGACGACCATAGTCAAGGTCAACCCGAAGGCTCCCTTTTCAATAGCTATTACACCGAGGTGTAGCGGAGGGCGCTACTCCTTTCCCTGGATTGCTCCACTTTACATTTGATAGTGTTCGCCTATGGCCCGGGAGACCAGGGTTCAGTCCCAGGTCGAGTCATACCAAAGACTTTAAAAATGGTACTTGATACCTCCTTGCTTAACTCTCAGCATTATAAGGTGCGTATCAAGGGTAAAGTGAAGTAATCCAGGGAAAGGAGTAGCGCCCTTCCCTACATCTCGGTGTAGTAGCTATTGAAAAGGGAGCCTTCTGTTCGCCCTCGACTACGGTCGCCAACTTTACTTACTTACTTACCCTTGATCTGTACCTTATAATGCTGAGTGTTAAGCAAGGAGATACCAAGTACCATTTTTCGAATATTTAGTATGACTCAAGCTGGAATTGAACACTAGTTTCCCGCGAACATTTTACCCACTAGAACAATGGATGATATATATATATATATACGTCGTATATATATACATATATAAACAATTAAGAATTTCATGAATTATAAGAGTAACAATCTGAATCCAGTATTTATGCTATGCAGTGTTTGGATTGTTAGAAAACATACAGGGTTAAAACTTCTTGTGATTTTCAAAAATGAATTTACGAGCATGAAAGGGACTTGATAAAAGGAAACGAAAACAATGCATTGTTCTGACATAATTTAGAAACTAATCATTAATTTTAAAGATTCCAAAATGTAAGTTTATATGCATAATAAAGAATACCTGGAAAATGTTGAGTCGAGCCTCATTCCAAACCTCAACACTATCTCTGAATGACCCGTCTTTTTTAATTCATCTCCTTATTTAGACAAACGGACTGATACAGAGAGAAGAAAGTACATGGGCATTGATACAGATAAAGAGATAAATGTGTTATGAAATGTTTGAAATAGCTCGATATAAAAAGAATGAGATAGATAGATAGATAATGAACAGACTGGGATAGATAGATAGATAGATAGATAGATGTAAACATAGATAGATAGATAGATAGAAACTGAGATAGATAGATAGATAGATAATGAAGAGACTGGGATAGATAGATAGATAGATAGATAGATAATGAAGAGACTTGGATAGATAGATAGATAGATAGATAGATAGATAGATAATGAAGAGACTGGGATAGATAGATAGATAGATAGATAGATGGATAATGAAGAGACTTGGATAGATAGATAGATAGACAGGCAGATAGATAGATAGATAATGAAGAGACTGGAATAGATAGATAGATAGATAATGAAGAGACTTGGATAGATAGATAGATAGATAGATAGATAATGAAGAGACTGGGATAGATAGATAGATAGATAGATAGATAATGAAGAGACTTGGATAGATAGATAGATAGATAGATAGATAATGAAGAGACTGGGATAGATAGATAGATAGATAATGAAGAGACTTGGATAGATAGATAGATAGATAGATAATGAAGAGACTGGGATAGATAGATAGATAGATAGATAATGAAGAGACTTGGATAGATAGATAGATAGATAGATAGATAATGAAGAGACTTGGATAGATAGATAGATAGATAGATAATGAAGAGACTGGGATAGATAGATAGATAGATAGATAGATAATGAAGAGACTGGGATAGATAGATAGATAGATAGATAGATAATGAAGAGACTTTGATAGATAGATAGATAGATAGATAATGAAGAGACTGGGATAGATAGATAGATAGATAGATAGAATGCGATATAAATTTTCAAAAGGAAATAAATTACGTTTTAAAAATAAACTTTACATTAAAATTTACATTACACAATTTTGAAACACCACGTCACTTACGGAAGTAGAATGTTTTAAAAAATCTTTCCCATTCTTTCGTTTTATTTACGAAAAAAAAATTAATTTAGATAAAGTTCAGAAGATATAACATCACCAACTTAAAAACCCGTTAATTCTTAAAACAAACCAACAAAAAGCGAAACAAAACAAAAACCCCGGAATGTTTAACGTTGATAAATAATATTCTACTATAAAAAGAAAGCATTCTCTGAAGACCGTGTGCGTTTTTTATATCTGTACATTTTCATATATATATGTATATACACGTGGTGCATTCAATAAGTTTCCAGACATTTTTGTTCAGGCATTTAAGATTGTCGTAGACACTTGAAAATTCAGTATGCTATTGCTATACATCTTATGAGATGACTGACCAATTTTTATGATTTCAGGTTCAAATGAACAGCTACAGCTGCAATTGGAATACACCCTACTAAAGCCTGATTGTCACAGCTGATGAATTTCAAAAATGAAATCTGGACGTGTGGACACTTTAGAAGAACGATATACAATAAAATTCTGTTTTAAACTTGGAAAAAATGATGCCTCAGAAACGTTTGGAATGCTTGACACTGCTTTTGGAGCATCTTGTATGAATCGAGCATCAGTTTTTAAGTGGCATAAAAGGTTCAAGGAAGGCAGGGAGTCTGTGAGGGATGATGAGAGGTGTGGGAGGAGTAAGCAAGTCAATACACCAGAGTTGATTGGCCAAACGGTTAGAGTTAGGGTTAGGGTTACTATGTTAAGGTTTTAAGGAAGTTCAGGAAGAGATTCCGTCGGAAGAGGTCAGCACTCTTCAAATTGGGTCAGTGGCATTTCCATCAGGACAATGCACCAGTCCACAACTCCATCCTTGTCATAGAATATTTGACCAAGATGGGTATGAAGACAGTTCCTAACCCTCTCTATAGGCCAGACCTTGCTCCCTGTGACTTTTGGTGATTCCCTAACCTCAGAGGCTGTTGTTATGAGACAACTGAGGAGACGAAAGAGGCAGTGACGAAGGTCATTGACACGCTCATACAAGAGGACTTCGATGGGGTCTTCCAGAAGTTGTTGGAACGGTACAACTAGTGCATTGCAGCCGGAGGAGATTACTTCGAAGGGGACCGGAGTTTCATGTGTGTACTATCAATAAACTCGGACATTGGCCTAGCGGTTAGAGTGTTCGCCAATGGCCCGGGAGACCTGGGTTCAATCCCAGGTCGAGTCATACCAAAGACTCAAAAAATGGTACTTGATGCCTCCTTGCTTAACACTCAGCATTATAAGGTACGGATCAAGGGTAAAGTAGAGCAATCCAGGGAAGGAGTAGCGCCTTCCCCTACACCTTGGTGTAGTAGCTATCGAAAAGGGAGCCTTCGGGTTACCCTCGACTATGGTCGCCAACTTTACTTTTTACTTACTATCAATAAAAGTGCCCATACGAAAAAAGTCTGGAAACTTATTTAATGATCCTCGTATATATATATATATATATATATATATTGTAATATACCCTACAGGTGAAAATTAATGGGTATTTCCAATTCCTGACAAATACGTTGGACATTGGTGAAAGGGAGATAAGTACTTGGACCTTGCCAGACAACTAAGGAAATTGTGGAACATATGCGTAATGGTGATGCCAATAATAGTTGGAATGCTTAGAACGGTTCCCATAGGCTTTGAAAGGGGACTGGAAGAGTTGAAAATCGGAGGACGAATGGAGACCATTCATACTACAGCATTGTTACGATCGGTGAGAATACACCCCGACTCCAGTGAAGGACCTTCAGCTAACGCTAGTGTGAAAAACTCGCAAAATCATGACAAAATTAGAACGCTCGGAAAAATGTAACCTAAAAATACTTGGGTATCTTGGAGGCTGACACTATCAAACAAATGGAAATGAAAGACAAGATTCGAAAAGAATATCTCAGGAGAACTATAAAACTACTCGAGACAAACATCTCCAGCAGAAACCTCATCAAAAGAATAAACACTTGGGCTGTGCCCCTCGTTAGATGTTCTGGACCCTTTCTCAAGTGGACCAAAGATGAACTTAAACAAATGGATCAAAGAACAAGAAAACAAATGACCATGCATAAGGCATTACACCCCAGAGACGACATTGACAGACTAAATGTATCTAGAAAAGAAGGAGGAAGAGGACTTGCCAGCATCGAAGACAGCGTAGACGCATTGATACAACGGCTCGAAGACTACATAGAAAAACACGAACGAGGACCGATTAAAGCCTTCAGAAACGATACGGACAACACGATAGACGATAGAATGACAACAACAACAAAACAAAAATGGAAAGGAAAACAACTGTATGGCCGCTTTAAATGACTAATAAACAACATTTCACACCAGAAAACCTGGACGCTAAGAAAAGGAAACTTTAAGAGAGAAACGGAATCTCTCCTAATAGCAGCACAGGACAACGCCATAAGAACCAATCATATCAAAGCGAGAATAGATAAGATGCAACAGAATAGCAAATGCAGGCTATGTGGGGACAGAGACGAAACGATCAATCACATTATAAGCGAATGCAGCATCTTAGCACAGAAGGAGTATAAGGCGAGACACGACTGGGTTGGTAAAGTGATCCACTGGGAAATGTGCAAGAAATTTAAATTTGACCATACTAACGAATGGTGTATGCACAACCCAGCACCTATCCTAGAAAATAATACACATAAACTCCTATGGGACTTTAACATACACACGGATCACCTAGCCACGGCCAGAATACCAGACCTGACAATAATCAAATACAAAAAAAGAAGAGAACTCACAAAATTGTCGACTTTGCTGTCCCGGCTGACTACAGAATAAAACTGAAAGAATGTAAAAATAAGGATAAATACCTCGACCTTGCAAGGGAATTAAAAAACCTATGGAACATGCGGGTGACAATTATACCAATCGTAATTGGTGCGTTTGGAACAGTAACTAAAGGATTACTAAAGGAACTTGAGGACTTGGAAGTTGGTGGACGAGTGGAGACCATCCAAAGTACTACATTATTGAGAACGGCTAAAATATTGAGAAGAGTCCTGGAGACTTGCTGTCACTCAAACTCCAGTGAAAGACCAATAGCTAACGCTGATGTGAAAAACTCTAATGAGTAAATGATAATAATAATAACACTTATAAAGATAATTTTCAAGCAGATAAATTTCATCCCTATATGTGACACTAACTGATTTAAACTCTCCGGGTCAGAGCGGACCTGAGAGTAATTGGATACGTCATACCAAGGATGCCCAAATTTGTATGTATGTATGTATGTATGTGTGTGTGTGTGTGTGTGTGTGTGTGTGTGTGTGTTAGAGCATTGCCGTTTGGGTGGGTGGTGTGCCGGGTGACCTTTTGCAACAAATTACCGAAGGTATAAAATCATGCGTCCTGACCGCAACCAGCACTCGTTATCTTTGAAAATGAAATATTCATGAACATATGAAATGCATAAAATGTTCCCAGCTTTATGAACATCTGAAGGGATGCAAGCGTGTCGGTTGAATTTAATCTATACATTTATTCAGTTACAAGTGGATTAGTCAAGCGTGGAATTCTGTTTGGTGAGATGACATGACGAGGACTGTCGCGAATTTGTGTGGCCGTCGGCAACTGTTTGAAAAAATATTTCCTTCATCAGCGTCTTTTATAGCCTAAAAGAATTTACTTAGCTCGATACGATTTACTTAAGGTAGTAATGTTTCTCATAACAGCTATGCTCTCCCTCCTTCCCCCTCTCTCTCTCTTTCTCCCCCCCTCTCTCTCTATATATATATATATATATAGTTAGATGTTATTTTATTTTTATTTTCATACTTATTTCTATAAATCTGGCGGCGTTACCCACTCCAGATGAAGCAATTTGTAAATAAGAAAATTTTTTCACAAACTGATATCTGGGGAAAAAAAAATTTGATAAAAAAAAACAAAAAAAAAAACATCCGTACAGCTTGAAAATAATCAACCAGGACCGCAATGTCTAGCAAAAAAGAAAAAAGAAAAAAAAGAAAAAAAAAAACTTTGACAGAGTCACCTGAGCGAATACATACAAATTTTCAATACACTAAAGAGAGCAAAACTAGAATACCTAAAAGAGCGTGAAACTACCAATCGAGATTTCGTCTAACGGATTTTCAAGATCATTTCATTATAATTCTGACTCAGAGTCATAATTACCTTCGGAATTTTAATTATCTTAAGAATTATAATTATCTTCAGGATAATTCTGAAAATTATCCAGAAGTTCCGTTCTGTGAAACCTTGCTAGGTAATTTCAGGTTCTTTCGGTTTGGTTTTATGGCATATCAACCATTGTTGGTTATTTAATGCCAAATCCATTTTTATACGTACAAACAGTTTTATTTCAAGCGATTCAGTTTAGCGTAAGTACACAGTTTAAATGTCAAAATAGTTCTATTTCAAACAATTCCGTTTAGTATTAGCTCGCAGTTTAGTTCTTTATGACCCTTAGATAGGACCCTATCAGGTGCTACCACTTCGGGCCAAAGTGGACCTGGAAGCTATGGCAATGAAGGGGTATTTTGTATTCCCCGATGTTCCAGCATCACTGGAACCTCACCATCAGATTGTTTAGTGTCATATCTAGGACACTCATTGGGGGAGTCTTACCCCTCTGCAGAGATGCAGTCGGTGTATTCTTCACCCCCAGCTGACTGGGCCACTGTTTCTTTTTGGTATTCTCTCTCTCTCTCTCACAAAAACAATTGTGATACCTAAACGTTTAAATTTCCTTCGCTTACGCTAGATTCTTCGTGGCTGAGTGGTAGAATCTTGGATTGGCGTTTCAGTCCACCGGGTTTCGATCCCATTTTCGGGAATCTTGCCTGTTTAGCCCCACTGAAGAGATCTGGATGACACTAAATACGTGGGTCATTCAATAAATGAGGTGAAATAAAAAAAATCCATAAATATAAAACCTATGTTATTTGTTTGGTTTCTTTGCTTAGTGGCATATCAACCTTCATGGGGTATTTGATGCTCAAAGCCATCATTGCAGAACAACTGCCGTGATGCTATTAAATTGATGGCGCGGGGTGGGGTTTCATAACTTTCCCAATGGTATCAGTCTGACAGTAAACGTTAAAGTTTGACTGGAGTCCGAACGTGCTTACTACGATGTTGCAATCCAGAACGTTAGCCATTACGCCACGGGGACAATTCCCAGCATTCTTTGAAATTTCTTTAAAGAAAAAATTATTTTAATCTCAAAAAGATATTTGTTTTGAAGTTATTCAAAATGGTGATGAATCAGTCAGAGTATTCCAGGCTTGAACAGAGATTTGTCATCAAAATTTTCGTGGTTGAGAAATGCAATCAATGTGAGATTTCCTGAGGAATATCTGATATGCAGAGAGAAGCAAGATTTAATCAAAACTATGTTTACAGATGTGCTAAATATGTGTTTACCTCTACGGGAATGAGTCGAAAACATGAGTGGAAACATACAAACCCTCCGGTAAAATAAAGCTCCTGGCGCAGCAGTCACAAAAGAAGGTAATGTTGGCAGCCTTCTGGTACATGAAAGGACCGATTGTTTTCAATTACACACGAAAAAAAAAAAGGCTTCTATTGCCGATCCTTAGAAAAAATTATCTTACTAAATGAACGATCAATATATATATATATATATATATATATATACATAATTTATCAATTAAGAGTTCTCAGTATCGGTCACATACCATATGTGGATTTAAGTTTGGATAGTTTCGACACAGATTGATCAGCACTGGCTAACTGTCAGTTTCTCGCCTTTGTGATCACCAGATAAAGCGGTTCCCACGGTGAGTATCACTTTGTATACAGGTGTGTGGAGAATGATGGGTGGGGTGATCTAGTTTGTAAGTCATTTTTGGAAGGATGGTCTAGATTATAGTGCGTGTTTATTTACTAAGTTAATCTGTTCCCTATTATATTTAATTAATTTATTGTTATTTCTATTATAATCCTTACTAGTTTTTCTCACCTGTGTTGGCTGATAATCTTTCACTAGGGTCTAAGTGACAGTAATTCTCCTCAGGTCTCCAGGATTCTTCTTAGTATTCTGTCGGATCTTATAATACTGCGGTCTGGATGGTCTGCCCTTGTCCTCTTACTTCCGAGTCTTCCAGTCACTTATTATTATAATTCATTTGAGAGCCTTAGATGGTGTTTTTTCTCTGGAGTCTAAGTGACAGCAAGTCTCCTCATGACTCCAGGATTCTTCTTTGTATTGTGGCCGATCTTATAATACTGAGGTCTGGATGGTCTGCCCTTGTCCTCTTACTTCCGAGTCTTCCAGTCACTTATTATTATAATTCATTTGAGAGCGTTAGATGATGGTTTTTCTCTGGAGTCTAAGTGAGAGCAAGTCACCTCAAGTTACAAGGATTCTTTTTAGTTTGGATGGTCTCCACTCGTCCTTTTATTTCCAACTCCTCCAGTTCCTGTATCGAGTCCTTTGGTGACTGTACCGAGCGCTCCAATTTCAATTGGTATCACCGTCATTTTCATTATTATTTTACTCCTTGGCGTTCTTTCACTGGAGTCCGTGTGACAAGTCTCCTCGATTCTTTTCATTATTCTGGCCGATCTCAAGGCTGTAGTTTGGATTGTCTCCACTTGATCTCTTATTTCCAAGTCCTTTAGTCCTTTTACTAATCATTTAGTAACTGTACCAAGAGCTTCAGTTACTATTGGTATAAGCGTTACTTTCATGTTCCACAGTTTTTTTCGATTTCCAAGCAAGATCGAAGTACTTATCCTTCTTTTTCAATTCTATTCTGTGTTTATCATTGTTGTTTTTAATAGTATTATTTATTTATCCAATTTTATTTATTTATTTCATCTTCTTGTATTGAATTTTCGTTTGTTTGCAATGGCATATCAACCTTCTAGGGTTATTTAATGCCAAATCCATCCTCCTCGGACAGTAGTGGTATATTTAACCCATAGCTGGGAGGATAAGTGGATTCATACTCACTTATTTTGCTCGAAAGTGAATGACATGAGTTCGAACTCGCTTACTACGATTCTACAGTCCAGCACATTAACCATTACACCACGAGGACACTCCCCAACTACAGCTGGAGTAATAAAGGTACATATTATCTGAAAATAACCATATTTACCAATCCCTCCGCTCGGGCAGGATATGACACAAGGTCAATTTTTAAGCGGAGTTTAAAAGGTTTGGATTCAGAGTTTTCCTTCTCCTAGACTAGTTGCCTCACCAAGGCTGAAGAACCCATTCTGCCCTACTATTTACCCATAGCTGGAGGGAGAATAATTGGATTCATACCTATCCCCAGGGTATAAGTCTCGTCCAGGATTTGGACTCGTTTCGCCGTTCCCATTTCCTACGACGATAACCATTACACCACGGGCACTTCCTCTATTACACCACGAGCACCTCCTCTATTATCTGAAAATAACAACACAATTATATTGAGAGGGAGAATAAATCATAATATTGTATTTTATTCATTCATTTATCTTTTATATTTGTTTATCTTATTGAAAGCTAAATGGAGGGAGTCTATGTGGCGTAATGGCTAACGAGCTGGACGACGGCCTTGAAGTAAGCGGGTTCGAACTCCAGTGGCGCCATAACGCTCACTTTCAGACTAACACCATTAGAAAAAGAAATCTCTAAATTTTGACCCCTTAAACTCCGCTTAAAAATTAACTTTGAGTCCTATACTGCTCGTGTGATGGGGTTTAGGAGTACACACACACACACACACATGTGGTGCCTTCAATAAGTTTCCAGACTTTTTTTGTACAGGCATTTAAGATTGTCGTAGACACTTGAAACTTCACTATGCTATTGCTATACATCTTATGAGATGACTGGTCAATTTTTATGATTTCAAGTTCAAATGAACAGCTACGGCAGGAATTGGAATACACTCAACTAAAGCCTGATTGTCACATCTGGTACTATTTACCAACCCCTCCGCTCGGGCAGGATATGACACAAGGTCAATTTTTAAGCGGAGTTTAACAGGTTTGAATTCAGAGTTTTCCTTCTCCTAGACTAGTTGCCTCACCAAGGCTGAAGAACCTAGTCCGTCCTAGATTGTCACATCTGGTGAATTTCAAAAATGCAATCTGGAGGTGAGGACATTTTAGAAGAACGATACGCAATATAATTCTGTGTTAAACAGAATTTGTTTGTGTGGCATAAGAGATTCAAGGAAGGCAGGGAGTCTGTGAGCGGTGATGAGAGGTGTGGGAGGAGTAAGGAAGTCAATACACCAGAGTTGATTGGCCAAAGGGTTACAGTTAGGGTTACTATGTTGAGGTTTTAAGGAAGTTCAGAAAGAGATTCCGTCGGAAGAGGTCAGCACTCGTCAAATTGGGTCAGTGGCATTTCCAGCAGGGTAATACACCAGTCCACAACTCCATCCTTGTCACAGACTATTTGAGCAAGATTGGCATCAAGACAGTTCCTCACCCTTCCTATAGTCCTGACCTTGCTCCCTGTGACTTTTGGTGATTCCCTAACCTCAGAGGCTGTTGTTATGAGACAATTGAGGAGATGAAAGAGGCAGTGACGAAGGTCATTGACACGCTCATACAAGGGGACTTCGATGGGGCCTTCCAGAAGTTGTTTGAGCGTTACAACTAGTGCATTGCAGCCGGAGGAGATTACTTCGAAGGGGACTAGAGGTTCATATGTGTACTCACTATAAAAGTGCCCCCAAACAGTCTGGAAACTTATTTAATAATCCTCATATATATATATATATATATCTTGTCATCCACAGATAGTTTCGTGGTATCACAACTCTTCAGTTTGACAAGATCCACGTGATGCTTGAAGCTGAGATCGAAATCCAGCTGACTTTACGTCAGTCGGATATCTTACCCTTGAGTTATCGTCCTTCTCAACGTAAGTGAAGGAATTTTTACGTATAATTTTTCTGCATTTACGTCATCGTCTACTGAAGTGCTCAATTCCTCAGAAGAGCTATTGCATTTCAGCATTTGTGCTTGCTGACAAATTCCCCTGTCGAGTGCTCAACCTGCGCGTGGCAAGTACGAGTGGATGGGTGTGACATGTATACATTTCTCCTAACAGCAACGTTGAGAAAATATAACAGTTGACATTATTTTCAAATTTTAAAAACTATTTTAAAACAGCAATCATTTTTTTTTATCAAATGAAGTGGCGTTAAAAACTCTCAACTTTTCATATCCAAATGTCGACATGTAAACAAATTCCAACAAAACCACCGGAAAACTAACAACTTGAAGGAGTAAATAAATAAATAATGTGCAAATAACTTACGTTGAAATTTATTTTTTTGTTTTTATGACATTTTAAGCCCTTTTGGGTTATTTACAACAAAATTCAGACTTTTTTTGTTTTTATTACGTGTTAACCCTTTCTGGGTTATTTACAACCAAATTCAGACTTTTTTTTGTTTTTATTACATGTTAACCCTTTTTGGGTTATTCACAACCAAATTCAGACTTTTTTTGTTTTTATTACATGTTAACCCTTTTTGGGTTATTCACTGCCAAATTCAGATTTTTTTTTTGGTTTTATGACATTTTAACCCTTTTTGGGTTATTCACTACCAAATTCCATTTTTTTTTAGTTTTATGACATGTTAACCCTATTTAGGTTATTCACTACCAAATTCAGATTTTTTTTTTGTTTTTATTACATTTTTACCCTATTTGGGTTATTAACAACCAAATTCAGACATTTCTTTTGTTTTTATGACATGTTAACCCTATTTGGGTTATTCACTACCAAATTCAAACTTTTTTGTTTTTCAAGAAATTTTTTAGTTTCAAGTAACTAATGGTAAACATAAGTAAAGAATTTTTGCTCAACTAATTTTTTTATGCAAATATTTTTCATACTTTTGTGGTTGCAAGGATTCCTCTTTAAAGAAGAAGTGGAAGGAAAACTCAACGTGATTGCATGGTTGGAAAAATGTCTCACAGAGAAAGAAAGAAAGAAAGAAAGAAAGAAAGCGGCAATATGATAGGAAAGAAAAGAAGAAAGACTTTTAGAGAGTAAAACAAGAGTGGCTATATATTGAAATAGAAAGAAAGAAAGAGTGAACATATATTAAGAAAGAAAAGAAAAGAAAAGAAAAGAAAGAAAGAAAGAAAGAAAGAAAGAAAGAAAGAAAGAAAAAGCAGCTATATAATAGTAAAAAAAAGAAGACAGATATCAAGACTGAAAGAGTGGATACATATTGAAATAGAAAAAGAGAAAGAAAGATAGAATACATAGAAAGAAAGAAAGAAAGAAAGAAAGAAAGAGAGGAAATAAAAGATAAAAAGAATGATCGAAAGAATAACAGACAGACATTAAGAAAGAAAGAAAGAAAGAAAGAAAGCGGCAATATGATAGGAAAGAAAAGAAGAAAGACTTTTAGAGAGTAAAACAAGAGTGGCTATATATTGAAATAAAAAGAAAGAAAGAGTGAACATATATTAAGAAAGAAAAGAAAAGAAAAGAAAAGAAAAGAAAAGAAAGAAAGAAAGAAAGAAAGAAAGAAAAAGCAGCTATATAATAGTAAAAAAAAGAAGACAGATATCAAGACTGAAAGAGTGGATACATATTGAAATAGAAAAAGAGAAAGAAAGATAGAATACATAGAAAGAAAGAAAGAAAGAAAGAGAGGAAATAAAAGATAAAAAGAAAATTGAAAGAATAAAAGACAGACATTAGGAAAGAAAGAAAGAAAGAAAGAAAGAAAGAAAAATAGAAAGAAAGAGAGGAAATAAAAGATAAAAAGAAAATTGAAAGAATAAAAGACAGACATTAAGAAAGAAAGAAAGAAAGAAAGAAAGAAAGAAGGAAAGAAAGAAAGAAAGAAAGAAACCGCGACTACGTAATGGGAACGAAAGAAAAAATAACAAAAGAATGAAAGAGTGGATATATATTTAGAGAGAAAGAAAGAGTGAATATATACTAAGAAAGAAAGAAAGAAAAATTGACAAATTAACAGAAAGAAAGAAACAAAGAAAGAGATCAATCTTTAGAGACCGACTCAACATCGTTCTATTGGGGGTCTGAACGTCGGTGGTCGACAATGTTTATCGATCCGACTGACCTGATTAAAAAATGTTGCATAATTCGCGGGTCTATAAGCAAAAGAAATAAATACAGAAAATGGATGTGTCGGGTATGTGGTTTGTTTCCACCCTCTTCGGGTTGGGCACCTTGGGTGGTCCCACCGAATATTCTTACTAGAAACTATAATAAAATAAATCGTTACACACACACACACACACACACACACACACACACACACACACACACACATAAATATATATATATATATATATATATGTGTGTGTGTGTGTGTGTGTGTGTGTATATATATATACTTGTATATATATCTATATGGGGGTGAAGGAAATTATATAATTTTCACAGACACATGTAAACTGAAGTGCTGGAAGATTAAAGATATTTACCTGATAACCTGTAGCTCCGGTCTTGATCTAAATAACGGCGGCTATACGACAGGCCATGTTCTCCCAAGCACCTTCCAAAGCATTTCAAATTTGGTTTGGTTTAGTTTGGTTTCTTTGTTTAATGGTATATCAACTTTCGTCGGTTATTTAATGTCAAAATTATAAAGACAGTAGTGGTACTATTTAAGCCTTAGCTTGGAGGATAAGGGGTTCTATACCTTCCCTAAGGGTTTGAGTCGAAAAGTGAACACACTAGCGCGACTGGTGTTAGAACTCGTTTACTATAATGTCTGCCACTAAGCCACGAGAATTTCCCCTTTCAAATTTGTGTTTGTTGAATCAAAGTTAGGGGTCATAGATAGGTTGAATTTTTTTACGTAATAATTTTCATATCTTCATGTGCTTTATATTCTTGTCTGTTATTTTTAATATTATAACAATTTTTTAAATAATTTATATGTATTAGATGATCATTTTTAAAAAAATTTATGTTTCATGTTTTTATTTTGTAAGTAAAGTAAGTAAAGTTAGCGACCATAGTCGAGGGTGACCCGAAGGCTCCCTTTTCGATAGCTACTACACCAAGGTGTAGGGGAGGGCGCTACTCCATTCCCAGGATTGCTCCACTTTACCCTTGAACCGTACCTTATAATGCTGAGTGTTAAGCAAGGTGGTATCAAGTACCATTTTTAAAGTCTTTGGTATGACTCGACCTGGGATTGAACCCAGGTCTCCCGGGCCATTGGCGAACACTCTAACCGCTGGGCCAATAATATGTCTATATTTCTGCAAAATCTTTTTCTTAAGATTTTATATTTGTCAACCCAATAGATTTTACAACATAATATATTACATAAACGAAAACATATTAAAAATTTTTATTATCTTGTTTTTATACGTATTTACATCAATACATTTGAATAGATTATACATATAATATAAAGAAATATATTTTCATTTCTCTAAATTCTAATATATACTAGGCTCGTTGTTTGATTGTTTGGGTTTTTCATGACATATCAGCCTTTGTAGGTTACTTAATTTCGATTCCATTTTTATACAAATAATCAGTCCTATTTCAAACAATTCAGTTTAGCATTAGTACACAGTTTAATTGTCAAAAATATTTCTATTTCAAGCAAATCAGTTTAGTCAAACAGTTCTAATTCAGTTTATCGTAAACACACAGTTAACTATCAAAACAGTTCTATTTTAAGTAATTCAGTTTAACATAAATACGCAGTTTAGTTCTATTTGACCCATGGATAGGACTCTATCAGGTGCTGGCACTCCAGGCCTGAATGGACCAGGGAGCAATAGCAATGAAGGAGTGCTCTGCATTCCCCAAAGCTCCTGCATGTTTAGCGTCATATCGATGACACTCGTTTGTGGGGGGGGGGAGTTATTCCCTTCTGCAGAGATACAGTCAGTGTATTCTATAGCCCCAGCTGACTGGGCAAAATATATACTTGGGTCATTCAATGAATTATGCAATTTCTTTAATATAACGACTCATATGTCATCTCGGATAAAACTGATTATAATCTCCATTCTTTGAAAACATTTTTACTCTCAAAAAACAAGCTTTTATATTCCTTTTGTAGAGACATCTTTAGAGTAAGTTTTTAGCCATTTTCTTATGGCATTCTTCATTTCATCGCTGATAATATCGGTTCCATATAGACATAGTCAGGAAGTTGCCACATCTTCCTGACTTCCACTTGTTTGGCCCACTCAGAGAATGTCTATATGGAACCGATATTATAAGCGATGAAATGAAGAACGCCATGAGAAAATGGCTAAAAACTTACTCTAAAGATTGTATTGATTCATATCAATACTCATTGCAAGATGGAAATAAATTCATGATCCGAAGTGGTCGGATTTTAGTTTTTCTTAAAGGTATATATATATATAGGTATGACTTGTCAACGCCTCGAAGTGAGAGTTAAACAGCATATTCCCAGAACCCTATTGTCAGGCCGACTAACATCCGGACATTCTCAAGCAATGGATTCGGCTATTGGTGAGCATTTGCTTACTATAAATAGCTGCAGAACCAGATGATTGTTTCTCAGACCTGCATAGCGCTAGAAATAAATTCCATCTTAAATTTCTAGAGGCGATTTATAGTTCTATGAATCGCCCCTGTCTATGCAGGCAGTTAAACAATCATACTTTAAATATATTTGGGAAACTAGTGGATACTGGGGTGACTTAGGTTTTTTTTTCACCCTCCCATTCTACTAATCCAAATTATATACCCCTGTTTTTATCCAATTTTCCTGTGTATAAAAAACTTGAAAAGTGCCAGACAAAAAGGCCTTCGTGTGTTTTATTATTTTATTTGAGTTCTCCTACTGTCAATACCAATGGTGTCTTTGCTAATCATTTTGTATAAATTTTTCTGTACCTAGAATTTAATAACATATACATATATGGCGGCAACACCCCACAAGACACCAACTGTACGGCCACCTGCCTCCTATCACGAAAACTATTCAAGTCAGACCAACCACACATGCAGGACACTGCTGGAGAAGCAGGGACGAGCTCATAAGTGATGTACTCTTATGGAACCCCATACATGGCCGAGAAAAAGCAGGACGACCAGCACGAACATACATTCAGCAAATATGTGAGGATACGGGATGTAGTCCAGAAGACCTGCCAGAGCCGATGAACGATAGGGAAAAGTGGCGATAGAGGCTCAGGGATATCCGTTCTACCAACACAACATGATGATGATGATGATATATATTACCAGGACAATGCATGGTTTCCATCAGTAGAAAGAACCGTGAAAACTATCTGTCATTTTGATTGCCACAACCTGATTGACTGGACTGAAGAATATATATATATATATATATTAAGTTAGAAGTTACCATGACTAGAAAATCCGGCGCACATACGGAGCACTGAACAGCTGTTTTGACCTTATTAGGTCTCATCAGCAGTGCACACCGTGATCTCCAACACTGGAGATCGAACCAACAACCACAGTATGTAGAAGCCGAAACTCTACCACTGGGCCACTGGTTCATGCCACATATAAGCGATGCCGAATTAACATGTCATGGTAAATTGCGCTGCCACTTGATCTAATGTGTCTTTTTATACGTACGTATTCCTTACAGCGGACACGGCCACCTCCGGTGCTACGTCTTCCCAAGTCGGATTTACGAGTCCTCGTAACAAATTCTGCACTGTGTGCACTGCTCCGTATGTCACGCGTAGGGGTGTGCCAGATTTTCTTGTCATGGTAATTTCTAATTTAATATATCAATTCATCCATTCATAATTATATATATATATATATATATATACATATTTACCAAGCCCTTCGCTCGGACAGGATATGACACGAAGTCAATTTTTAAGTGGAGTTTAAAAGGTTTGAATTCGTAGTTTTCCTTCTCCTAGACTAGTTGCCTCACCAAGGCTGAAGAACCCAGTCTGCCCTACTATTTACCCATAGCTGGAAGGAGAATAATTGGATTCATACCTTTCCCAAGGGTATTAGTGCTATGTGAAATGCAATCAGTCTCGTCCAGGTCATATATATATATATATATATATATATATATATATATATATATATATATATATATCCTGGACGAGAATATATATTAGAGCAGACTAGGTTCTTCAGCTTTGATGAGGCAACTAGAATGCAAAGCTCTTCTATCGAATTGAGCACCAGGCAACCGTTAAGCGGATATACGTAAAGTAAAGAAAAGTGATACACATGCCTAAAATCCCTTCGTAAAATCAGTCGGGTTTCGATCCCAGTTGCCCGCATCTCTTGTGTCTAGCCACACTGATGAGTTGCGATACAATGAAACAGTCTGTCTGTGAATGAATATATATATATACATATATATATAGGGGGATGTGTAAATAATTGAATACTACAACGATCAATTCAAATTAATAACTTTCATCTATTTGAATTGTGGGAAAAGTTTGTCGAAAAAATCACGAAGTTCTTTCTTTAAAGAATAGGTAATATTAGACAAAGCGTAAATATTGCAAATTGAAAATAGAAACAATAAAAAAATCGTAGCAATTTGCCTTTTCCAAGCTTTCAACAAACAAAATATTGGTTTTGTGTGCGTATATGATTTCTCTTTGAAGATTTCTTAAATCATTGTTTTTTGTTTTTTTTTTGAGTCTTCAAATTTTTCTCAGCAAGTCAAATATTGTCGTCTGTGAAATCTGAAAGTTGGTCAATAAATACAAAAATTCTGATATAAAAATAACAACTTCTCTAATCTGTTTATTGTGCAAAAGATTAACATTCTCTCTCTCTCTATCTCTCTCGCTTTCTCTCCCTCTCTCTCTCTCTCTCTATATATATATATATATACATATATCACAGTATTATATGGTAGTCACTGTCTCACTTGGTGGGTTTGTGGCAGACCAAATATGCTATAATTTGGAGTGTGCTCAATATCTATGATAGAGCTATTATATAATAATAAGTTTTTATACATATTTATTTAATAGCATGGAAACTTATCTACGACGACAGGAGGTGCCCGTGGTGTAGTCGTTATCGTCTTAGGAAATGGACACGGCGACACGAGTTCAAATCCTGGACGAGACTGAGTGCATTTCACATAGCACTAATACCCTTGGGAAAGGTATGAATCCAATTATTCTCCCTCCAGCTATGGTTAAATAGTGGGACAGACTAGGTTCTTCAGCCTTGGTGAGGCAACTAGTCTAGGAGAAGGAAAAACTCTGAATTCAAACCTGTTAAACTCCGCTTAAAAATTGAGCTTGTGTCATATCTTGCCCGAGCGGACGGGTTGGTAAATAGTATCTACGACGACAGGTTACATACTGTCTTATTACGAAATACGCACACACACACACACACACACACACACACATATATATATATATATAGGACTTATATGTATATATGTATATATGTATGTATATATATATACATATATATATATATACATATATATATATATATATATGTGGGTTTGTGCCGAACCAAGTGGAATATAATATGGGGAGTGCTCAATATCTTGGATAGAGCTATTGTATAATAATAATAATAATAATAATAATATTGGAAGTTGGCGGACGAGTGGAGACCATCCAAACGACAGCATTATTGAGAACGACCAGAATACTTAGAAGACTTACTTAGGAGACTTGCTGTCACTCAGACTCCAGTGAAAAACCATCGGCTAACGCTGATGTGAAAAGCTCTAATGAGTGAATGATAATAAATAAATATATATTAGATATATATATTAATTCCATGGAATGTACACTGTGACTCCTGGGTTTTTTTACAAAACAACAATCATCAGGCAGTTAACAAAATGAAAAATCCTTTTGTTAACTGCCTGATGATTGTTGTTTCGTAAAAAACTCCATGAAACCCAGGGGTCGCATTCTAAATTCCTTAGAATTAAATATATATATCTAATACATATTATATATACATATATATATATATATATAATGTGTGTGTGTGTGTGTGTGTGTGTGTATTGTTTTTCAGAAGTACTTTTATATATGAATTATTAAACAATCATCAGAACGAAAGTTTTCAACCAATTTGGACACGTTTAATTATCTGCAGTACCTTATCCATAAACTTATCCAAATCTTTAAAAACTTTCTGAAAAAAATTAAAACAGCAGAAAATGCGTCGTATTCTATTCGATGTTTGTTTTCTGGTTTGGGGGAATTTGGAAACCATCTCGTTTTCTACCTCTCATTCAAAATTCTCTGCAGCAAAACATGATAATTAGGGATGAAATTGACACAGAAAAGGAGTAATATTTCACTCGTAAAGGACGAAATCCCAAACAGGTACACACAAAACGGGCAATTATTACAAATTTACTGTAGTTTAAAGTGACTGATTTGGGGAAACTATATATATATATATAAGTACATCACTTATGAGCTCGTCTCTGCTTCTCTAGCAGTGTCCCACGTGTTTAGTTCGTCTCTAACTTGGATAGTTTTCGTGATGGGTGGCAGTTGGCCGTATAGTTGGTGCTTTGTGGGGTGTTGCCGCCAGGACTTATTCAATATTGCTCGCAGCATTCTTGTGTAATTGCCGTCTAGCTTCTTCTCCAGCCGTTTTGTTAGCGTCAAGTGGTGCATCCATACAGCAGTATCGACACGACCGCTGCTTGGAAGAAACTGCGCTTAATTTTATCAGTCAGGTCTGATTTCCATATGATCGATAGCTGATCGATAGCTGTCCATGCCTTCGTTAGCCGTGTGTCGATGTCTTTTTCGGTTGATGAGACACTGCTTCCTAGGTAGGTAAATTTGTCTACCAGTTTCAGAGAGGTTCCGTCTAGAGTAGAAATGTCACCTGCTTGGTACTCCTATGGACCCTCACATATGGCCGAGCAAAAGCAGGACGACCAGCTCGAACATACATACAGCAGCTATGTGAGGATACGGGATGTAGCCTTGAAGACCTGCCAGAGGCAAGGAACGATAGGGAAAAGTGGCGAGAGAGGGTCAGGGATATCCGTGCTAGCGGCACGACATGATGATGATGATGATGACATGTTAACCCTATTTGGGTTATTAACAACGAAATTCAGACTTTTTTTTTGGTTTTATGACATTTTAACCCTTTTTGGGTTATTAACAACGAATCTGTCGAGGAGACTTACAATGCACCTTTCTGACACAAGTTCAATAGCTCAGCATTTAAAAAACATTCATGCCCAACAACACAACTACGAAAAATTCTCACCGACAACACAACAATACTCGAACATCAAAATAATAAACAAAAACTTCAGATTCTCGAAGCACTATATATTAGAAACCTGCAACCAGCACTTAATAGAATTAATTTTCAAACCAGTGCTAACGTACTTAAATGTCTTTAGCTACTGGCACTATTTACAGAATTGCATTTAAAAGCAAGCGCCATAATCTCCAATAGCAAAGACGTCCTTACACAGTAGTAATTTGCTAAAACAAAAGTTACTCACTTTTGTAACAGATTCTCCCCTGATGATGGCCCAAAGTCGGGCAGAAAGTACTAGGGATACATACAACTATGGACAATACCTAAATCAATTCCCCCCGAATACGATAAAAGTAATACGGGAATTCGAACGGATCCAAAAGAGAATATGTAGGCATAAAATGTCTATTATGTTTAATGAAATTTGCATTAACGAAGAAATGCTGCCTAAATATATATATATATATATATATATATATATATATATATATATATATATGTACCAGCCCCTCCGCTCGGGCAGGATATGACACAAGGTCAATTTTGAGCGGATTTTAACAGGTTTGAATTCAGAGTTTTCCTTCTCCAACACTAGTTGCCTCACTAAGGCTGAAGAACACAGTCTGTCCTACTATTTACCCATAGCTGGAGGGAGAATAAGTGGATTCATAACTTTCCCAAGGGTATTAGGGCTATATGAAATGCAATCAGTCTCATCCAGGATTTGAACTCGTGTCAACGTGTCCATTTCCTATGATGATAACCATTACACCACGTATGTATGTATGTATGTATATCAGAGAGAGAGGGGGGAGGACTTATAAAATAGCTAGATCTGAATAGACCTTATATATAAATTTATGTATATAGATATATATAGAGAGAGGAGGGGAACTAGATAGATGAATAGATGGATAAGTTGTACTGATATATATATACATATATATATATATATATATGAATGCATGTGCATATATATTACAGAGAGAGAGAGAGAGAGAGAGAGAGAGAGAGAGAGGGAGAGAATGAACTTGTTAACTCGATAGATTTGAAAAGATAGATAGATAGATAAGTTATACAGATCAAGATATAACGTGACTGATGTCTGTCTGTGGATGACAATATATATATATATATATATAGTGAAATTCACCTAGAAAACTAAACTAATAACAGCAACTACAACAAATAATGAGACGAAAGTCAAGCCATAAACTATGATAATAAATTATTCCTTAAAAAAAGATAATGACAAAATAATAAAAGATAAAAGGGAAAACGATAGAAAATATGAAGAAGCCAATTTCAATATTTGGACATCTTTCTTCTAAAAGAGACGGACCCATCCAAAGATGGCGCTGAACAAACAATAGTATAGATTCGGGTATTTTTAATCGTTATTTTTATATTCTTTAATATATTTGTTTTTATTTTCTTTGTCCTCTTAAACTCTTTTAGCAACTTTGTGTGTTGGTTTTTACTCGTTTGTTGTGTATAGAGCGGTGATCATATATTATATAGGATATACAAAGAATAAAAAAAAGAGGAAACAAAAAAAAAAAAACAGACGCTGTAAAATAAATGTCTTTTTATTGTTAGAGTTAGGACTTTGTGATATACCTACATGTCTAGCCTGGTCGGCTTTATCTATCTTGCCTTCTCTTTCCTTATCACTTTCTCTTTCCTCCTCTCTTAGTCTCTTTCTCTCTTTCTCTGTCTCTCTCGGATATTGCCATGTCAGAGAGGCTTAGAATATCCCAATTGTATCACCTACCGTGGGGTTACAGTACCTATCTCCCCCACAAAATGGCTGTCCTCGAGTGATACTAAACTGCATCTGACAGTGGGGCTCCAGCTCTGAATATGGAGAATTCCTTCACTGCCATGACTTCCAGGTCCACTTTGACCCGGAGAGTTTGCACCAGTTAAAGATTCCTCTATGTTTCAAATATATCTGTTTGAATATCATTCTAATTTGATAGTGAGGGGAAGTTCCTCGTTTGGTAGTTTTGTTTTATGGCGTATCGACACTTTTCGGGTCATTTAACGTCGAATTAAGTCATTTTGATAAAAAGTTTAAAACAATTCAGTTTAGTATGAGCATAGCGTTTTGTTTATTAATTCATATTTCAAGCAGTTCAATTTAGTAGAAGTACACAGGTTCAATATCGAAAACAGTTCTACTTAAAAAAAATCAGTTGAGCACACAAAAACAGTTCTATTTGAAGCAATTCAGTTTAGCCTCAGTACACGGATTACTTCTATTCAACTCATAGATAGGACCACAGTGGACCCGGGAGCAATGGCAATAAAGGGGTACTCTTCATTCCCAAAAGCTCCAGCATCTCTAGAACCTCATCATTAGATTGTTTTGTGTCACATACTGGACATTCGTAGGGGGAGGTCTTACCCCTCTGCAGAGAAGTGGTCGGTGTATTTTACAGCCCCAGCCGACTGGGCAAGAAATTCCTCATGGTATAGTGGCTAATGTGCCGGACTGCGCTATAGCAGCAGTTTATATACGCTTGTATATTTTTTGTGAGTGGTTATTTAATTACAAATCCTCTTTATACATATATATTAAATATATAGGATTTGGTTTGTTGGGGCTTTATGGCATATCAACCATTGTAGGACATTTAATGCCAAATCCTCTTTATACATATATACTGAATATATATGATGTGGTTTGGTTGGCTTTTATGGCATATCAACCATTGTAGGTTATTTAATGCCAAATTCTCTTTCTACATATATAGTAAATATATATGATGTGGTTGGGTTGAGTTTTATGGCATATCAACCATTGTAGGTCATTTAATGCCCAATCCTCTTTATACATATATATTAAATACATATGATGTCGTTGGGTTGGGTTTTATGGCATATTAATCATTGTAGGTTATTTAATGGCAAATCCTCTTTATACATATTGTGACATTGCATAAATAAGTATCTCAGGATGAGAGTTTATTTTATGCGCATGTGACGACGGGGACAGTCTGGCACTTGACCTTCCGCAAAATAAGTCCTAGTCAAGACTCCTTTTTCGGGCATATGGTAACTGGCAAATAATATGGGGATTAATTTGGGGCTAGACTGATCTCCGACGCTGGCGAAGGGGTTTCCAGTTCACTTTCACATACCCGACCAAGTCCTTCGTTTTCATACCCCCTCGGATAACGGAAAGCATAGACTTCTAGGTTTAAAGAAATATTAATTGTAGTAAAATTTCCAAAATTCCCTTATAATGTTTTAAGGTGAATAAGACATTTAGCAAGAATTAATGAAAACGATACGAAGCTGAAAGAGATATGTGCAAAAGAAGCCGACTCGATCGATAAATAACATAACCAATAGATTTCAACACCAGGGAGCATTTAAAATATAAGAAAGTTTTAATAAGCGATGACTAAACAAATAATTATGAGATTTAAGAAACAGTTCCTTCTTCTTTTCTCCTTTCCTTTTAAACTATCGGCTTTGTTAAGCCAGCAGGCAGTGTCAAACACAAATGTCTCTCTCAACAGTCCTTTTCTTCTTTCTCCCTTTTTTCTTTCTTTCTTTTTTCTTTTCTTTCATTTACTTGAGAAAATATCTAAGTCCACTCACTAATTTACGGTTGACGAAACCGAGTCCTTTCAATTTCTCTCTTTCCTTTTCTGACTACATATAATTCCAATTTTTAGGAAGGGTAGAAGGAAAAAACAGTTTAAGTTGTACTTATCTTTGACAGGGCTTATTTCTCAGGTTCCTTTCTTTTACGGACGGGTGACATCCTCGGAGTTGGCGGACTTGGCGTCTCTCTTTCGCCAATGTCTGTCCAGAACTAAAGATTCTTTTTTCGGGCGAGGGAACCCGGAGTTTTGGCTGTAAACCGACGTCTTTATCCGCCGACTTCTGTCCTCAAACTAAAGATTCTCATCCAAATTTCCTCCAACGAAAAGGTATCATTTTGGCGCTAAAAGGGTCGGGCCAATCATTTGGCTTTTTCTTCTCCCACTGTTCCCTCCGGTCATGCTACTAGAGTGACCTGGATTCTTTTCTTCGTCCAACACATTACAGGTCATGGAATGCAGGTAGCTTTGGCCTTCATTCTGACCTGTATTCGTTACTTTGTTCAACAGGTTTTTTTTTTTACATCATGGAGTGTGAGTAACTGACTTTTGTTCATATTTCCCTTTTACCGGTCAGTCTTTGGGGCCTGTTAGTTCAAACATAGAAGGGTAGGGGAATTGACTTCCTTTTCCCTCTCGGTAGCATACTACGTCACAATATATATTAAATATATACGATGTGGTTTGGTTGGGTTTAATGGCATGTTAATCACTGTAGGTTATTTAATGCCAAATCCTCTTTATACATGTATATTAAATATATAGGACTTGGTTTGGTTGGGTTTGATGGCATATCAACCATCGTAGGTTATTTAATGTCAAATCCTCTTCATACATATATATTAAATATATATGATGTGGTTTGGTTGAATTTTATGGTATACCAACCGTTGTAGGTTATTTAATGCCAAATCGGATTCATACATAAATATTAGATATTTAGTATTTGGATTGTTTGGGTTTGATGGCATATCAACCATCGTAGGTTATTTAATGTCAAATCCTTTAATGTCTGAGTGCTGTGACGTTTCGGTTAATGTTTACAGTAAGTGCATCAACTGTTAGAGACGGCTTGTAATATAGTGTTAACATTATACTTAATTCGTATTAGAGTTTTATTATTTTTTGTTTGTATCTGTGTTAATTTTTCAAGTTTTCCTTACCAGGAAAGAGTTTAAGATGAAGATATTTGTAGCAGTCTGCTGAATTTGCGGTAAGTGGTGCAAGAGGATCATCAAATAAGTTTCCAGACTTTTTTCGTATGGGCACTTTTATTGATAGTACATATATGAAACTCTAGTCCCCTTCGAAGTAATCTCCTCTGGCTGCAATGCACTTGTTATACCGTTTCAACAACTTCTGGAAGGCCCCATGGAAGTCCTCTTGTGTGAGCGTGTCAATGACCTTCGTCACAGCCTCTTTCATCTCTTTTATTGTCTCATAACGACAGCCTCTGAGCTTAGGGAATAACCAAAAGTCACAGGGAACAAGGTCTGGACGATAGGACGGGTGAGGAACTGTCTTGATGCCCATCTTGGTCAAATAGTCTGTGACAAGGATGGAGTTGTAGACTGGTGCATTGTCCTGGTGGAAATGCCACTGCCCCGATTTGAAGAGTGCTGGCCTCTTCTGACGGAATCTCTTCCAGAACTCCTTTAAAACCTCAACATAGTAACCCTAACCCTAACCCTTTGGCCAATCATCTCTGGTGTATTGACTTCCTTACTCCTCCAACACCTCTCATCATCCCTCACAAACTCCCTGCCTTCCTTGAATCTCTTATGCCACTCAAGAGTTTTGGCTGTAAACCGACTTCTTTATCCGCCGACTTCTGTCCTCAAACTAAAGATTCTTTTCCAAATTTCCTCCGACGAAAAGGTATCATTTTGGCGCTCGATTCATGCAAGATGGTCGAAAAGCAGTCTGAAGCATTCCATATGTTTCTGTGGCATTTTTTCCAAGTTTAAAACAGAATTCTATTGCATATCGTTCTTCTAAAGTGTGCTCACGCCCAGATTGCATTTTTGAAATTCACCAGCAGTGACAATCAGGTTTTAGTAGGGTGCATTCCAATTCCTGCTGTAGCTGTTCATTTGAACCTGAAATCATAAAAATTAGTCAGTCACCTCATAAAATCTACAATAATAACACAGAGTGAATTTTCAAGAGTCTTCGACAATTTTAAATGCCTGTACAAAAAAGTCTGGAAACTTATTGAAGGCACCACGTATAAGAACGCCAAAAAGATATCTTATTTCCTAAGTGTAGTAATTTATTAAGCTTTTTGCTTCAATTTGGCACAAGGCCGTATAAGACTCAAACTCCCTGATGAGGGTTTGCGAGTTGCTAACCATTACACCACCCGAGGCGCCAACTGTTTGAACATTTGGTAATTTACATATAATAAAGTTTAGGAATATAGTCCCAATTGTTGACTATTCTGCCGTAAAAGTTTAGATTTATAACTTTTCCTAATATGTCAACCATTTGCTTTTAGAGATTTTTTTCAGGCTCAAAAGGTCGATTGCACACCGCAATTGACGCTATACACACACACACACACACACATATATATATATATATATATATATATATATATGGAAGTAAATATGTGAACTCTTCTGATATCCACGTCCTGATGATGGTGACTAACACCGAAATATTCAACATCGACTTTACATCATAATAAATTCAAATATTTGGATTATGTTTTTCAGCTATCTTCATATATATATATATATATATATATATATATATATATATATATATATATACTATCCATGAAAAATAAACTGAGACAATAATCTGAGATAAAACCTATTTCATTTGTTCGCCAAACTTCCTGGCCTTCTAGAACATATTTCAAATTAATTCAAATGATTTATTTACCGTAGAAAGTAGGAGACCAAATTTATTGTTCTGACGAGCAACGGTTTATTTGGCAAATCTAAGTCAACAGCTGAAAAGAAGTCTGGTGGCTTTTTAAAAAAAAAATTAGTTCCGCGGGTAGAGATCCCCTACTGTTGGCAAGTTGAATCCTTAGATAGAGTATTGTTCGAGTAAGTGATTCCATAATTTTTCTTCATTATATATATATATATATATTTCTGTTACTGAAGGAATTTTTCATGGGTATCTCGCTTTCCGTTATTCTACGCTCTACCAGTGAGCTATAGGTTCGTAAACAACGGTTTTCCTAATTATTCTCACTACGCACCACGCTAGTGATCTGTATTTAACATTCCACATTACCAGTCATCGAAGCGTTGAATAATGCCACCAACCGTTTAAAGTCAGAGATTTTCACGCTATGATTTTTCACGAGGCTCTCAAGGAATCGACAGTAACTCATCATATACATATACCCCCCCTCTCTCTCTCAATATATATATATATATAGAGAGAGAGAGAGAGAGAGAGAAATGGTAGATTTTGGTGAAGCTGACAAGATAATTAAAATAAGAGGAAAAGATGGATAAATCAGACACTTACAAAGGGTTCAGTAGTAATATTTAATTCTAAATTCAACAATTTTTTCTTGAATTAAGAATGAAATATTACTACTAAACCCTTTTGTAAATTTTTCCATCATTTCCCCTTATTTTAATCATCAACAGGGCAAGCGGAGAGGTTGGTAAACACACACACACACACACACACACACACACACACACACACACACACACACACACACATATGTGTGCGTGTGTGAAAACATTCGAAACATATATAGAAGTTAGAGAGCAGATTTCAGGAACGCCAACTGCCAATATCACATGTAACTCGTTTTTGGATGTGTTATGGGTAACGAAGTGTGTCAATGCCCGATAGATTGAAGTGTCATTTAAAATCTTATCACCCGAGATTTTAAAGCTGTACTAAAGGAAGGCTGTGGAAGTCACTAACTGTTGTATATTGACCTTCAACCCGGTCAAACATGCCATTCAAAAGACAGCAGAAGTGACACATTCCGATGAAGAAATCGCGTAGGCGGGCTTGGCTGACAATATGGGACAAGATAAAATCCCATGGTACAGTCATAGACTGATGCACCGGAAGAGAGTGACCTGTGAACTGCATGACAGTTTCCGCTTGATAACGATCAAACATGCCATTCCAGAGATATTGAGTGGGTGATTGAACTATTATATAACTCAGTGAAGACAGGAAATCAGTTAGTTTAGAGACCAGGCCCGTTGGTGACAAGATGCGGTTGGGGAAGCCTGCACTCAGCAGAAAGCTGGGCCCCCGGGGCCTCCAGGGCCTCCGGTTGAGCAGTCCTGGAGAACGAGAAAGACACAACACTGATGGCCATAAGAGTGGGGGTCAATATGTTGCCGTTCTGTTCGGTCTCCAACTCCCTCTCACACACAAACCCTTTCGAACCTTTCAAATAAAGTGAGAGGTATATTTTTCTACAAGACTGTGTCGACTTCTTCATTGTGTCGTTGTGTTATGCATGAATCTGCATATGACTATACAACATAGCCAGGTTGAGAAGTCGCCGTAGACACCATAAAAAACGTGTTTCCGTTTGTATCTGACAGGGGCACCCCATGTGGTGTAATAGTCTGCAAGCTAGATTAGCAGAACTTTGTTAATAGTTTCGATTTTCTCTGGGTGCCTCATATTTATGGCCTTGAGCCACAACTAAGCAAAGCTTACGAAATAACCATTCGAGAGATGGTCATACTCTGACGCTAATAGACATCCAATATATAGCAAGTATGTTTGTAAAGTAACGGGACTGGCTGGTTCGCTGGTTGTTTTGGTTTTATAGCATATCAAACTTTAAAGGTTATTTAATGCCAAATCCATTTTATACAAATAATCAATTCTATTTCATAGGATTCAGTTTAGCATATGTAAACAGTTTAATTGTCAAAATCATTTCAATTTCAAGCTATTCATTTTAGTTAAACAGTTCTAATTCAAACAATTCAGTTTAACGTAAACTGACAGTTCAATGTCGAAACAGTTCTAATTTTAACAATTCAGTTTAGCATAAATATGCAGTTCAGTTCTATTTGATCATTGAGAGGACCCTATCAGGTGCTTCCACTTCGACCCGAAGTGGACCTAGGAGCGATGGCAATGAAGGGGTACTCCACATTCCCCAAAGCTCCAACATTACTAGAACTTTACCATCAGATTGTTTTGTGTCATATATAGGAAACTCGATGTGGTGGTGGAGGTGGGGGCTTACTCTTCTGCAGAGAAGCACTCAGTGTATTCTACGGCCCCAGCTGACTGGGCCACAGGACACTCGTTGGGGGGTGGTCCTACGCCTCTGCAGAGAAGCAGTCGGTGTATTCTACAGCCCCGGCGAACTGGGCAAACGGGACTGGCGTCACAAATTTTTTTTCAATTTCAAACAAAGGAGAATCCTGTTTCGTAGTGGCTAAAAAGTTTATAGATGTATCAAATTTTAACTTTAGATGACCCATAAACGAAATTAAACCAAAAATCTATGATTATTTTTGCTTGTATTTTTTTGTTGTTGTAATTTTGTTTGCTTTTCATCACTACTACTCAGAATATCAGCAAAGAGGTTCCGTACTTTTTGCTTTTCAGATCTTCAAAGCAAAGATTAAGTATTACCACTTATTTCTCGCGCACAAGCCGTTAAAATGGTCCTTGTTTTAAAGTAGTGGCAAAACACGGGCCAGGAATTTCTCGAAATATTTCGAGCCATAACCTAATAAAAAAGGTTATATGAAGTCTGCAAAATACACTAAACTCATTAGCAACGTTGTCACATGGACTCCTTCTCATGGACACACCAGTTTGGTCCGGCCCGTAATAACTTTAGTCAGCACTGTGCGGATACTATGTGTGATCTAGATAACCAGCCAAATGCAATGGCTCATGGGAGAGAGAGAAAGAGAGAGAGAGAGAGAGAAAATGAGTCAATTTTGTCCGTTTTTTACGCCCATCTTTATAATGATGTTGATGATAGAAATGCACTGGAAATAATTTTACAATAAAAATTCATTGGAAATGTTTTATACAATAAAAATTCATTGGAAATGATTTTCACGATAAAAATGCATTGGAATTGATATTTGCTTTAAAAGTGCATTGGCAATGATTTTTATGATAAAAATGCATTGGAAAGGATTTTTTTACTATAAAATGCATTGGAAATGATTTTTTACTATAAAAATGCATTGGAAATGATTTTCACTATAAAAATGCATTGGAAATTATTTTTTACAATAAAAATTCATTGGAAATGAAATTTATGATAAAAATGCATTGGAAATTATTTTCCCTATAAAAATGCATTGGAAATGATTTTCACTATAAAAATGCATTGGAAATTATTTTCACTATAAAAATGCATTGGAAATTATTTTTTACTATAAAATGCATTGTAAATGATTTTTACTATAAAAATGTATTTGAAATGATTTTTTACTATAGAAAAGCATTGTATAAAAATGCATTGTATAAAAGTGAACTGGAAATGATTTTTGTTATAAAATGCACTGGAAATGTTTTTACTCTAAAAATGCATTGGAAATGATTTTTACAGTAGATATGCATCGGAAATGATTTTTATGATAAAAATGCATTGGAAATGATTTCCTGTATAAAAACAAATAATTTTATTCCGATGAAAACATAAGTAACTAATCGAATGCATGATAGACGTTATAATATCCTGTTGCACAACAACCAACCCTTAACCACAATGCAATTATAAAAGAAATATTTTTGTTTTGTACATTTATGGAAATATGAATGCTATCATTGCCGTGTTCGACTATAGTCAAATCTCTAGCAAAAATTATGCTAATCCAGGTAGAATATCGTGTGAAGGAACGCCATTTTGTAAAAATCATATTTGATATGATATTTTATCTTTTCATCTTCATGCCGAATAATTATCATTTATGGCACCTTTTCGGGTTATAGAAAGGCAACTGGTAATTGGCTGAGGAGTCCCCGTATTGCAATGGCTAAAGTACTGTGCTGTGGCTTAACGACTTCGTTTTCCAGTCGAGCTATTACGTCCTCTTTTGGACTAATATGCCCGAGAACGTAATGAACCCTGAGAATTAATTTTTATTTATTGCGGACTTTTTGTCCTCATCTTGGTAGTTTTTGTGTTGTTTCTTCGGCCAAATTTCACCTCTGCCCTTCTTCAGGTGATTTACCTCTTGTAACCGTATTCCCAGTAATTACTGCCTTCCATAGTTGTTGTCTATCGCACCACGTTTTTGACCAAGTAAACCTCTGGCCGGCTTGTGTAGGATTTGAAACCGCTATCTTCTGACAATGCTCACCTGGAACCGTAGAGACTCAACGCCTCTATCTATCCGGGCCCCGAAGGGCGATCAAGGATGGGCTTTTTGGTCTTATAAATCCTTATCTGGTCTTCCAGAGTCGGGTCCGTACCGAATTTTTTTGTACTTGTGTTTATTTGGAATCATTTTGAGATGAGGCGAAACGTAGTGAAAGAAGAAACAACACAAAAACTACCAAGATGAGGACAAAAAGTCCGCAATAAATAAAAATTAATTCTCAGATTAAGAAGCCTCATCTCAAAATGATTCCAATTAAAGACAAGTAATGAACCCTTCGGCAATGGGTTAAATAGTACCACAGCTGTTCCTCTACAAAGACGGCTTTAGCATTAAATAACCCGTGAATGTTGATATGCCATTAAACAAAGAAACCAAACTTTTATGGACTTATATCCTAAACAAAGGCAAGAATTTCAAACTGTAGGTTAAATACGAAGTTTGAAAGAAACAAAACCTAAAGACCGGTTATACTGTAACATAATGGCCGAGGGATTTCGGTTTATGCCTTGGGGTTTAGTTAGGCTGAGAACCTTTCGGCTCAGTGCATGGGTTACTTAGGTGCAACATTAAAACAGGTGTCCGCGCGAACGCACGCAGAGCAGACGTGTCACTCAGAGATGTCACAATAGCCCGAGATGGGAAGCGGAGGCTAGCAAGTGCGAATGACGTCACGCACCGGAAGCGCGCAGAGGAATTGGGCAGATTTTGAAAAAGTCAGTGAGTTGAGAAGAGACCTGCCCCGGGGGGAGACGGTTGGTTTTCGCTTGCTCACAGAGACCTTTGTGGCGTGTGGCACACGTGTGTGTGGGGGGGGGCAGATGAAAAAGCCAGAATAGAAAGATTGTGCCTCTCTCTCCTTATGTCGAAGAACGTTTAAACTCAAAGGTAATAAAAAGTTTCGTACCTGAACTGAGAAGTCCTTACGTGTTTTTCGAATTTCGAGATTCCTATGTTCTATCTTTATGGACATTCGATGTATTTTCGCATATAGCCATATCATGGCTATGGTACAATACTTGGTTACATGGTATCAATCGCAAGCAACCATTGCTGACTGATTTTAAAAGATTTTAGATTTGACTCAACGCAGTGAATCACCTTGCCATGCGGATATATTGCTAGAGGGTTTGAATTTTCTTCTAAATCAGTTTGCCAATCTGTAACGTTACAGAGCCTAGTTTTTCCAACGACTTACCAAAAAACAGCAATGTCCTCGTGGTGTAATGGTTAAAGCGATTGACTATGGAATCGTAGAAAGCGAGTTCGTACTCCCATCGTGCCATTACATTCACTTTCGGGCAAATAGCCTTAGGAAAGGTATGAACCCTCTTATCCTCCCAGCTATGGGTTCAATAGTACCACTACTGTTCTTCTAGGAGAATAGCTTTGGCATTAAATAACCTACAAATGTTGATATGCCATTAAAACAAAGAAACCAAACTTTGTGAATGGATTGAGAAGGTGACTGCTGAAAGACCCGACATTTGGAAACAGGACTCTACACAAGTAGAGTCTTGACTGTCAAAATTTCTGTGACCATGTCACCCCTAACATCTGGCTGCGAGGAGTGTCCTCATGGTGTAATGATTAAAACGATGGACTGCGGAATCGTAGTACGCGAGTTCGTACTCCAGTCGTGCTACTACGTTCACTTTCGGGCAAATACCCTTGGGAAAAGTATGAACCCCCTTATCCTTCCAGCTATGGGTTAAATAGTACCACGACTGTTCTTCTGGGAGAATGGCTTTGGCATTAAATAACCTACAAAGGTTGGTGCGCCATTAAACAAAGAAACCAAACCAAACCGGAAGAAGAAACCAAACCAAACCGGAAGAAGAAACCAAACCAAACCGAAAGAAGAAACCAATCCGAACCGGGAGAAGAAACCAAACCAAACCGGAAGAAGAAACAAAACCAAACCTGGAGAAGAAACCAAACCAAACCGGAAGAAGAAACCAAACCAAACCGGAAGAAGAAACCAAACCAAACCGAAAGAAACCAATCCAAACCGGGAGAAGAAACCAAACCAAACCGGAAGAAGAAACCAATCCAAACCGGGAGAAGAAACCAAACCAAACCGGAAGAAGAGAATAGCATTTTCCAGCAAGTGAAACGCAAGTAGCCTTATCCAGGATTAAAACGCGTCTTTATCTTTTTATGAACATCAACGTCAACGAGAATCAGAATGGAGCAGAAATAATTATAATACTGCAGAAGCTCATTGTGGTATTAGAACTTTATTACTATGAAGAAGGCTGGTTAAATGCACACTATTTACTGACAAATGCAAAGAGCTATTGTTTAATAAAACTTCAAATAGAAAAAAAACCTTTAAACTCACCCATTACTTTATTCTTTATACCTCTACGTGCCATATTCACTGTTATTTCTTTACACTTGTACTTTTGTTAGCATCTTTAGTTTATCTTCCGATTTGATATAACCTTGATTGATTGATCGATTGATTTTCACGACAGGTCAACCCGTCTAGGGTTATTATATTATCAGTTAAAGCCCGTTCAGAAGAAAGTAGTGTATCATTTTGCATTTCACTCAGATGAAACATTGTCAACAATTATCACTGCCCGTGGTGTAATGGTTATCGTCGTAGGAAATGAACACGGCGACACGAGCTCAAAACCTGGACGAGACTGATTGCATTTCACATAGCACTAATACCCTTGGGAAAGGTATGAATCCAATTATTCTCCCTCCAGCTATGGGTAAACAGTAGGGCAGACTAGGTTCTTCAGCCTTGGCGAGGCAACTAGTCTAGGAGAAGGAAAACTCTGAATTCAAACCTGTTTAACTCTACTTAAAAATTGACCCTGTGTCATATCCTGCCCGAGCGGGGGGTGGTGGTAAATATGATTATTACTGTTTTTGCAAGTCCATTTTTTCTATTTTACTCCAGCAGATTTTATCACAATTCATCATCATCAAGTCGTGCCGCTAGCACGGATATCCCTGACCCTCTCTCGCCACTTCTCCCTATCGTTCATCGCCTAGGGTAGGTCTTCAGGGTTACATCCCGTATCCTCACATAGCTGCTGAATGTATGTTCGAGCTGATCGTCCCGTTTTTGCTTGGTCATATGCGGGGGTCCATAGCAGTACATCACTAATGAGCTCGTCCCTGCTTCTCCAGCAGTGTCCTGCATGTCTGGTTCGTCTAACTTGGATAGTTATCGTGATGGGAGGCAGGTGGCCGTATAGTTGGTGCCTTGTGGGGTGTTGCCGCCAGGACTAATTGAATATTGCTCGCAGCATTCTTGTGTAATTGCCGTCTAGCTTCTCGAGCCGTTTCGTTAACGTCCAAGTAGTGCATCAATATAGCAGTATCGATACGACCGCTGCCTGGAAGAAACTGCGTGTCATTTTATCGGTCAGGTCTGATTTCCATATGATCGATAGCTGTCCATGCCTTCGTTAGCCGCGTGTCGTTGTCCTTTTCGGTGGATGAGACGCTGCTTCCTAGGTAGGTAAAAAAAAAAATAATCACAATTATTCAGATTAAATCTATGCTTATTAACAAATAAGTAGTCATATTATCTTGGATATTTTTTTTATTAGATTAAGGTTTGTCAGTCATCATTATTATTTTTTTTACTATTATTTCTTTCATCTTAATTTTACTTGCTTTTCCTCACGGCTACTTAGACCATCAGTCTACGGCCATTAGTAAACAAACAGTAATATTATCTTGAATTTTTTATTAGATGAAGTATTGTCAACCATGATTAATATATGACTCGTGTTTCTTTCATTTTAATCTCAGTTGCTTTGCATTACAACCACTTATTCTAGAGCTATTTGTAAAAAAAAGTAATATTATCTTGACCATTGTCAACCATTATTATAGTTCCATTCTATTTTTCATCTTAATTTTAGTTGTTTTTTTTTTATCGCATATACTCAGGAGTGGCACGTCCAGAGCTGATTGATAGAAAAATAAACAACAATAAAATGTTTTGGTTGGTTGGTTGGTTGGTTTTAACTCATGGCATATCAACCCTTGTGGGTTATTCAATACCACACACACACACATATATATATATATATATATATATATATATATATATATATATGTTTGCCGACCGTAATCGAGGGTGTCAGAAGGCTCTCTTTTCAAAAGCTACTACGCCGAGGGGTAGGGAGGGGCGCAACTCTGTTCCCTGGATTGCTCCACTTACACTTGATCCAGACCTTATAAATCAAGGAGACATCAATTACCATTTTTTTTAGTCTTTGGTATGACTCAACCTGGGAATATATATATATATATATATATATATATATATATATGTATATATATATGATTTGTAAACGAATAGTTTATTGGTAACATTCTTAAACGAACCAGAGTACATTTATTTTAATACAGTTAAGTGGTTTCAAGTATTTCTATTTAACGACAATAATTCTGTTCATCCTTATTTATTTGTTTGCACACATTTAAATGGTTCTAAGTATTGCTGTATATTACTCATGATTCAAATTAACATTAATCTTTTGTTTGCGCACAGTTGAATAGTTTCAAGTATTACAATTGATTAAATAGTTCTATTTAACCCATCGATAGGACACGAAGAGGTACTTCTACTTCGGATCATGTCCAGAACACTCACTGAGGGCTTGCCCAGTCAGCTGTGGCTGTAGAATACATCGACTGCATCTCTGCAGAGGGGTAAGACCTTCTCCCAACGAGTGTCCCGGGTATGATACGAAAAAATCTGATGGTGAGGTTCCAGTACTGCTAAGCTTTGGGAAATGTGGAGTACCATTTCATTGCCATCACTCCCAGTAAACTCTAGCCCGGAGTAGTAGCACCTGATAGGGTCCTATCTATAGGTCAAATAGAGCTAAACTGCGTGCTTATGCTAAACTGAATTTCTTGAAAGAGAACTGTTTTGGCATTTAAACAGTGTACATATGGTAAACGGAATTGTTTGAAATAGAACTGTTTTTGACAACTAACTGTATGTAAAGAAAAACTATACTGAACTGAATAGTTTGAATTAGAACTATTTGACTAAACTGAATAGCTTGAAATAGAAATGTTTTGCCAATTAACCTGTGTACTTATGCTAAACTGAATTGTTTGAAATAGAACTGTTTATCTGTATAAAAATGGATTTGGCATTATTTGGATTTATACATTTTTATACAACCTACAAAGGTTGATATGCCATAAAACCCAAACAAACAAACGGATTCATTAAGGAGTGTCTTACCCCTCTGCAAAGATGCTGTCAGCGTATTCTATAAACCCTGCCAACTGGGATTAAAAGCATCTCGATCAAATGTTGACTGAATTAAATAAAGATCCGGACTATCAGTTTTGCATATTTATCTCACCCCTCCCATCGATAGGATGCAACATAAGGTCATATTTTCAGTGGAGTACTGCCTATTTGTCGTCAGAGTGTTTTTTTTCTAGACCGGTTGCCATATTAAAGGTAAAGAACCAAGTCATCTTTACTATTTGTAAATAGCTGGGGGAAAATAGTTAGATTCATATTGTAACATATTGCATTGACCGGCGATGAATCCGGTGGATGTAGTTGACAGATACATCCAGTCGTAGATAAAATCAACAAAGTGACTACCGGAAAACAGAAATGCGTGAACATGATACCCGAGGCATAAAAATGCCTGGGTGACCAATGAAGAAGAAGAATTGAGTTGGTGTAAACCATGGTCAATGAAAAACAAACATTGCAGGGTGAGAGGGCGTGGCCATGTTGGTCACGTGGGAGTTTGAATACTATATAAAGTTTTGATTTTGACTGAAGTTCAGTTTCCGCTGACCGTTCCGATTCCCAACTGCTCCTTTGTGTGTGCGAAATTTCTCCGACTGATCTCCTCTTCCACACCAGCGTTACTGTCCAAGAATAAAAATATAAGATAATATTTTCATATATGCGTGTTCCTCATTGTTTGTCAAGATCCAGCGGTTGTGTACTGATTCCTAGAGATATTAGTGCTATGTAAAATGTAAACAACCTCTTCCAGGAATTGAACTCGGATCGCCCGCTGTGTCCATCGAAAATAAGCGTAACGATACGAGTATCTTCTTATAACAGAATTTGAATTCCGAGTCTCCCTTCTCCTAAATTAGTTGTCATGCCAATGTCGAAGTTTGTTACAGTATTTTCACCTACCTGAGGCTGAAGAGAAATATTTAAACCTTTGCCAAGGGCGTCAGCGCCAAGTGAGACAAAAAAAAAAAAGGCTTCGTGTAGAATTTGAACATAGCTCGTCATGTCCATTTTAACGACGCTGAAATTTGCGCCCCCTACCTCAATGTTTGGATTTGGTTTGGTTTTGTTGTTTGATGGCATATCAACCTTCTTTGGTTATTTAATGCCAAATCCATCATTTTCGGTAGATAATATTAGTTATGTCATAGTCAAGGGTGACCCGAAGGCTCTTTTTTCAATGTGTAGGGGAGGGTGCAATCCCACTCCCTGGATTGCTCTACTTTACTCTTGATCCTTATCTTATAATGCTGAGTGTTAAGCAAAGCGGCATCATGTACCATTTTTTTTAGTCTTTGGTAAGACTCGACCAGGGATTGAACCCGGATTTCCCGGGCTATTGGCGAACACTCTACTCATTAGGCCAATGGAATGGTACTATTCAACCCATAGCTGGGAGGATAACGGGGTTCATACCTTTCTTAAGGGTATTTGTCCGAAAGTGAACGTCATAGCGCGACTGGAGTTCGAACTCGCTGACTACCATTCTGTAGTCCAGTGCTTTAACCATAACACCTCGAGGACACCACTCTGAACCCGTTTGGAGTGATAGAGGCACGAATATGGAAAAAAACATTCGATCAAATGTTAGTTGGATTTAACGAAGGTCGGTTGGTTGGTTGTTTTGTGTTTTATAGCATCTCAACCTTAGAGGGTTATTTACATAAAAAATGCCATATCCTCTTTATATATATATATATATATATAGTCATCCACAGACAGACTGCTTTGTTCTATCAGAACTCTTCAGTGAGGCTAGACACGTAGGACACTCGAAGCTGGGATCGAAAGCCATCCTACTTTACGTTAGACTAAGTCTCAGCCCGCTCGGCCAACAAGAGTACCACGTTGGCTAAGGTAATTTTAAAGATATTTATGTAGCAACAGCGTCCGTTTGTTTACATTTTTTATACCCTATCCAGGGTATGTATGTGAGCTTTGTAAGCGAATAGCTTACAGGTAACTTTATTTTTAAACAAGTAAGAACTCATTTATTTGGTTGATTGGTTCGCGTTTTATGGCATACCAACCATTGTGTATTATTTGCATAACCGAATGCCAAATTCTCCTTATATATATAGTCATCCACAGACAGATCTGTTTCGTTCTATCAGAAAGCATCAGTGTGGCTAGACATACTAGATTCCCGTAGCTGGGATCGAAACCCGGTTGACTTAAAGGCCAATCCGAGACTCTACCCTTCAGCCACGTAGCAGCGAAGTAAATTTTAAACGGTTATGAATCACTATTACTATTGTTTAAATACATCCGCTTAACGGCTACCGAGAGCTCAGTGCGCGCGTGTGTGTGTATGTGTGTGTGTGTGTGTGTGTGATTTGTTAGTGAATAGCTTCTAGATATCATTATTTTTAAAGTAGTTGCTGTTTGCAAATTGTGAAATGGTTTTAAAAAATAACATATTACACTAATAATTCTATTAAATATTAATCATTTGGTTTCACACAGTTTTAAGGTTTCAAGTTTGGTTATCTAACAGTAATAATTCTATTTAGTATTAATACATTTTTACCCAACCCCTCCGCTCGAGCAGGATATGACACAAGGTCAATTTTTAAGCGGAGTTTAACAGGTTTGAATTCAACCTTTTCCTTCTCCTAGACTAGTTTCCTCGTAACAAATTCTGCACTGTGTGCAGTGCTCTGTATGTCACGTGTAGGGGTGTGCCGGATTTTCTTGTCATGGTAATTTCTAACTTAATATCTCAATTCCTCCATTCATGATCATAAATATATATATATATATATATATATACCATTCCCTTCGCTCGGGCAGGATATGACACAAGGTCAATTTTTTAGCCGAGTTTAACAGGTTTGAATTCAGACTTTTCCTTTTCCTAGACTAGTTGCCTAACCAAAGCTGAAGAACCCAGTCTGCCATACTATTTACCCATAGCTGGAGGGAGAATAATTGGATTCATACCTTTCCCAAGGGTATTAGTGCAATGTGAAATGCAATTAGTGTCGTCCAGGATTTTAACTTGTGTCGCCGTGTCCATTTCCTACGACGATTTAGTATTAATTATTTATTTGCACACAGTTAAATTCGTTCAAAAATTGCTTTCTGAAACTAATAATTCTATTCAATAATAATCACTTGTTTCCCTGTGTAGCAATTTAACACTTACCTGATAGGACAAGGACGTTTAACAATTGCATTTCAGCCATAAGGGTTGATATCCCACAAAACTAACCAACCAACGATTTACTTCTTAACTAAAATTCTCACAAGAAATGAATCTAAGAAGATAAAGAAATAGGTAGCTTCTTTCAATCACCCAGTTTATAAACATCCCAGCCAAGGTCGATTTTCCCATTGACATCTCACAACCATGAAGATAGGTTTGAGCTCGAATTGTTTTGATAAATTCTTGACGTGCGTCTTATCGCTGCTTTTTTCATAACAAGGACGCTTTTTGATATTTTGAAGTGCTAGAACATTGCTATGACTATTAATAGCTGAAATAATGATGCAAATAATAAGCGTGATTACAGAGACTTCAAAGGAGACCATTGAAATTAGGTTATTTGTATTATAAAAGATTCTTGATTGTAACTCTCATTTTATATGTTGGCAGTATCCTATCAAGCAAAGCTGAAAGAGAAAGCTTTCTCTCTATTTTTTTACACCTGTTTTTATAAATTTAAATAAATTTTTGCGAAGAGGACAGCTACGTTGTAAATTAAAATTAATGATTAAATACGAGTGGCCAAACAGTGCAATACAAGCCCGACTAAATTATATATATATATATATATATATATATATATATAAGTAAGTAAAGTTAGCGACCATAGTCGAGGGTGACCCGAAGGCTCCCTTTTCGATAGCTACTACATCAAGGTGTAGGGGAGGGCGCTACTCCATTCCCAGGATTGCTCCATTTTACCCTTGAACCGTACCTTATAATGCTGAGTGTTAAGCAAGGTGGTATCAAGTACCATTTTTAAAGTCTTTGGTATGACTCGACCTGGGATTGAACCCAGGTCTCCCGGGCCATTGGCGAACACTCTAACCGCTGGGCCAATATATATATATATATATATATTTAGATAAATTATCGATGGTTGACAACTTATTGATCGCAAGTAAGACATATAGGCTTCGGGAAAATGTGGGTATGCTTATTATTAAAAACATATACATATTTTTGAACGACCGGTTTCGTCTTGCTCTTATGAAGCTATTAACGCCAGAGAGATATTTAAAAGGGGGAATGTAGTGGAAAAAAGTAAAGGAATGGGGGCGGAGGAAGAAAAAAGGGGGCAGAGGAAGAAAAAAAGGGGGGCAGAGGAAGAAAAGAAGGGGCGAGAGGAAAAAAAAAAGGGGCCAGAGGAAGAAAAAAAAGGGGGGGGACAAAAAACACACTAAGTGGGGGTAGTAGTAGCAATGAGCAGATGGCTAGAGACTAATCACATTCAATCCCAACAGACAATCCCTCTGTTTACAGAAGGAAAGGCTGAAGGGATCGAACGTAAAGAGTCTCTAACACTTTGAGATGAAAAAGCGAATGTGTCCGACTCAGAATACTGAATCGGTCAACATTGAAGTCTGCCACAATATATATATATATATATATATATATATATATATATATATTGGATGTTACTTGTCTTAATTTTTGAGAAGCCCGATGATTTTTATCGTTCAGGGTTTTTGGATTGTTGTCTTCATCTTTGTTGATATATTCACAACGTTTCGGTCGATATGTCCTCCGGCTTTCTCCTGGTGTTTATTGTCGAACTCGAGATGAGACACGGAAATTCGAACCACGCCCTTTCTTTTAATCCACAGGAGTCGCTTGCCGGTAACCATGATCGGGTAAAAGTATTCCTGTATCGTTACTTGCCTGCGGATTGAACCTGCAATCATCTGATAATAGTTGGCTATTTAATGCCAAATCCTCTTTATACATTTATTTTTGATATATATGATTTTGTTTGGTTTGGTTGGGTTTTATGGTATATCAACCATTGTTGGTTATTTAATGCTAAATCCTCTTTATACATATACATTAAATATATATGATTTGGTTTGGTTGGGTTCTGTGGCATATCAACTATTATAAGTTATTTAATGCCAAATCCTCTTTATACATATACATTAAATATATCTGATTTGGTTTGGTTGGGTTCTGTGGCATATCAACCATTATAGGTTATTTAATGCCAAATCCTCTTTATGCATATACATTAAATATATATGATTTGGTTTGGTTGGGTTCTGTTGCATATCAACTGTTATAAGTTATTTAAAGCCAAATCCTCTTTATACATATATATTAAATATATATGATTTGGTTTAGTTGGGTTTTATGCCATATCAACCATTGTAGGTTATTTGATGCCAAATCCTGTTTTTGCTTGTATATTGAATATATGTGTAAACACGTTTTGTAGATCTATACATTTAAATGAAGAAACTGTTTTATTTCAGTCAATTCAATTTAGCATTAGTCATTTGTTTGTACACACTTTAAAAGTCTAACAGGTGCTACCACTCCGGGACAGAGTGGAACTGGGAGCAGTTGCAATAAATGGTACTCAGCATTTTTCAAAGCTCCAACATTACTGGAACCTCAAAATCAGATTGTTTAGTGTCATATCGAGGACACTCGTTGGGAGGAGGGTCTTAACCCTCTGCAGAGATGCAGTCGGTATATTCTACAGCCCCAGACGACTGGAAAGGTTTATCGATAGTGGTTTACTCCACCTTCACGTACAGACACACACATTTCACCTACCTAAGTATTCGTTTAGAAATCTTTGGTTGAATATGTATGTATATATATAGACAGAATTTGGCGTCAAATGACCTTCAAAAGTTGATATGCCATAAAACCCAACCAACCAACCAACCAACAACACACACACACACGCACGCATATGTGTGTGTGTGTGTGTGTGTGTGTGTGTACGTGTACGTGTACCGGACCAAAATATCAATAATTGATAAGACACCGATTTGCAAATGAATAAATGTTGATTCTTTAAATTAAGTAAAAAATTTGTTGAAAAAGTCTTCTCTTATAAGAATATTCGTTAGTGCGTGAATATCTTTAAATAGGAAAAGTTCATGTTGCCGTTTGCCTTGTATTAATCCTATGGATATATTTAATTCATGTAAAAGATCTTAGCGTGATTATGTCACTCTGTAAGAAAGAAGATATTTTTATGCATTAAACATGTATTCAGCTGTAGCTGAAATTTTCATTAGCAGGAGACAGATAGAATAGTAGTATGAATATCTTTTTACCACAATAAAAATGTAGACAAACATATTCGTTCGTTTTTAGGAGACTGAGTGATGTTAAGATTAAATGCAACTTGAAAGAAAAGAATGTTAGATTTTCACCCCACAAAAATAAATGGAAAAATTTTGAGTCAGCCACAGTATTTGATCCTTCAAATTGTAGTATCACCTCCCTTACTAAGGTCAGTAAATGGGGCAGTCAATATACCTCAACAGAAATCTTAGTTCTTACTTCCACCTCGACCAAGGAATGCTATCCCAGAATCCATCGCCTCTCACTCTTCTCTCTTTCCTTCTCTCTCCTTTTCTCTCTCGCTCTTCCTCTCCCTCTGCCCAATCAGCGGAGATAGTAGAGTTGCTGAAGAGATTCGAGATACTAAACACGCGTGTTGACCGCCGGACATTTTCTAGCCAACACGTGGCGCTGTATACGAAGAATAAAATTCTTCCTTTAAAGTTAATATTTGTACTTCTCATTTATTATCTAAAATACCATAACTCAAGTACATATATTACAAAATCATTTATGGCAAAGTCAAATATTCTCATCAGCGGATCCCAAAGAAATTTTAAACCGAGCACGAAGGTTCTGATTGGTCTATAAATGCAAAAATACAGCTACAAAAATTACAGCTCCTCGAGTCTATTTTTTACAAAAAGATTAACACTCTTTTTTGCGTGAAAATCAGCTGATTCCCTATATATATATATATATATATATATATATATATATATATATATATATATATATATATTATTTGGTCCAGTTAAACCGGAGTTGGGAGTAATTCCATCAGGACAAGAAAACTATTCAAAAGTGAACATTTAAATTTTCCTGGTAAAGAGCTCAATGTAACAGACATTACAGAGCAATAATTTCATTAAGAAAAAACATAAACTGGTCACATTAGGATTATAAATTCATTTCCATCCTGTTATGTGTTTTTGATATAAATCAAAAACACGAAAAAACTTATTAAATAAGAGATGTGAATTAATAGCTAGGTGTAGACATAGGGCTAAATTTAAACTATAGAAAAATTAACATAAATAATGTTTTTTAAAAAAACATAGGATTAAATTGAGAATTAATGTAAATGAATAAAAATTAAATAAAATAAAAGGGAAAAAATGTGAAAAAAACAATATCATATATACGTACTAATCATTAAAAGTGTAACTGATTTAATAGGCTCAAAAATAAATTTGATTTAAAAAAAAGTTAAATTTAATTAAATCCTGAAATTAATTTAATATAATTATTTCTGTATCGTTAGGTAAAGTTATTGGATAAAATTTATTTTCTAATTTAGTATTAAATCTGTAGTTTTTAAGTTGAAAAATAATTAGAATTTTTAAAAAAATCTTTTTAATTAATTTACTATAATTCAAACCTACAATAAAATAAAAAAAACGGAAGTGGGCTAAATGAGGAGATAACTCTTCACTCCTCTTCTATCCCCTCCCACCCTTCTTTCCTGTGTCTATTCTGATTTATTTTATCCATAAGATCTGAAGAAGTCCTGTAATTTTTTTCCTATATATATATCATCAGCAATTCGCTCTGATAACTCAGGGTTTCTTAACTCTCTCACACCATCCATCTCTATCATCCATCGTTCCATCGTCACTGGCAGGTCGTCTAGACTGCATCTTGTGTCCGAACAGAGCTGATGTATACAAGTCTTTTCTGATTGGCCAACGGCGGCATGCTCATATGCATAAGAGAATGTCACTTACGAGTTTATCCTAGCTTCACAAGAAGTTTCCCGTATGTCTTGTTCGTCTTAGTTGAATGGCTTGTAAGATGGGGAGCAGGTGGCTGTACAGCTGCTGTTTTGTGGTGCGTTATTTCCAGTATTCTTGTGTTGTTTCAATCTCGCTTTTTGCTATATCTATAAATAATATTAGCGATAAAGCATATCTAGATTTAAGTTTGAACAGCCTAGACACAGGCTCATCGGCGCTTAGTGACTGTCAGTTTCTCACGAATGCAATGATTAGACCAAGGTCACCGAGCACCATTGACTTTGTGTCTACGCTATCTTGACTTTCAAAAGTCAACTCCAAAATCAAAACTAGACAAATGAGCTTCAGCATGACAACTCCGTTGACTTCTTGGTATCCTTTGGTGGGAAAAGTCTAAGAGACGTTACTTTGAAATGAAATCTGTAGTTTGCATAGTCACCAGTCATTTTTCTATGCTTGTCACTGGGTCATAATTATGTAGACCCAGAGAGTGACATAAGTATCGCACAAACGTATGTCACTATAATCCAACGACATACAGATGCAAAAAAGTATGTCACTATAATCCAACGACATACTGATGTAAAAAGGTATGTCGCTATAATCCAACGACATACAGATGTAAAAAAAAGTATGTCACTATAATCCAACGACATACAGATGTAAAAAAAGTATGTCACTATAATCCAACGACATACAGATGTAAAAAAAGTATGTCACTATAACCCAACGACATACAGATGTAAAAAAGTATGTCACTATAATCCACCGACATACAGATGTAAAAAAAGTATGTCACTATAATCCAACGACATACAGATGTAAAAAAAAGTATGTCACTATAATCCAACGACATACAGATGTAAAAAAAGTATGTCACTATAATCCAACGACATACAGATGTAAAAAAGTATGTCACTATAATCCAACGACATACAGATGTAAAAAAGTATGTCACTATAATCCAACGACATACAGATGTAAAAAAGTATGTCACTATAATCCAACGACATACAGATGTAAAAAAAAAGTTTGTCAATATAATCCAACGACATACAGATGTAAAAAACAGTATGTCACTATAATCCAACGACATACATATGTAAAAAAAGTATGTCACTATAATCCAACGAAATACAGATGTAAAAAAAGGATGTCACCATAATCCAACGACATACAGATGTAAAAAAAAGTATGTCACTATAATCCAACGACATACAGATGTAAAAAAAGTATGTCACTATAATCCAACGACATACAGATGTAAAAAAAGTATGTCACTATAACCCAATGACATACAGATGTAAAAAAGTATGTCACTATAATCCACCGACATACAGATGTAAAAAAAGTATGTCACTATAATCCAACGACATACAGATGTAAAAAAAAGTATGTCACTATAATCCAACGACATACAGATGTAAAAAAAGTATGTCACTATAATCCAACGACATACAGATGTAAAAAAGTATGTCACTATAATCCAACGACATACAGATGTAAAAAAGTATGTCACTATAATCCAACGACATACAGATGTAAAAAAGTATGTCACTATAATCCAACGACATACAGATGTAAAAAAAAAGTTTGTCAATATAATCCAACGACATACAGATGTAAAAAACAGTATGTCACTATAATCCAACGACATACATATGTAAAAAAAGTATGTCACTATAATCCAACGAAATACAGATGTAAAAAAAGGATGTCACCATAATCCAACGACATACAGATGTAAAAAAAAGTATGTCACTATAATCCAACGACATACAGATGTAAAAAAAAGTATGTCACTATAATCCAATGACATACAGATGTAAAAAAAGTATGTCACTATAATCCAACGACATACAGATGTAAAAAACAGTATGTCACTATAATCCAACGACATACAGATGTAAAAATGTATGTCACTATAATCCAACGACATACAGATGTAAAAAAGTATGTCACTATAATCCAACGACATACAGATGTAAAAAAAGTATGTCACTATAATCCAACGAAATACAGATGTAAAAAAAAAGTGTGTCACTATAATCCAAGGACATACAGATGTAAAAAAAGTATGTCACTATAATCCAACGACATACAGATGTAAAAAAAAAGTTTGTCACTATAATCCAACGACATACAGATGTAAAAAAAAGTATGTCACTATAATCCAACGACATACAGATGTAAAAAAAGTATGTCACTATAATCCAACGAAATACAGATGTAAAAAAAGTATGTCACTATAATCCAACGACATACAGATGTAAAAAAAAGTATGTCACTATAATCCAACGACATACAGATGTAAAAAAAAGTATGTCACTATAATCCAACGACATACAGATGTAAAAAAGTATGTCACTATAATCCAACGACATACAGATGTAAAAAAAAAGTATGTCACTATAATCCAACGACATACAGATGTAAAAAAAGTATGTCACTATAATCCAACGACATACAGATGTAAAAAAGTATGTCACTATAATCCAACGACATACAGATGTAAAAAAAGTATGTCACTATAATCCAACGACATACAGATGTAAAAAACAGTATGTCACTATAATCCAACGACATACAGATGTAAAAAAAGTATGTCACTATAATCCAACGAAATACAGATGTAAAAAAAGTATGTCACTATAATCCAACGACATACAGATGTAAAAAAAAGGTTTGTCACTATAATCCAACGACATACAGATGTAAAAAAAAGTATGTCACTGTAATCCATTGAAATACAGGTGTAAAAAAAGTATGTCACTATAATCCAACGACATACAGATGTAAAAAAAAGTATGTCACTATAATCCAACGACATACAGATGTAAAAAAAGTATGTCACTATAATCCAACGACATACAGATGTAAAAAAAGTATGTCACTATAACCCAACGACATACAGATGTAAAAAAGTATGTCACTATAATCCACCGACATACAGATGTAAAAAAAGTATGTCACTATAATCCAACGACATACAGATGTAAAAAAAGTATGTCACTATAATCCAACGACATACTGATGTAAAAAAAGTATGTCACTATAATCCAACGACATACAGATGTAAAAAAGTATGTCACTATAATCCAACGACATACAGATGTAAAAAAGTATGTCACTATAATCCAACGACATACAGATGTAAAAAAAGTATGTCACTATAATCCAACGACATACAGATGTAAAAAAAAAGTTTGTCACTATAATCCAACGACATACAGATGTAAAAAAAAGTATGTCACTATAATCCAACGACATACAGATGTAAAAAAAATATGTCACTATAATCCAACGACACACAGATGTAAAAAAAGTATGTCACTATAATCCAACGACATACAGATGTAAAAAAAGTATGTCACTATAATCCAACGACACACAGATGTCTTTCTAGTTTACGTATCCTGTATATTTTTTCTGTCTAATTTTTAAGTGGAGTAAAGTTTGTTTGAATTCAGAGTTTTCTTATCCTAGACTGGCTGGCCAACCAAAGCTAAAGAACCCAGTTTTTTTTGTTTTCTTGTTATTCATAGTTGGGGGATGAACCGATGATTTCAGGCCTTTCCCTGGTTCTTTGGCGTAAAGTGAAATGCAATCAGCTTTATCCATTATTTGAACACCGTATATGTTGGGTAGAAGGGGCTCGAGTTTAATGACTCAGCTATGGTGTAGGAAACCTTTTCTAGAAATAATTAACTTCAAAACTAAAACTGAAGAAGGAAGCTGACTAATAAGTATCCATTGATGGAAAAGTCCGAGAGAAGCTACCCTAAAATAAAAACCTGCAATTTCCATATGTATGCTTATGAATGGACTGGAGTTTTGTACACCCACAGAGTTGCATAAGTGTCATACATAAGTGTCATACATAAGTGTCAAATGTATGTCGCAATAACCCAACGACATACAAATGTCTGACTGATTTATCATCTAATGCATCTCGAATTTCTCAAGTTAAATTAGTTATTAACAACGATACTTGAGTTGTAAAGACCGCTATTACTTCTCAAGTTGTGGCAGCCATAGAGTAGCGTCTATTGCAAGCCTCTTCGTTGATGAATTGAGGTCTCGGCAACCGTTGAACGGATGTATATAAACAATAGTAATTGGGATTCATAACCGTTTAAAATTTACTTCGCATCTAATGTCTCCTCGTGGCTGAATGGTTAGAAGCTTTGGTTTGGTGTTTGAGTCAACTGGGTTTCGATCCCAGCTACGGAAAGATACTGTCTAGCCACACTAATGAGTTCTGATAGAACGAAACAAATATGTATGTTGATGACTATATATATATATGCGCTTCTCGTGAAAGTCTGTGAAACGGTCGCAACATTAATCGAATTTTGATATTTTAGGCTTGAGACCCAACTTATGGAAGCACTGAGCACTTTTTATGCAACTTCTCTTATTTGCGTTTTATCTCTTTATAGATATATAGTTTTCATAATTAGTAAGTTTAATGTTAGCAAATATTTAACTTATAAATAAAATTGTCCTCAAAAGACCTGAAGAAACTAAACTGGAGAGTGCTCGCGACGTAGTGGCTAACGTGCTGGATTCTTCTTCTTCTTCTTCTTCTTCTTCTTCTTCTTCTTCTTCTTCTTCTTCTTCTTCTTCTTCTTCTTCTCACTCATCCATCTTCTTCTTCTTCTTCCATATCACATCTCCATATGCCTTCTTCTTCTTCTTCTTCTTCTTCTTCTTCTTCTTCTTCTTCTTCTTCTTCTTCTTCTTCTTCTCACTCATCCATCTTCTTCTTCTTCTTCTTCTTCCATATCACACCTCCATATGCCTTCTTCTTCTTCTTCTTCTTCTTCTTCTTCTTCTTCTTCTTCTTCTTCTTCCATATCACACCTCCATATGCCTTCTTCTTCTTCTTCTTCTTCTTCTTCTTCTTCTTCAATCTCACACATCTATCTGCCTTCTTCTTCTTCGTCTTCTTTGTCAGTAGGGCTTAAGATACATTGACTGTATTCCCTGCGCAAGGGTAAGTCCCCCTAAAAAGGGGTGTCTTGAGTATGACTTAAAATTTATTTGATGGTGAGACTCAAGCTTTGGAAATTTGAGGAACGTGTAGTACCCCTTCATTTCCATTATTCCCAGGTCCACTCTGATCCAGAGGAGTTATTCCTGTGAGGGTGCCATCAAATATTCGTATTCGATAAGACCTTGTACAAAAAATGTCTGAAGAAACAACAACAACTTGAAAAGATCAAAGTAATTCCCTAACCTCTTCTGCCTAGTCGGCTGTGGCTGTAGAATACACCAACTACACCTCTGCTGAGAGGTAAGACCCCCCAACGAGTGGCCCAGTCGGCTGGGGCTACAGAATACACCGACTGCATTTCTGAAAAGGGTAAGACGACCCCAATTAGTTTCCTTATGTGACACTAAATAATCTGATGGTAAGGTTCGAGTAATGCTGGATCTTTGGAGAATGCGGAGTACCCCTTCATTGCCATCGCTCCCAGGTTCACTCTGGTAGCACCTGATAGTAGCACCTGATAACACGTATCTATGGGTTGAATAGAACTAAACTGCGAACAAATGTTAAATTGAATTACTTGAAATAGAACAGTTTTGACATTTAAACTGCGTATTTATGTTAAAATGAATTGCTTGAAGTAGAACTGATTTTACCTTGTAAACTACGTACTTATGCTAAACTGAATTGTTTGAAATAGAAATGTTTTTGACATTGAAACTGTACTTATACTAAACTGAATTGTTCGAAAGAGAACTGTTTGACATTTAATTATGTTAAAAAAATTATAGATATACTAAACTAAATTGTTTGACTTAGAATTGTTTGACTAAACTGAATTACTTGAAATAGAAATGTTTTTGACAATAGAAATATTTACTTTTGCTATAACGAGTTGTTTGTAATAGAACTGTTTATTTGTATAAAAATGGATTTGGCATAAAATAACCTAGAAAGGTTGATATGCCATAAACCCGAACAAACAAACGAACAAGCAAACTAGCAAGCATTGTTTGGAATTGTTCATAACAAAAATTATTTTAATCGTGCAAAGCTATTTGTTCTGAGGCAATTTAAAATGGCAGCAAATTAAACAGAGTGCCCTAGGCTTGAAAAGAGGTCTGTCATAAAATATTTTTATTGCTGGATTTACGGTAAGTGGTGTAGATTGATTGCAAGGAGTGCTGTTCCACTGGTTAACCAATATGTGGTAAAGGTTTGGATTTCTGCTTGGCTATATAAACCGTTTCCTACTTTGTAGAGATTTTCTCAGGCTTAAAATCTCGCTTTGTACGGTGCAATTTACTATTGTACTAGACGCTACAGTAAAAAAAAAACTTGATGGCTGTGTGTCAAAATAATCAAAGCTTAGTAATCATTTATTTACATAATTATTCACATAATTAGTAATTAGTCATTTACCCAACCAAAAATAAAGTGCGACTTAGTATAAGTACACTTGAATTGAATTCAGAGTTTTCTTCTCTTTGACCAAAGTCGTTCCAAAAGCTTGGGGAGTATAGAACTGGTGGATTTATACCATTCCTAAGGTGCTTTAGCCCGAAACCGAACGTAAACAGCAAACTTCAGGATTTGGACATGGCTTGCTGAGTCGATTTTTCAACAATAACAACCACAGTCTTTCAGTAGTATGAAAATAATCTTGTATGTCTTCATCAACTTTATTGGTTTGGTTTAGTTTTATCGCATATCAACCTTCCTGGTTTGGTTTGGTTTAGTTTTGTGTCATATCAACCTTCCTGGTTTGGTTTGGCATAGTTTTATGGCATATCAATTTTCCTGGTTTGTTTTGGTTTAGTTGTATGGCACATCAACTTTCCTGTATCGGTTTGCTATAGTTTTATGGCATATGAAGCTTCCTGTTTTTTTTTTGTTTAGTTTTATGGCATATCAACCTTCCTGGTTTCGTTTCCAATAGCTCTATAGCATATCAACCTTTCTGGTTTGGTTTGGTTTAAATTTGCGGCATATCAATTTTCATGGTTTGGTTTGGTTTAGTTTTATGGCATATCAATGTTTCTGGTATGGTTTGGTTTAGTTTTACGGATTATCAAGTTTCCTGGTTTCGTTTGTTTTAGTTTTGTTGCATATCAATCTTCATAGTTTTGTTTGTTTTAGTTTTATGGCTTTTGAACCTTCCTGGTTTTGTTCAGTTTTATGGCATATCAACCTGCTTGGTATCGTTTGGTTTAGTTTTATGGTATATCAACCATTATACGTTATTTAATGCCATATCCTCTTGTATATGTATACATACATGCATACATACATACATATATATTAAATATATAGCATTTGGTTAGGTTTAGTTTTATGGCATATCAACCATTACAGGCAAGCTAATTCTAAATCCATTATATATATATATATATATATATATATATATATATATATATATATATATATATATACAGTTTTATTTCAAACAATTTAGTTTATTATAAGTACGCTGTTTAAATGTAAAACCAGTTCAATTTCAAACAACACGGTCTAGCTTGGGTACTTTGTTTAGTTTTTTACCAATATATAAGACCCTGTGTGGTGCTATCACTCCTGGCCAGAGTGGACCTAGGAGCGATGGCAATATAGGGGTACCCTGCATTCCCCAAGGCTCCAGCATTACTGGAACTTCTTCATCAGATTGTTTAGTGCCATATCCAGAACACTCGTTTGGAGAGTCTTGCCCTTCAACAGAGATGCAGTCGGTGTATTCTACAGCCCCAGCCGATTGGGCTATCAACCTTCCAGGGTTATTTAATTCCAAAGCCATGTTTGTTGAAGGAGAGTAGTGGTAATATTTAATCTATAGGCTATCGATCATATGGAGATCTGAACTAACGCAGTTTCTTCCAGGCAGCGGTCGTATCGATACTGCTGTATGGATGCACTACTTGGACGCTAACTAAACGGCTGGAGAAGAAGCTGGACGGCAATTACACAAGAATGTTGCGAGCAATATTGAATAAGTCCTGGCGGCAACACGCCACAAGGCACCAACTATACGGCCACCTACCTCCCTTCTCGAAAACTATTCAAGTTAGACGAACCAGACATGCAGGACACTGCTAGAGAAGCAGGGACGAGCTCATAAGTGATGTACTCCTATGGACCCCCATATATGGCCGAGCAAAAGCAGGACGACCAGCACGAACATACATTCAGCAACTATGTGAGGATACGGGATGTAGTTCAGAAGACCTGCCGGAGGCGATGAACGATAGGGAGAAGTGGCGAGAGAGGGTCAGGGATATCCGTTCTAGCGGCACGACATGATGATGATTAGTTCGAAATTGAATATAATAGCGCGACGAGGGTTCGAACTTGCTTTGTGCGATGTTTTTGTCCAGTGTGTTAGCCAACCAACTCGGAGACTCCCCCTAGATATGTTTGATTTGGATTCTTTGTTTAATGGCATATCACCCTTCCTGGGTTATTTATTTATGCCAAGGCTATAATTTGAGAAGAACATGAGTAGCACTATTTAACCTATTTCTGGGGTTTAAAGGGGTTCTTGCCTTTCCTAAAAGTATTTGTACGAAAGTGAACGTAATAGCTTGACTGGAGTTCGAACTCGCTTACTACGATATGGCAGTCGAGCAGGTTAGCCACGACGCCACGAGAATTTCCTCCCCGTACATTATAAGCAGGGCATAATGGGGGAAATAAACCTGAGACCTTGTAAAAGTATTATGTTCTCGGAACGTCGTTGTTAATATCATTTATAAAGTTGTAAGTTAGTATCTTTTTACATAATAAAATACAATCGTTCATACACTTCTGGCGAAAATAAGAAAAAACACAGTTTAAAAGCAGTGATTACATTACAAAATACATTTATTCGTCTACAATGAAAATATGTAAATAAGTTCAGAGATGCATCAAAGGTCACATTCAAATGACACACTTTTAGCAAATGCAAAAATATTCAGCAATATCTGAGCCCCACCCTGAACTTAATACAGAGTCCGTCAGAATGATTTCTTTGGTTTTTAAACCTAAATAAAAAAAAAAAGACAGCATAGATCCTATTCAAAATTCATTTTAAATTTGACTACTTATAGTGAATTTGTCTATGGTGAATTTTGCCAATTTTATTATATTTTTTAAAGAATATTTGCCACTTTGTTTTCTTATAGCGATTACATTGTTTTAAAGACTATATTGTATGAGTTCTTGCCCTCACCAACTATATATTCGTGAAACTTAACATAGAATCTGTCAAAATCATTTCTCGGGTTTGGAATGCAAATAGAAAAGGCCACATAGATCCTATTCATAATGTATGGTTAATATATATTTTTTGCCAAAGATTTCAGATGAATTTTGATAAATTTTATTATTCAGAGTATTCAAGCAATCGTTTTCATCTTTATTTTCACCAGGGTTCGGCTGATGCGTCCTTCAGCCTTCTGGAAGTATTTCTTGTTAAACTCGGGTGCCTTCATGGAATTTTGAAGCGACCTCATTATTTTATCCACGCGGGTAGATTATTCTAATTCCGTTAACTTAAACCGAGCACGAGTGTTTAACTAGATTAAGTAAAGTAAAGTTAGTAAAGTTGGCGACCGTAGTTGAAGGCTCCCTTTTCAATAGCTACTACATCGAGGTGTAGGGGAGGGCGCGTCTCCTTTCCCTGGATTGCTCCACTTTACCCTCGATACGTACCTTATATTGCTGAGTGTTAAGCAAGGAGGTATCACGTACCATTTTTAAAGTCTTTGGTATGACGCAAACGCTTACCCACGAGGCCATACCTGAAGTCAAGATCGAACCGGCAAACTCCACATGATTTCACTTTGAGGTTCGTTGACTAAACTTCTACATCAATTATGCTGGACTTGTGAATTTTTGGTTTACTTTGGTTCAAGGCATATCAACCATTCTTGGTTATCTAATGCTAAATCCTGTTTTTACATGTATATATAAAGGATTTGGTTTGGTTAGGTTTTATGGGATTACAACGATTGTTGGTTATTTAATGCTAAATCCTCTTTATACATATGCATCATATATATAGGATTTGGTTTGGTTTGGTTTTATGGCCTATCAACCATTGTAGGTTATTTAATGCCAAATCCACTTTATACATATATATTAAATATATAAGATTTGGTTGGATTAGGTTTTATGGCATATAAACCATTGAAGGTTATTTAATGCCAAATCTTTTTGATACATATATATTAAATATATAGGATTTGGTTTGATTAGGTTTTATGGCATATCAACCATTGTAGGTTATTTAATGCCAAATCTTCTCTATACACATATATTAAATATATAGGATTTGGTTTGATTAGGTTTTATGGCATATCAACTATTGTAGGCAATTTAATGCCAAATCCTCTTTATACATATACATTATATATCTATGATTTAGTTTGATTAGGTTTTATGGCATATCAACCATTGTAGGTTATTTAATGCCAAATTCTCTTTATACATATATATTAAATATATAGGATTTGGTTTGGTTGGCTTTTATGGCGTATCAACCGTTGTAGGTTATTTAATCCAAATCTTGTTACATATATATTAGATATATGATTTGTAAACACATTTGTAGATACGCACAGTTAAAGGATCAAACAGTTTTATTTCAAACAATTCAACTTAGCTTAAGTCAACATGGTTTCAACTATTGCTATATATCACTAAAATTCAACTAAACACCTGTGATTTGTTTACAAACAATCAAAGGATTAAACTTTTACTTCAGACAATTCAATTTAGCTTAAGTCATTTGTTTGCCCACAGTGTAAAAGTCAAACAATTCTATTTAACCCATTGATAGGACTCTATAAGATGCTACCACCAAGAGCAATGGCAAGTAAGGGGTACTCCGCAGTACCCCAAACTCTAGCCTCACCATCAGATTGTTTAGAGTCATATATAAGGACACTCACTGAGGTAGATCTTACCTTGAATTTTTGGGAATTATAAACCTCTTGTTTTTATGGAAATTATGAATTACTACTTGTTTTTATTATCATATTTTTTAAGGTAAATTTCCTTCTAGAAAGAAAAAATACTTGCCGTTTTTTTTCTTATTGTCTTCACATTGTTTTGAAGACTTTATTATCCAAATTCTTGTTCTTACAAACTATACATTCGTGAAATTTAATAATGTCCGCCAGAATGATTTCTAAAACATAAAAAGGCATTATAAATCCAATTCAAAATTTAATTTTTTTCTGTATTTTCATAATGAATTACTTTAAAGTAAATTCTAACTATTTTACGATAAATCTTTAGGTTAGACTTTAAAAATGGTACTTGATACCTCCTTGCTTAACACTCACCAATATAAGGTACGTATCGAGGGCAAAGTGGAGCAATCCAGTAGCGCCCTCCCCTACGCCTTGGGGGAGTAGCTATTAAAAAGGGAGCCATCTGGTCGCCCTCGACAACGGTCGCCAACTTGACTTTTATTTGATTTAATGGTATATTTAATGTTGTTTAATTCCAAATCCCGTTTATAAATATTTCAAGGAATATAACCTCAGGTGCCCCTGACCACATCGTCAATGATGTTCTTCCCAAGCTCAGTAGGTGTTTCAAGTCTATCAACATCATACACCTTCACTAGGGTGACCCAGCTAGTGTTGATTAGCCACCAGCTTGTGCTCAGGAACCTAACAGTAGCAAAAAATCACCTAAGAAAAAAAAATCCATGGGGCTTTATACAAAGTAGCACCAGCGGAACATCCAATCAAATGCATGTCCAGGCAATTCCTCTCCCATAAAAAGGCAGGAACTAAGCGAATGGTTTTCCGCCCAACTGAGAAAGTGATTTCCCGGTGACGCACCTTGCCGCTCAGAACAGACTAAAAGACAAGCTTATATTTTAATTACATGAAATCTTTTATGAAGGAAAAAAAAATGTCAATGTGTGTCTGACAAACGGTGAAATATCACATGACGTAAAAAAAAAACAAAAAACGAAAATGCGTAGCATCAAAGAATGCCCTCTCTGAAACTGCATCCTTTGACAACCCCCTAACACAAAAATAACTCCAACTATTAACTGACTAATTGCGAAACAACTTCCCCAAACACAACAAAATCTCTAAAATTAGTGCGAAAAAATTGGGTAAAACAACCTTAAAACAACCCAAACCAACTCCATACGAAGCAGAGATAAACGACTCTGTATACCTTTAAAAGTATTTTCAAATCCACCACACAATAAAAACCCCAACCGTCTAAAATAAAAATATCACTTAAATAACAGAAACACTTAATAATTAAAATAGTATCTAACAACAACAATTTATCAGCAACAAATTACGAAACGACACCCCCCCCCAAAAGAAAAAATTCCATCCTATGAATTGCTATTAATAACCCTAATACACTCGAATTACCCACCTCTACACCTTAAATTGACTCAATTATCTCGTTTAAAAGATACTTAATACAACACGACTAAAAAAACATTGAATACAAAATTATCGTTTAAAATAAATAAGATTTGACAACACATCAACGTCATGCGATATTGTCTAAAAGAAATACACACACACACACACACACACACACACACACACACACACACACACACACACACATATATATATATATATATATATATATATATATATATATATATATACATATATATATATATAAGCATGACGAGCATTATTTTACCCTGGAGAGCAAGAAAAAAGTGAATAAAAAACCCTCATTGTCCCCAATGCTGACCAAAAAAAAAAAATGGTTATGACACAATTGTCAGAATACGATTTAAGTCCGGGTAGAGACAAAAAAAACCAAAAAAACAAAAATAATGATTGTTCATTCTGTCAAAATATTAGGCTGCCAACTCCTCGCCCTTTTGATCCACAGATCATCAAGAAGCCCTTTCCGCGGCGTCTGGGATTATCCTGATCGGTGTCCTTTTATTCCTACCAGCCAATCCCAACTTGGTTAAGGCTTTACATAGCGACTGACCCACGAACCCTTTGCAGCCAATTTCAATTGGGCCACAGTGAGCCCACCATCCCTTCATCCTACACTGCTCAACAAGTTCCTGATATTTAGTGAGCTTCCTCCCGTGGGACTCTGCCATATTTTCCTCCCACGATACCGTCAACTCCCACATGATCACTTGCTTCGTCGTATTCGAAACAAGGATCATGTCTGGCCGAAGTTGTGCCCGAACAATATGATCAGGAAATTTCAGCAGCTCATCCAAATCAACAAACAACTCCCAATCAGGGGCTGTTCTAAGAAGCGATGTTTTTTTTTTTTGACGGTGCTGAACGAACACTCCCTCCTGCCTTAATAAAATTGATTCTCCTACTGACAAACTTGTATATGCTGGTTCGAAGGCATTTGTCAAATACCCCTGCAATTTCCCTCAACACCTGATCATGACGTCAGTGATAGTGCCCATCGCCCAATGCCCTTGTGTAGCCACTGAGTATGTGTTTAATTGATCCTCTATTTTCACACAGCGGGCATTGTGGAGTCTCGTCCCTCCCCCAGATGTGAAGATTTCCTGGGCTCGGTAATATATCATAAACAGCTTGGATAAGGAATCATATCAGGACGAAATTTGAACCACAAATGTCCGACCAGCTAACTTTACTTTTTAACATACCATCCCATCTAGTCCAGGCACCCTTTTGGCCTAACACAACCATTTTGCCAAATCATAACTCTTCTACACCCGCTCTCACCTCATTCGGGTGGAGGTGTCGATATTCTTCACCCGTGGCTCTTCTGATATCTTTGTTCGTTCAATAGCCTTGACGAGTGCGACCTATAGCTACTGTCCTAACCAAAGCCTTGTGCCTCAATATTTCTTCTGCGGTTTCCAGTTCAAGTGAAGCATTCCATCTCTTACCCGTATGCACTTCTATACTGGCTGTTGCTACTTTCGGCTCCTTTGAATTCTTAAACATCATTACCTCTCTGGTCTTGGTGACCATGTATTCTTTAATGGAAGTTATAGAGTGTCTGTTGATCCATATAAAGAAATGCTGGTCAGACTCCGCGGAAAGCTCAACTAATTACGTAGGTACCTGCTAATCTTCTCCGTAGCTATTATAGTTGTAATAGTAATATCATATATCATGATAGGCCATAATATTCTTGCCAAGATAGTATGCTGGTAAATCCAAGATTTGAACCTCCCTGGTAAACCTGATTTATCTACCATCGTCAACCATGAGCAAAGATCTCTTGTAGTATTCTGTATGGCTACAGTGTTCTTCATGCTGCAGTTATACAGACTTCCTCTGCCCTTAAATGGCTCCTCTCTCAAAGTAGGGATTATAGTACCCGCAATTGCGAAGCGGAATCTCTCAACCGCGACACAACTTTTTTATCACCAATGACCTAGACTTAGCTAGTTTGTATCGCATTCTTGCCCATGAAACTGACCTCTCCAACCCTCTAAGTAAATATCTGCAACCAGTGACCGAGGCGGTAGTCACTGTCCAGTCATCTATGTAGACTCTAATCGGGAGCCAATGCACGCCCGTCCGTCTTCATTAGCGGACCCCAACACTCTACCTTAGCTGACTTAATCAACATGTTAAACATGATAGTGAAAAGGATCACTGAAATTGTGCAACCAGTGATAATGCCCCTTTCAAGCCGAGGCCGCCCAGACGATACCGCACCCGCGGTCGTCTTAATGTAAAATTTAGCATAATAATCACACAATCTGTTTGTACGGTAGAGAGCCATATGCGTTGGTCAGATCCAACCACAAAACCGCAAGATCTCCCTTTCTTTCTTTAGCTTCCCTTAAGAGTTATGTCACCACTCCAGTATGTTCAATACAGCCGGGTATGCCTGGGACACCACCTTTCTGAACTGACTAGTCAATGTTCTCGTTCTCTTTAACATATCTCGTCAATAGGCTAACGAAAATTTTACATTCTGTGTCTACGAGAGAGATGATCCCAAATTACTCTATCTCTCCGGAATTCTTCTCCTGAGGAATCCACACTCCATCAGAATATCGCCATTGATCAGCAACTCTATTCCTTGTCCTGATTGCGCTTAAGATTCTCCAGAGTCGCCTCAAAATATTTGGACATCGCTTACAAACAAAGTACACCGCTGTGTCCAGTATCAGAGACTGATCTCGATACCTTAACAACTTCCTGTATCTCAGACCAGCTCGGTACCCTTGAGTTGAATTCTATTGACGGCGTTGCCGGGCTGATAATATATATTTACCAACCCATCCGCTCGGGCAGGATATGACACAAGGTCAATTTTTAAGCGGAGTTTAACAGGTTTCAATTCAGAGTTTTCCTTCTCCTAGACTAGTTGCCCACCGAGGCTGAAGAACCCTAGTCTGCCCTACTATTTACCCATAGCTGGAGGGAGAATAATTGGATTCATACTAGTGCTATGTGAAATGCAATCAGTCTCGTCCAGGATTTGAACTCGTGTCGCCGTGTCCATTTCCTACGACGATAAACATTACCCCACGGCACCTCCATAATAAACGGATCATTGTTGAGCTCAATTCTTCTCCTGGGATCACTGTATGTTTCCCTCAGAAAAGTTTTGAGTTTTTCTGTACATTCTAACTGACCGTTCGCTTATCTCCAAGCAACTTCTTGGAAAAAACGAAGGGGTTGGAAATAAATACTACTCGTTTCCGAGCCCTCTCCTTACCTCTTCTCCTGAGCCATTCTGCTCTCCGGGTGGATTTGAGTTTGCACCTTAAAACATCTTGAAGCTCCGCTAGTGGTAATTTGTCTACGCTACTCTCCCTCTTGTGTTGTTTCTTCAGGGCTCGCTGTTGGTGGATGTTCTTTATTTGTTGCTTGCTGTATTTCGCACACATCATCGTCAAGTCTCTGCCATTCCACCGTGTTGTTTTCAGGTGGCCACTTTATTCGCTGTTACGTAATTCTGTCAAGGGATTGAGAGACAGGCACGGGGAGAGACTGGGCTCTGTAGGGTGAAACCTGGCCTTGTTTCTTTCTGCGTCTTACCAGGTTGAGGTCTTGTGCGCAATAACTGGTTCTCTTTCTCTAGACATCTCATTCTGGGCTGGTGGATCCTAAGACTCCTCAGGTTTTTGCATTCATAGCCGCAAATACATTTTTGTCCTCGTAGTCCGTTCAACGTTTTGGGTTGATAACATAAAATCCATGCTATTGGGTATCTTATCCTCCTCCCTCTCGGGATCCCCCGGGGGTACTGATCCACTTGTCGATTTCTAGTTTAATTACGTGTACCTGATTTTTTAGTGGATAATTTGAATAGAAACATTTTTAAGCGAACCAGAGCTGATTGGTTACCACACAGTAAAATGGTTTTTAGTAGCGCTATTCGTTGTTAGCAGATAATTAAATGGTTTCAGTTATTGCCATTTATTATCTGCGCATAGTTAGCTGGTTTATAGTATTGTTATTCATTGTTTGCACTCGGTAAAAGAGTTTAAAGTACTGCTATCTATTGTTAATAGTTCTATTTGACACATGTTTTCAGATATTGCTATTCATTGTTTTCTCTCGATTAAAGGGTTTAAGGTACTGCTATCTATTGTTAATAGTTCTATTTGACTCAGTTAAATGTTTCAGGTATTGCTATTCATTGTTTTCTCTCGATTAACGGGTTTAAAGTACTGCTATCTATTATTAATAGTTCTATTTGACATAGTTAAATGTTTCAGGTATTGCTATTCATTGTTTTCTCTCGATTAAAGGGTTCAAAGTACTGCTATCTTTTGTTAATAGTTCTATTTGACACAGATGTTTTCAGGTATTGCTATTCATTGTTTTCTCTCGATCAAAGCGTTTAAAGTACTGCTATCTATTGTTAATAGTTCTATTTGACATAGTTAAATGTTTCAGGTATTGCTATTCATTGTTTTCTCTCGATTAAAGGGTTTAAAGTACTGCTATGTATTAATTATTATTCTATTTGCTACAGTTAAATGGTTTTAAGCATTGCTATTTAATATTGATATTGATAATTTAATTTAATATTAATCATTTGTTTACACATAGTTAACCAGGCCATTCGTCTAATGAATAGAATATTTGTAAATGCTCCGAGAGGCAGAGGTTCAATCGCAGTTCGAGTCATACCAATGACTCGAAAAATGTTACTTGATGCTGCCTTGCTGAACACTCAGCTTTATAAGGTAAGGATCAAGTGTAAAGTGAAGCTATCCAGGTAAAAGCGTAAGCGCCCTCCCGTACACATCGGTGTTGTAGCTATTGAAAAAGAAACCTTCAGGTCGCCCTCAACTATGTTCTCCAACTTTACTTTTATTAGACTCATAAAGAGAACTATGAATGGTACTACAACTCAGAGTCAGAGTGGAACTGGGAGTAATGATAATGAGTAGGTACTTCTCATTTCCCAAAGTTCTAGGACTGGAGCCTCACCACCAAATACAGTTTAGTGTCATATACAAGACACTCTCGTTTGGGGGTCTTCCCACTCAGCAGAGATGCAGTAGGCGTATTGTACAGACTCAGCCGACTTGGATCTATGTATTCAGAGTAAATATTACTAACATTATTATATTCTTGTTAGTAAATTTTAATATTAAGTGAAAGAATAATTGCCGTTTTGTTTTCTCAGATCTGGGAAAAACAAACAGAAAAATATCCCCCCAAAAACAATTACACCAAAAACCAACCAACCAAACAAACAAACAAAGAAACATCCAAAGAAAGAAAAATCTAGACAAAAAAAAAAAAAAAAAGAAACAGAAACAAAAGGACAAAAAAAGCCAAAGCAATCTAATTTTTTTTTTGGAAGAGAGGCACATTTCACTGTCTTAAGAAAAAATGAATAAAAAAAACAACAACAGACAAACAGCAAACAAACAAATAGTGAAAGAAATGTTTCTTGATAAAAGTTTAACTTAATGTATATATTTCGGGGTTAAAAATCTGTGTGAAACTTTCCCGCTACAAAATGGTGCGGTAATCAGGATTTATCTGGGAACCACTCAGTCTTGTATCGGGATCTTAAATGGTTTCAAGTGTTGTTTCAAAGATTATATCATCAAGATGTATACACCTCAGAAGCCTCACTCTGACGTTGATACTGGGTCCCGCAAAAGGATGCCTCTGCTTTGCAACATAAGTATTAAAAAAAGGGCAACGTAGATCCTTTTCATAATTTCGTTGTCCAACATGAAAACAATTTTTGACTCTTCGTTTTGTGCTTGTTGTCACTTTGTTTTAAAGTTCATATCATCCCAATGTTTGCCCTCACCAGATATATACTCCTGAAGCCCCACCCTGAAGCTTCACCCTGAAGCTTCACACTGAATACTCTTTCTAAAGTTCTTCAGTGTTCGTCTAATCATTGCTTCTGGTATAGCTGTGATTTCATGTCAAATCAAATACTTCAGTTAGTCAGCTGTCTACAGCCTATGCTTAAACACTTGGGTATTCAGCTGACTCCAAAGAATTAATCTCACGGGGATCGATCTCCGGCCTATGTTCAAAGACATGAGCCTACAACTATATCCAAAGGAATGAAGCGCAGGGGGATGGATCTGCGGCCTGTCTCAAAAGAAGTAGTCTCACGGGGATCGATCTACGGCCTATGTTCATTTTTAATCTATGGTCATCTGGGACAGCAAAGTCCACAATTGGGCAAATTCTCTTTTTTTTTTTTTTATTGATTATTACTTGGTCTGGTCGTCTGGTCTAGATTAGGTGATCCGTTAGTATCCAAAAATCCCAGAGGACTTTGTATGTCTCATTCCCCACGACAGATTCTGAGTTGTGCGTATACCATTTGTTTGCATGGTCAAACTTCAGTTTCTTGCACAATTCCCAATGGATCACCTTGCCCACCCAGTCGTAACTCGTCTTATAATTTTTCTGCGCTAATTTGTTGCATCTTATTATTATTTACTCCTTTAGAGTTTTTCACGTCAGCGTTAGCGGATGGTCTTTCACTGGATTTTGAGTGACACCAAATCTCCTCATATCTCCAGGACTCTTCTCAGTATTCTTGCTGTTCTCAACGATGTTGTAGTTTGGATGGTCTCCACTCGTCCTACAACCTCCAAGTCCTCCAGTCCCTTTAATAGTCATTTAGTTACCATACCGAAAGCACCAAGCACGATTGGTATAATTGTCACCTTCATGTTCCATATTTTAAAAAATTCCCAAGCAAGGTCGATGTACTTATCTTTCTATTCTCTTTCTTTCAGTTTTATTCTGTGGTCAGCCGGGACAGCAAAATTTACAATTTTACAGGTTCTCTTTTTCTTGTTGATTTCTTTAAGGTTTAGTCTTCTGGTCGAGATTAGGTGATCCGTTTATATGTCAAAGTCCCATAGGAGTTTGTGTGTGTCATTCTCCAGGACAGCTGCTGGGTTGTACATATACCATTTGTTCGTATGGTCAAATTTAAATTTATTACACATTTCCCTGTGGATCACCTTGCCCACCCAGTCGTGTCTAGTATTATATTACTTCTGTGCTAATTTGCTGCATTCGCTTATTATGTGATTGGTGGTTTCGTCTCTATCACCACATAGCTTACATTATTATTATTATTAATATAAAAATAGATATTTAAAACTATATAATTGTATTTATTAGTAGTATTATTATCAAATAAGAATAAATACTTAAAAATCTACAATCGTGTATAAATTATTATTAATAGAGAGAGTACTTGAAACAATATAACTATGTGCAAACAAATAATTACTATTATCAAGTTGGAATAGTTTCTTGAAACCATATAATTCTGTATAAACTACTTCATGAGATGGGAACAATATACCTGTGAGAAAATTATTTCCATTAAATATAAACATTTGATACTATACACTGTGTGGAAACAAATAATTATCATAGACTTAAAAACTGTAATTAAAGTGAATGATCACAAGGGAACATTGGGTTCGCCAATAGTTCGGGAGACCTGGGTTCAATACCAGGTCACGTCATACCAAAGACTTTAAAAATGGTACGTGATACCTCCTTGCTTAACACTCAGCGATATAAGGCACGTATCAAGGGTAAAGTGGGGCAATCCAGGGAAAGGAGTAGCGCCCTCGCCCTACACCTCGGTGTAGTAGCTATTGAAAAGGGAGCCCTCTGGTCGCCCACAATTACGGTTGGCAACCTAATGTGGTAAATAGATCTTTTTGAAAATTATTCAATTTGTGCAATTTATTTGCATTAAGAATACTTACTTGAAGCTATAGTTGATTACAAATGATTATTATTAGAAACTTGTTTTTTGATGGCATATCAACCTTCATAGGTTATTTAATTCCAAAGCCACCCTTGCATAAGGATAGTAGTGGTGCTATTTAACCCATAGCTGGGAGGATAAGAGGGTTCATACTTTTTCGAAGGGTATTTGTCCGAAAATGAGCGTAATGGGGCGGTTGGAGTTCGAACTCGCTAACTACGACTCTATTAAACCACGAAGGACACTCCAGTTTTGTTGGCGACCGTAGTCTAGGACAACCAGAATGCTCACTTCTCAATTGCTACTACACCGAGGTATAGGGAAGGGCGCCACTCCTTTCCCTGGATTGCTCCACTTTACTCTTGATACGTACCTTATATTGGTGAGTGTTAAGCAAGGAGGTATCAAGTCCCATTTTTAAAGCCTTTGGTATTACGGGGACGTGGGATTGAACCCTCTATCCACTAGGCCAATGTGAAATCCAATAATTATTGGGGTTAGAAAAGAAAACCTGTGAAAACAAATGATTACTATTAAATAGGAATAGGTACTTGAAAACATATGATTGTGTATAGGTTATTAGTGTAGTATACTGCACAGCTGGACAAACAACGAAAAACTCATAGATATATAAAAATATAATTTATATTTTTATTCTTTGACGGCGATGATTGTGTGTAGTAGTATAAAGAGGATTTGGCATTAAATAACCTACAATGGTTGATATGCCATAAAACTGAACTAAACCTAATCCTATATATTCAATATATATGTATAAAGAGGATTTGGCATTAAATAACCGACCATGGTTGATATGCCATAAAACCAAACTAAACCTAATCCTATATATTTAATATAAATGTATAAAGAGGATTTGGCATTAAATAACCTACAATGGTTGATATGCCATAGAACCAAACCCAACCAAATCCTATATATTTAATATAAATGTATAAAGAGGATTTGGCATTAAATAGCCTATAACATATATGATTTCTGAACTCATTTTGTTGGTAACATTTTTAAACAAGCAGAGCTTATTGTTTTGTGCACACAGTAAAATGGTTTCGCTTATTTCTATCTAATACGAATAATTCTTTTTCATATGATTCATTTTTTGCACACAGTTAAATGTTTTCAAGTATTCAACACTAACAATTCACTTAAATATCAGTCAATTGTTCACACAAGTGAAACAGTTAGATTTCAAACATTTCCGTTTTACACAAGAGAACAAATTTAAATGCTTCCAACAACTTCTATGTATAACTAATAATTCATTTAAATATCAGTCATTTGTTTAAACACAGTTAAATGATCAAATAGTTCTATTTACAGCAGGAATTGGAATACACCCTATTAAAGCCTGATTGTCACAGCTGGTGAATTTCAAAAATGCAATCTGGACGCGAGGATACTTTAGAAGAAAAATATGCAATAAAATTCTGTTTTAAACTTGCAAAAAATGCCACAGAAATGTATGGAATGCTTCAGACTGCTTTTCGACCATCATGCATGAATTGAGCATCAGTTTTTGAGTTGCATAAGAGATTCAAGGAAGGCAGAGAGTCTGTGAAGGATGATGAGAGGTGTGGGAGGAGTAAGCAAGTCAATACACCAGAGTTGATTTACCAAAGGATTAGGGTTAAGGTTACTATGATGGGGTTTTAAGCGAGTTCAGGAAGAGGTTCCTAGGGAAGAGACCAGCACTCTTCAAATCGGGTCAGTGGAATTTCCACCAGGACAATGCACCAGTCCACAACTCCATCCTTGTCACAGGCAATTTGACCCAGATGGGCATCAAGACAGTTCCTCACCCTCCTTATAGTCCAGACCTTGCTCCCCGTGACTTTTGCTTATTCTCCAAGTTCAGAGGCTGTAGTTATGAGTCAATTGAGGAGATGAAAGAGGCTGTAACGAAGGTCATTGACACGCTTACACAAGAGGACATCCATAGGGCCTTCCAGAAGTTGTTGGAACGGTACAACGAGTGCATTGCAACCGGAGGAGATTACTTCGAAGGGGACTAGAGTTTCATGAGTGTACTATCAATAAAAGTGTCCCTATGAAAAAAGTCTGGAAAGTTATTTAATGATCCTCGTACATATATATATATATATATATATATATATATATATCAACCAGGCTTGTATTAAAAATCAACTAAGTTCATATTATGAAACTGTAATCTAACTAGTGATTACGCAAAAAAAAAGAACATTGTAAATATGGTTATAACAGTTGCTACTTACTAAGCTTATCTGTTGTTCAGAATTAAAGATGTTAGGCATCATGAGAGGACAAACTGACCAAAAATGATCTGAAATTGCTGTAAGTTATAACTGCTAAAAAAAAATTAGAAGTGAAGCAAATATCGGCATTAAATTACCCTTATAGAGTTGATATGCCGTTAAACCAAACCAAATCTCTAGTTATGATTACAATCAAACATTTAGAAGTGAAGCAACTATCGGCATTAAGTAACCCATATAGTGTTGATATGCCGTTATACAAGCCAAATCTCTAGTTATGATTACAATAAAACATTTAGAAGTGAATCAAATATCGGCATTAAATAACCCATATAGAGTTAATATACCGTTAAACAAACCAAATCTTTAGTTATGATTACAATAAAACATTTAGAAGTGAAGAAAATATCGGCATTAAATAACTCATATAGAGTTGATATGCCGTTAAACAAACCAAATCTCTAGTTATGATTACAATCAAACATTTAGAAGTGAATCAAATATCGGCATTAAATACCCATATAGAGTTAATATACCGTTAAACAAACCAAATCTTTAGTTATGATTACAATAAAACATTTAGAAGTGAAGAAAATATCGGCATTAAATAACTCATATAGTGTTGATATGCCGTTAAACAAACCAAATCTCTAGTTTTGATAACAATCAATATTTAAAAGTGTATCAAATATTGGCATTAAATAACCCATACAGAGTTGATATGCTCTTAAACAAACCAAATCTCTAGTTATGATAACAATCAAAACAATTAGAAGTGAATCAACTATCGGCATTAAATAACCCATATAGAGTTGATATGCCGTTATACAAGCCAAATCTCTAGTCATGATTACAATCAATATTTAAAAGTGAATCAATTATCGGCATTAAGTAACCCATATAGAGTTGATATGCGTTAAACAAACCAAATCTCTAGTTATGATTACAATAAAATATTTAGAAGTGAATCACATTTCAGCATTAAATAGTCCATAAGGAATTAATATGCCTTTAAGTAAACCAAACGAAACTAAGAAAAAATCCCCAAACAGTCAAGCCGGCTGAGGTGGTAGAATTCGCCGACTCCATCTCAGCAGAGTGATAACGATTGTCCTGTATATGACCCTAACTGCATCTGATGGTGAGGCACCAGTTTTCGAGCTTTGAGAAATGTGGAGTTCACTTTTATTGCCATTGTTTTCAGTTTCACTCAGATTCGGAGTCATCCTACAAGTTAAGGTCACATCTATGGATTGAATAGAATTGTTTAATCATTTACAATACTGGAAACCATTTAACTGTGTGACAACAACAAAAAGAAATACTTGGAACCTTTTAAATGTGAGGAAAAAACAATTCGAAACCTTTCATACTGTTTAACAGGTGGCAATCATCATCATCATCATCATGTCGAGCCATCAGCAGGTATCTCCCTAACCCACTCTCTCTACCCGTCTTTATCGTCCATCGCTCCCGGTGTGTCTTCAGTGCTACTTCCTGTATCGGCACAGAGCTGTTGTATATAGGTTCTAGCTGGTCGTCCTGCCATTGCTCGTCCATGTGAAGGAGTCAACAGGAGTATATCAGTTATGAGTTCGTCCTCACTTCTCCAGCAGTGTCCCGCATAGCTGGTTCGTTTAACTTGGATAGTTTTCCTGATGGATGGTAGATGGCCGTACAGCAGCTGCTTTGAGAGGTGCTGCCTTCAGGACTTGTTCAATATTGCTCGCAGCATTTTTGTGTAATTGCCGCCAGGCGTTTTCTCCATACATTTAGTTTGCCTCCATGTATTGCATCAATATAACAGTATCAACACGAACGCTGCTTTTATTTTATCGGTCTGGTCTGGCTTCCATATGACCGTTAGCCTATCGATAGCTGTTTCATGCCTTTGCTAGTCGCATGTTGATGTATGTCTCAGTTGATGAGACACTTCTTCCTAGATAGGTGAACTTGTCCACTAGTTTCAGAGAACTAGAGTGTTCGCCAATCGCCCGGGAGACCTGGCTTCAATCCCAGGTCGCGTCATACCAAAGACTTAAAAAATGGTACTTGATACCTCCTTGCTTAACACTCAGCATTATAAGGTGCGGATCAAGGGTAAAGTAGAGCAATCCAGGAAAGGAGTAGCGCCCTCCCCTACACCTTGGTGTAGTAGCTATCGAAAAGGGAGCCTTCGGGTTACCCTCGACTATGGTCGCCCACTTTACTTTACCATTTAGTGTGGAGATGTTGCCTGTTTGATAAAAATACATGTATTCCGTCTTGTCTGCGTTGACAAGGAGGCCTATGCCAACAACTGCTCATTCCAGACTATGTATCAGGGTTTCGGCTTGAGTGTGTATATTTGCCAGAAGTGCTATGTCATCGGCGTAGTCCGCATCCGTAATTATTGTGCGGGTATCTTCTGGTTCTTTCCTTTGCCAGCTTGAAATCGTCATCTTTCATTTTATCAATAGACGTTCTAAGCACCAAGTCTAGGTAGATAATAAACAGTTTTGGGGCTAGTGCGTCTCCTTGCAGCACACCTGCTACAATGTTGAAGTAGTCTGTGTCTCCATCTGGGGAGCCGACTTTTGCTTTCATGTTTTAACATAGCATCATTATGGCTGCGACAGTTTCTTTGGGCAAGCCGTAGGCGAGTAGCATTTACTCCATCTTTCCTCTGTGTATGGAGTCAAAGGCCTTGGAGAGTCTACAAATAATATTGTTGCATCAAGGTCTTTTGCCTAGTACACCTACTAGAATTCGACGGATAGTCAAAATTTGTGATGTCGTGGATCGATTTCTCGGAAAGCCATTTTGGTTCTTCTTAAGTATCTTCTTAATTTTCGGTTCTATGCAGTTGTGTAGTAGAGCATTGTAGATCTTAACCGCTATGGGTGTAATGGTTATACCTCGGTAGTTTTTGACAGTCAAAGGTGCTTGGTTACTGTCAATTTATCACCTATGCGTTCATCAAACTTGCTGACTCTATATCAACGTTATTACAACTTAAAAATAAAAGCTCTATCAATGATATTGATCACTCTTTATTTTTAAACATAGCAAACTACATTATCAACACATATATATATATATATATATATATATATATATATATATATATATATATATATATAACCAAGTAACACTGCTAGCATGGATTTCCTTGATTCTCTCTTTCCATTCGACTCTATCGTCCATCGCTCCCAGTAAGCATCCTGTATCTACCCAGAGCTGTTATAGGTAAGTTCTTGCTGATCGACCAACACATGTACGTCTAGGTGTAGGGGTCCATTGGAGAATATCGCATGAGTTTGTTCTTACTTTTCGAGCAGTGTCCTGCATATGTATATATATATATATATATAGCGTGTGTTTAGACAGCGTATTTTCCTATTAGTATATTTTATTAAAGGTGAAAAAAAGGATTTGGAGTTGAGATTTTTATCAACCTTTTCCTGTTCAAGTGTTAGATGCCGAAGATGAGGTTAGAGGCTTGTTGATAATTGTCCGAAATCTCTGATGTTACGATCCGAGTATATGTATTTTCTGCCTTCGTTGGTCATTGTCGAGTATATCACCCCATAATAAATGGCGTGGACGCAATTATATCTTCGGTAATGACCAAAAGTGATAGACATGTACTCGGGTCGAAACATCAGAGATTTCTGACAAATATTAATCAGCGCTCATCCTCATTTTAAAACAAGAAAAGGTTAATAAAGATTCAACTCCAAATCCTTGTGTGTCATATTTAATAATATATCTTCCTCTCTCTCTCTCTCTCTCTCTCTCTCTCTCCCCATATATATATACTTACACACACACACACACACACACACATATATATATATATACGAGGTGCATACGATAAGTTCCCAGACTTTTTTCGTATAGACCCTTTTATTGACAGTACACACATGAAACTCTAGTCCCCTTTGAAGTAATCTCCTCCAGCTGCAACGCACTTGTTCTACCGTTCCAACAACTTCTGGAAGACCCCATGGAAGTCCTCTTGTGTGAGCGTGTCAATGACCTTCGTCACAGCCTCTTTCATCTCCTCAGTTGTCTCATAACAGGGAGCAAGTTCTGGACTATAGGGAGGGTGAGGAACTGTCTTGATGCCCATCTTGGTCAAATAGCCTGTGACAAGGATGGAGTTGTGGACTGGTGCATTGTCCTGGTGGAAATGCCACTGACCCGATTTGAAGAGTGCTGGCCTCTTCCCAAGGAATCTCTTTCTGAACTCCCTTAAAACCTCAACATAGTAAGCCCTAACCTTAACCCTTTGGCCAAACAACTCTGGTGTATTGACTTGCTTACTCCCCCCCACACCTCTCATCATTCATCACAGAGTCCAAGCCTTCCTTGAATCTCTTATGCCACTCAAAAACTGATGCTCGATTCATGTAAGATGTTCCAAAAGCAGTCTGAAGAATTCCATACGTTTCTGTGGCATGTTTTCCAAGTTTAAAACAGAATTTTTTAGCATATTGTTCTTCTAAATTGTCAGATTGCATTTTAGAACTTCACCAGCTGTGACAATCAGGCTTTAGAAGGGTGTATTCCAATTCGTCCTGTAGCTGTTCTTTTGAACCTGAAATTTTAAAAATTGGTCTGTCATCTCATAAGATATATAGCAAAAACATAGTGAATTTTCACGAGTCCACGACAATTTTAAATGCCGATACGAAAAAAAGTCTGGAAACCTGTCGTATGCACCTCGTATATATATATATATATATATATATGTGTGTGTAAGTAAAGTTGTAAGTTGTAAAGTTGTCGACCGTAGTCGGGGGCGATCAGAAGGCTCCCCTTTCAATAGCTACTACACCAAGGTGTTGGGGAGAGCGCTACTCCTTTCCCTTAATTGATCCACTTTACCCTTGATACGTACCTTATATTGGTGAGTGTTAAGCAAGGAGGTATCAAGTACAATTTTTAAAGTCTTTGGTATGACGCGACCTGGTATTGAACTCTGGTCTCCCGGACCATTGACGAACACTCGACCCATTAGGCAAATGAGCCGGTAAATATATATATATATATATATATATATATATATATATATATATATATATATATATATATATATATATATATATATATATATATATATATATATATATATATATATATATACTAGCTGTAATATGCGCACATCTCAGCGATATTTGCAATCAATCAAAAATAGAATAAGCAATAGGAAACTGATTGATGTTGGTTTGACAATTTTTTATACAAATACCCGATAGAATCTAAGTGATACTACAAACAAATGAATACCTTACCATATATTTGTGTGTGTGTTCATTGTATTCGTAAACAACTTATTTTTGAATTCTTTTTTCATTTCTGTTCGCTCACGAGCCCGTCTATGTTGCCAGAATATTATATATATATATATATATGTATATATATATATGTATATATGTGTGTGTGTATGTGTGTGTGTGTGTTGGGCAGTAGATTTTAATTTAAGCATGTTTGATTAACTAATAAAGACACATTTTGACAGTATAATTTTATTAAGATCCTTTTAAGTTTCCTGATAAGTGTCTTAGTTTCAGTTTGGAATCGGTGGATGAATTTACCAAAATTGTCCCGAGCGCTTTCGGACTTTTCATAGGCCATCATCAGGGGTTGTTTGCATGTGTAAAGAGTTTTTTTTTAAATATTTTTTTTTTAGTTTTATTTATAACATTACAATATGACGTAAACGTAAAGTTGGATAAAACTGAGATGCTGATGACATCGAACGAATTAAAAAAAAAACTAGAACGAAATCAACGGAAATAGAATATTATCAAGAAAAATAGAATATTAAAAAAAGGACTAAAGGTATTTCAAAACATTGTTGCTATTTTCAAAGTTAGTTCTATTGATTCAATATTTTTTGGGGGGGGGGTATATGTAGGACTTCTAGGATTTGTAGTCGGTAGCTCATCAATTTTGGGTGCTATTAGAGTGGTGTTTTCAATTAGAATTTTATGAAATTTGGATTTGGAAATAGAACGGGTTTTAAGATGTAAGGCTAGGGAGCTAGAAACGTTAAGGTGCATGACACCTATCAGGAAACTTGAAAGGATCTTATAAAATTATACAGACAAAATGCGTCTTTATTATTTAATCAAACATATATATATATATACACACACACACACACACACATATATATATATATATATACATATATATATATATATATATATATATATATATATATATATATATATATATATATATATACATGTACATATATATATATATATATATATAGGTACTTAGACTAAGCTGAAGGGGGTGTCCTCGTGGTGTAATGGTTAAAGCGGTGGACTGCGGAATCGTAGTAAGCGAGTTTGTACTATTACGTTCACTTTCGGGCAAATACCCTTAGGAAAGGTATGAACCCTCTTATCCTCCCAGCTATGGGTGAAATAGTACCACTACTGGTTCTTCTTGGAGAAAGAATAGCTTTGGCAACCTAAAAAGGTTGATATGCCATTAAACAAAAAAAAAACAACCTTAGACAAAGCTGATTGTATCCCCCGCAGAAGAGTAAGAGCTTTTCAAAACGACTTTCCTCGGTAAACCACTAATCTGCATTTGATGGTGAGTTTCCACTTCTGGAGATCTCAGGAGTTTGGTTTCTTTGGTTCTAATAGCATATCAACCTTTGAAGGTTATTTAATGCCAAAGCCATCCTTCTAGAAGAACAGTTGTGGTACTATTTGACTGGGAGTATAAGGAGATTCATACCATTCCCAAGAGTTGTCTAAGTTTCAGGACACATGGCGTAACGGTTAGAGATATTGGGTCCCCAAGCTTTTAAGGAGACAATCATCTGGAGGTTGCAGGTTAAATCTTGACTGCAGGCGAGTAACAACACAGGAAAACTTAACACTTGTACCCGGGTATGGCTAACGGAATCAGAACAGGCAAACCCGTGGATTCAATAAAGGACGTAGTTCGAAGTTCCGTGAAGGTTCCCGAGTTCGACAAACACCCGAAAAAGGCCGGAGGACACATCGGCCGAAACGTTGTGGAAATAGCAATAAAGATGAAGGCAATAGTCCGAAAACCCTTAATGATAAAAAAACTTTCCCAAGAGTATTTGTATTAAAGTGAACGTAATAGCACGACTGGAGCTCGAATTTGGTTACTGCGATCCCACAGTCCATCGCTTAAACCATTACAAGTAGAGGACACACCCCAATCTAGGGAGTGTGAAATAACCCTCCATGCAGCCCCCAAAATATTGCTGGGATCCTAACTGTTAGGATCCCAGCAATGAGCTAAATGTATAAGTTTAAAATTAATTCATATTCGATTGTACCGTGAGAAAAAAAAACATCTGAAACGACAACGTCAAAATGCCAATATAATCCTACTATAAAGGCATTTCCCTAACCTTGAAGAATAAAATAACCGAAGACGAGTTGATATGCCATTAAGATCAATCAATCAATTAATCAAGCTCATATATGCGCGTGCGTGTTTGTGTTTGTATAAAGGAATAAAATCACAATAATCCTTAAAAGTTGATTTTTAAAATCATTATGCAATTTAGATATTCCATACCAACGATAAACGGCATTTGTCAGTGCACATAATACACATTGCACGTTGATAATGTATATAGAAGATTTAACATCATACAAACCGTTTTGATGTTAATGTGGGTGTGGAAAAACTCACAAAAATTCAACACACACACACACATATATATATATATATATATATATATTATATATATATATATATATATATCACATAAGCGTATTAATATTTGGCTTCAGCATTCGTGTTCATATACACTCGTACTTATCTACCCATTTTCACCTACGTCAGTTCACTCATTTCTAGTTTTTATTTTGTTTTATTAATTCAACTGGTTCATAGCCAGTTATAGTATGTGCTCTCTCTCCTTATATATATATATATATATATATATATATATATATATAATATATATATATATATATATTTGTGTAAATATTTATTTATTTATTTATTTCTCTCCCTCTTTCTGTTTTCCCTCTTCCTGTGAATGTTGCTGACCGTCCGTCCGTCAATCCGTCTGTCTGTCTGTCTGTCCGACATGCCGGGCTTGTTTTTAAGGTCACATCGAATAGGACATCACATTGGCATTTCTGCTATGTCCCAGATATTCAGTTATTGCGAATTTATCCTCGACAGGCTATCTTTTCTATTGTAAAAAAAAAAAAGCAAAAACAAAAACAAAACACCCCCCAAAAAACAAAAAAAACAACATTCAAGCATCTCTGTCTGTCTGTCTATCTGTCTGTCTCTTTCTTTTTTCTCTCTTTCGCATAGACTCACATAATTTCTTTCTCCTAATGTCTTTCCCTCTCTTTTGTAACCGTCTTTCTATGCCTGTCCTATTCTCCTCCTAGCTTATGGTTGCTCTCCTCTTACCTAATCTCCTTACTCTCCTCGCTATTAACTTCGTCTTGGCTCTTCTTTTGCCTGACTTTCTAGTTGTTCTATTTTCTTTCTTTTTTTTTTTTCTGGTTATGTTTTTATTCTCATGTCGTTTTTGACTTTCTTATCTATTATATTCTCTTTTTTTATTATTTTTCCTTTCCCTAGACTGCCTGTTCTTTTTTAAGTTCCTTTTTAGTTTAACTATCTGACTCGTTCTCTATCGCTATATATCTTTCACATGCTCTCTCTCTCTCTCTCTCTCTCTCTCTCTCTCTCTCTCTCTCTCTCAATCTATCTATCTTTGAACTTTCTATTCATCGTTTGACTTGTTCTCTGTCTATCTGTCTCTAATATTTTTTAACATAATGAGAGAGAATTCCCCTATCTATCTATCTATCTATTCCTCCTTGAGTCATTTTTCTATTTCTTCTGAACTCACAAAATTGCTCTCTCTGTCTGTCTGTCTGTCTGTCTGTCTCTGTCTCTCTCTCTTTCCACTGAATTAACTCTGTTTCTCTCTCTCTCTATATATATATATATATATATATATATATATCTTTCTCTCTCTACTGGGCTTATTGAATTGGTCTCGCTCTCCTTTTGGTACTTACCAAGTTACTATGTCTTTCTGTCCTCTCTCTGTCTCTCTGTTTCTCTCTGTCTCTCTCTCTCCCTGTCTCTTCTGGGCTTATTGAATTGGTCTCGCTCTCATTTTGGTACTTACCAAGTTACTATGTCTTTCTGCCCTCTCTCTGTCTCTCTGTTCCTCTCTCTCTCTCTCTCCCTGTCTCTTCTGGGCTTATTGAATTGGTCTCGCTCTCATTTTGGTACTTACCAAGTTGCTATGTTTTTCTACCCTCTCTCTGTCTCTGTCTCTCTGTCTCTACCTGTCTCTTCTGAGCTTATTGAATTGGTATCATTTTCATTTTGGTACTTACCAAATTGCTATCTCCTTCTGCTTTCCCTCTCCCTCTCTCTCTTTCTCTCTCTTTCTCTCTTTCCCCTTAATTTACTTAGTTGCTATGTGTTTCTGTTTCTGTTTCTCTCAGCCTCTGTCTCCTCTTTCTTATAATGTTTCTATCTTCTTTCTCGGAACATCTAAATTTCCATCTCTCCTATAGGGGGAGTTTTTGTGTTTGGACAGCGATATTGTAATTAGTGTTACAGAGCCCTTTGATCATCTGATCAATATTATATTGGCCTTACATTGGTCTAAATATATGAATATCTCACATGGTTATGGCCATCTCCTCACTTCAGTTCAGTTTAACTCTTCTCCAATTGGTCGTCTTGTTTCCGCATCCTCTTTGATTTTGCTTTCGTATTGTCATCTTTGTTCTTATTCGTTGATGCGGCAGCAACTTCTTGTGCACATTTACTTTTTAATTCCTTGACTTTTCTTTTCCTTACCGGCTGCGACCCGAGCCCGGGATCAGTGAGAGCATGATGGAGCATTCAACCTCTCGTTTTGAGGGTTTCCCGTTAACTGACTTACTTCTAACCCTAGAATCGTTTTGTTTCATGAGACCATCGAATGCAAGCCTTGGTCTCAGATTGACCTCGGGTTCAATGACTGTCCATCATCCTCGCTGACACGTTTGAATTTTTCCGCTCAGGATTTAACTTGAATGCTACACCACATGTCAAAAATAGACACCAATCTATTATGTCCAAATGGCCCCAATTGAAACTACCATATCTTTTAATTTGATTCAAGACTATATCTCCCGTAAGGTCTTATATCAAATATCATGGAAGTTATTTTTATAAATTACAGACCGAAAGAATGAATGAATGAATAATGTTTTATCATTCAGGATTTTCGAACTATTGTCTCCATCTTAACTGTTATATTAACAACGTTTCGACCAAAGTATTATCCGGCCTTCTTCAGGTGTTTCTTGTTCAACTCAGGGGCCTAGATGGAACTTCGAATAAAAACCATCAAGCTTTATCTCAGAAATTCAGACAGCAAATGAATAATCGACTCCCTCACTTCTGAACACAAGATAATCACTTTGAGTATAATAACCGTGAGTATAATACCTTTCTTTAGCAGATGCATTATGACGGCTTAAGCTTCTGATTGGTCCATTTTTAGATTTGTTGTACACCTTTGTTGGTTGGTTGGTAGGTTTTTATGGCATATCAACCTTTGTTGGTTATTTAACGCCAAATCCATTTTTATGTAAATAATCAGTTCTATTTCACACAATTCAGTTTAGCATGAGTACACAGTTTAATTGTCAAGAACATTTCTATTTAAAACAATTCAGTTTATTCACACAGTTCTAATTCAGCTAATTCAGTTTAGTATAAGCACATATTTTGTTTAAACACAGTTAAATGTGAAAACAGTTCTATATATAACAATTCAGTTTAGTGTAAGTACAGCTTCAACGTCAAAAACAGTTGCATTTCAAACAACTCGGTTTAACATAAGGACGCAGTTTAAATGTAAGTACAGTTTAATCGTCAAAAACTTTTCTATTTCAAACTATTCAGTTTAGTCAAGCAGTTCTAATTCAGCTAATTCAGTTTAGTATAAGTGCAGATTTTGTTTACACACAGTTTAATGTCAAAACAGTTCTATGTTAAATTCAGTAAAGTGTAAATACAGTTTCAATGTCAAAAACAGTTCTATTTCAAATAATTCAGTTTAGAATAAGCACGCAGTTTAAATGCAAGTACAGTTTACTTGTCAAAAACATTTCTATCTTAAGCAATTTAGTTTAGTCAAACAGTTCAGTATGCCGTTAGTTCTATTCAACCCATAGATAGGACCCTGTCAGGTGCGACCACGCCGGGCCAGAGTGGACCTTGGAGCGATGGCAATGAAGGGGCACTCCATTGGAACTTCACCATCAGATTGTTTAGTGTCATATCCTGGACACTCGCTGGAGGGGTGTCTTACTCCTCTGCAGAGGTGCAGTCGGTGTATTCTACAGCCCCAGCCAACTGGGAAAGTACACCTTTGTGCGGACCTCACCCGAACAGAAATTAAGACAGGAATCCTGATTCGTTTTTTAGTCTTATAAGAAGAGATAGTGGCTTGCCTAAATAAAAATACTCAGCTATGTTTCTTCTTTCTTGGTGAAGCTTTGAACTTTCTGAACGATCTTCGTATGGGCAAATTATTCGGCATTACATAGCCCATGGAAAGTTGATATGCGTAAAAATGAACCAAACCAAGCCAAGCATGTTTCTATATTCCTTTTTTGCTTTCAGCGTTATATTTTCTTTTTTCTCTCTGTCTATTTCTCACACGAATGATATAAATCGGGTTTTTACTCGATGTGATAATGTAATATAATGGCCGAGGGATTTCGTTTCATGCCTTTGGGTTTAGTTAGGCTGAGAACCTTTCGGCTCAGTGCATTGGTTACTTAGGCGCTACATTAACACAGGTGTTCGCGCGCGCGCGCGGTCGGAGCGGACGTGTCACTCAGAGATATCACAATAGCCCAAGATGGGAAACGGGGTTAGCAAGTGCGAATGACGTCATGCACCGGAAGCGCACGGAGGATTTTGGGAGATTTTGAAAAAGTCAGCGAGGTGGGGGACGGTTGGTTTTCGCTTGCTCACGGAGACCTTTGTGGCGGGTGCCACACGTGTTGGGGGGGAGCAGGCAGATGAAAAAGCCAGAATAGAAAGATTGTGCCTCTCTCTCCTTATGTCGAAGAACCTTTAAACTTAAAGGTAATAAAAAGGTTTCGTACCTGAACTGAGAAGTTGTTACGTTTTTTTCGAGTTTCGAGATTCCTATGTTCTACGTTATATATATATATATATATATATGTATATAAAAACATTATATGTCCATTTCACACTTAGCCGTATCTGGCTATGTAACAATAAATTTTACCATCCATTTTTCATTTTGATAGGAATTCTAGGTGCTTTTTCATTCTGACATGGTAATGCTGTATGTATGAGACAGTGACTCATTTTAGCCATTATTTTAAACTGAACCTCACACCTGCTGAAGGTGCTTTCAGAGTTTGGGAAGGAGAAGAAAATCAAACAATATTGGACCGTACTGGCCCTAAATGTGTTTTTTTTTTTTTCGAGAGTAGTGACACGCCATTTAAAATAAAACGTTAAGGTCGAAGAATATCCACAGTCGATTTAATAAAGGGATGCATTAGAAATTATTTACATTTGGAATGCATTGGAAATCATTTATTATAGAAATACATTGGAAATCATATAATATAGAAATACACTGGAAAGCCTTTACTAAAGAAATGCATTGGAAATCCTTTACTAAAGAAATACATTGGAAATCATTTATTATAGAAATACATTGGAAATCATATAATATAGAGATACACTGGAAATATTTTACTAAAGAAATACATTGGAAATCATTTATTATAAAAATACATTGGAAATCATATAATATAGAGATACACTGGAAAGCCTTTACTAAAGAAATGCATTGGAAATCCTTTACTAAAGAAATACATTGGAAATCATTTATTATAGAAATACATTGGAAATCATATAATATAGAAATACACTGGAAAGCCTTTACTAAAGAAATGCATTGGAAATCTTTTACTAAAGAAATACATTGGAAATCATTTATTATAGAAATACATTGGAAATCATATAATATAGAGATACACTGGAAATATTTTACTAAAGAAATACATTGGAAATCATTTATTATAAAAATACATTGGAAATCATAAAATATAGAGATACACTGGAAAACCTTTACTAAAGAAATGCATTGGAAATCCTTTACTAAAGAAATACATTGGAAATCATTTATTATAGAAATACATTGGAAATCATATAATATAGAGATACACTGGAAAGCCTTTAGTAAAGAAATGCATTGGAAATCCTTTACTAAAGAAATACATTGGAAATCATTTATTATAGAAATACATTGGAAATCATATAATATAGAAATACACTGGAAAGCCTTTACTAAGAAATGCATTGGAAATCCTTTACTAAAGAAATACATTGGAAATCATTTATTATAGAAATACATTGGAAATCATATAATATAGAAATACACTGGAAAGCCTTTACTAAAGAAATGCATTGGAAATCCTTTACTAAAGAAATACATTGGAAATCATTTATTATAGAAATACATTGGAAATCATATAATATAGAAATACACTGGAAAGCCTTTTCTCAAGAAATGCATTGGAAATCCTTTACTAAAGAAATACATTGGAAATCAGTTATTATAGAAATACATTGGAAATCATTTACTGTAGAAGACATTACAAATTATTTATCCTTCTTGAGAGAGACAGAGTTGTACCAAATATATGACGAATTAAAACTGGTTAATCTTGTGCAAACAAAAAAAAATCCTGCTTATAGAAAATTCTAGCTGCCTAGGTATTCGTTTAGAAATTTTTGGTTGAATATATATATATATATATATATATATATATATATACAAATTTCATTAAACACAATAGACATTTTATGTCTACATATTTTCTTCTGGATCCGTTCGAATTCCCGTATTACTTTTATCGTATTCGGGGGGAATTGATTTATGTATTGTCCATAGTTGTATGTATCCCTAGTACTTTCTGCCCGACTTTGGGCCATCATCAGGGGAGTACTAGGGATACATACAACTATGGACAATACCTAAATCAATTCCCCCCGAATACGATAAAAGTAATACGGGAATTCGAACGGATCCAGAAGAAAATATATAGACATAAAATGTCTATTATGTTTAATGAAATTTGTATTAACGAAGAAATGCTGCCAAAATATACATACATATATATATCTATATATATATATATAGAGAGAGAGACAGACAGACATAATTTGGCGTTAAATAACCTACAAGGGTTGATATGCCTTAAAACCCAACCAACCAACAAATTATTTAAAAAAGGAATTCATTAAAAATCCTTTATTGCAGAAATGCACGAGAAATTATTTATTATTGGAATTCAGTAAAAATAATTCATACATTGGAAATTATTTACAATAGGAATTTATGACTAATCATTTACTATAAGACTTGGTTAAGAATTTTTGGAAATCATTTACTATAGGAATGCACTGGAAATAATTTACTTTAGAAATGCATTGGAAATCACTTACTATAGAAATACATTAGAAATCATTTATTATAGGAATTAATTGGATACCATTTACTATAGAAATACATAGAAATCACTTACTAAAGAAATACATCCGAAATCTTTACTATAGAAATACATTGGAAATCATTTACTGTAGAAATACATACGAAATCATTTACTAAGCCTTAAAAATTATTTTTTTCTAGAAATGTGCTAAAATCATTTATTATAGAAGTGAATTGGAAACCATTTATTATAGAAATACATTTGTGATCATTTACTACGGAGATGTATTTAGATTGGCTGGTATAGTAATTTACAAAGCTCTTTGCTTCGATGTGGCACAAGGCCGAATGTATGGGGCGCCCAATGAGACTCGAACTCACTCGTGTAGGTTTGCAAGTCTAGCTTGCTAACTGTTACACCACCAGAGGTGCCCTATATTTGCTCGTGTAGTAAAAAAAAACAAAAAAAAAACTGATTTCCCATTAAATAAAGAAACCAAACTGAACGGAACCAATCAAAACCTCAAAGAATTTACAAGTTCCAGCACTTCAGAATTCTAGGCTATCAGAATAATCTTGATTTGGTTTGGTTTCTTCATTTAATACCATATCAACCTTCGTGTGTTAATTGTATATCAACCTTTGACTGGGGCTTGAACTCGCTTACTTTAAGGCTGCAGTCCAGTACATTAGCCCCTAATAGACTTAATTATGGTTGGCAACCGTTAGTTAAGTATATGCATCGATCGTTGAAGTAATGATTGGCATTTCCCCAGGTTCTTTAAATAACATGCAACCTCATATCACCGATATGAAATTTATTTCTTTTCTTTAAGCAGTCTATCAGTTTGGACATCCTTTAAGTATGCTAATTCCACAATTTTTGCTTGAGGCGGTAACAGGAATAATTTAAGAAACGTACATCGATAAAAGTTTTAAAAAGATAACCAAAACAAGCAAACAAAACCAAAACAAGATTAAATAAAAAAAAAGTGTTTGTCTAATCATGAACTGCAAAATGTTGGTCATATCATTTAAAAAAAATATTAATCGATTTGAGTTACTTAAACTATTCCTGTTACCGTTTCTCGCAAAAATTGTAGAATATAAAGAGGGTGTTCACATTGATTGACTGTCTGAGAAAAACAAGTAAATTTGATTTCGATGACATAAAGTTACTTGCCCAGGCCGGTGGGGTTGTAGAATACATCGACTGCATCTCTGCAGAGGGGTAAGACTTCTCCAATGAGTGGCTTGTGGCAGTCGGCTGAGGCAGTAGAATATACCGACTGAATCTCTTTAGAATGGTAAGACCCACCCCCAACGAGTGACCTGGTGGCCCAGTCGTCTGGGGCTGTAGAATACACTGACTGTATCTCTGTAGAGAGGTAAGATTCCCCCAACTGGTGTTATGGATATGACACAAAACAATCTGATGGTGAGGTTCAAGTAATGCAAGAGTTTTCGAGAATGCGGAGTACTCCTTTATCACCATCACTCCAATGGTCTACTCTGACTCGGAATGGCAGCACCTGATAGGGTCCTATGTATGAGTCGAATAAAAAATCAAATATGTACTTATACTAAACTAAATTGTTTGAAATAGATTGATATGCCATAAAAAGCAAACAATCAAACCAAACGACAACTTTGCTTGTTATATATATGACCAAGGGAGATGGATACATCAAAAATCAATGCCCATGTGTACATTGAAATCCTGGAAATTTTTCTCATTCCACTGATAGGAAATTGGTTTGGTTACATTAAGTTATTTGCTTAAATGGCATATCAACCCTTGATGGTTATTTAATGCCAAATCCTGTTTATACATATATAAATTAGAGAAAAATTGATAAACAAGGTAATCCAAGAAGAAAAAGAAAAACAATTTAATGAAAAACAAAGTCAATGTTATAACGTTTCGGTTCTAATGAACCATCACCAGGACAAGAAAGGATGATATCTAGTGATGTTAAATCACCGATTGATGTTTAATAGTAAGTAAAGTAAAGTTGGCGACCATAGTCGAGGGTGAGCCGAAGGCTCCCTTTTCGATAGCTACTACACCAAGGTGTTGGGGAGGGCGCTACTCCTTTCCCTGGATTGCTCCACTTTACCCTTGATCCGTACCTTATAATGCTGAGTGCAAAGCAAGGAGGCATCAAGTACCATTTTTTGAGTCTTTGGTATGACTCGACCTGGGATTGAACCCCGGTATGAATATTTAGGAATATTCTGTGGAACTTTTATAAGTTGTATATATATGTTTTGTGAGTGAATAGTTTGCGGGTAAATTCCTTTTTAAAGGAGTTAGTGTTCATTTATTTGCAGTTAATTAGTTTCAAGTATTGATATTTAACATTAATAATGCTGTAGACAGAAGTTAAAATATATCCGTATATAACTGAAAAATAAAAGAAAGAGCGAAATGGATCGCTCATTCTGTTTAATGCCGTATCAACCCTTGTAGGTTATTTAATGCCAAATCCTGTTTATACATATATATTGATTGGCTGGTTGTGTTTTATGTCATTATCAACCCTTGTAGGTTATTTAATGCCAAATCCTGTCTATACGTATATATTGATTCGGTGGTTATGTCTTATGTCATATTAACCCTCGTAGGTGTTTTAATGCCAAAGCCTGTTTATACATATATAACATATTTATGTGATTTATAAATGAATAGTTCGTAGAACCAGGGCTCTTTTGCTTGCACACAATGAAATGGTTTCAAGTATTGCTATTTAATACTAATTATGCTATTTAATATAAATCCTTTGTTTGAATATATTTTAAATGTTTTCAATTATAGTAAATGATTCAATTTTTCTATTGTATCCATAAATGGGACCCAAACAGGTACTACTGCTCCGAGTCAGAGTGGACCAAGGAGTGTTGACTTTGAAGGAGTCATCCATATTTCCCAAAGCTCCAGGACTGGAGGCTATCATGCAATTTAGTGTCATAGCAAGAACTCTCGTTGGTGGGGAGTTCTTACTCTTCTGCAGGGATGCAGTCAGCGTATTCCACAGCCTCAATTGATAGAGTGGAATTGGTTAGTTGGTTGGTTAGTTGGGTTTTATGGCATATCAACCTTTGTAGGTTATTTAATGCTAAATCCATTTTTATACAAATAATCAGTTCTATTTCAAACAATTCAGTTTAACATGAGGACACAGTTTAATTGTCAAAAGCATTTCTATTTCATGCTATTCAGTTAAAGTTGAATATACACACAGTTAATTATAAAAAAATATGTTCCATTTCTAACAATTCAGCTTACATGTCAAAATAAATGTCAAAACAGTTCTATTTGGAACAATTCAGTTTATCGGGAGTACAGTTTCAATTCCAAAAGCAATTGTATTTCAAACAATTCATAAGTATGCAATTTAGATGTCAAAACAGTTCTATTTCGAGCAATTCAGTTTTGCATAAATACAGTTTAAATGTCAAAGTTGTTCAATTTCAAGCAACTATTTTTAGCATATGTACACAGTTTAGTTCCATTTAACCCACAGATAGCGCCCCACCAGGTACAACCACTCCGGGACAGTGTGGACCTGAGAGCGATGGCAATGAAGGGGTACTCTGCATTCCCCAAAGATATAACATTACTAGAGTCTCACCATCCGATTGTTTAGTGTCATATCCAGAACACTCATTGGGAGGGTCTTACCTTTCTACAGAGAAGCAGTCGGTGTATTCTACAACACCCCCTCCCAAAGCCGATTGGGCAAGAGTGGAATTGTTACATTTGTTACTGAGCAAAACGGGGTTTAAGACTTTTCTTCAGGAATAGCTATTTATAATATGGCCAGTGAACAGTCCGCATCTAAATCCAATAGAAAATTCAAGGTGGAAATACAAAAATAATGGTCTACGAGAAAGCTCTATCAACTAAAGATCTGTTAACTGCTATTCGAGAAAATTGGAGCCATTTTGGTAAAGAATTTTTTTTTTAATTAGTGAAATCCATACCTGAAAGTAATTAGACTGTCATAAAAACTCAAAAGGGAGAGTCAATTGAAACAATGGAAAGAATCTACTAATTTCAACATTGAGTTATTCCATTATATTTCTCTGCATTGTTTATGGAAAATAATATCATTAATTTAAATAATTTAATATTGTTTGTTTAAGGAATATTTCATGAAGTCAGTATTAACAGTTATTCTGTTTTGTTTTGTTTTGTTTTATGACATATCAAACACTGTAGGTTATTTAATGTCAAATCCTGTTTATATATATATATATTGAATATATAGGATTTGGTTGAGGTTTATTGTATATCAACCATTGTATGCTACTTAATGTTAAATCCTGTTCAAACATATATTAAATATGTAGGATTTGAGTTGATTTGATTTTATAGCATATCGCTCTTTGTTGGTTATTTAATGTCAAATCCTGTTTATATATATATATATATATATATATATATATATATATATATATATAGTTTGGTCTGGTAGGGTCTTATTGCATATCAACCATTGTATGTTACTTAATGCTAAATCCTGTTAAACATAAAACATACGCAGTGCATACGATAAGTTTCCAGACTTTTTTCGTATGGGCATTTAAAATTGTCGTAGACTCTTGAAAATCCAGTATGTTATTACTATTCATCTTATGACGGACCAATTTCTATAATTTCAGGTTCAAATGAACAGCTACAGCATAAATTGGAATACACCTTACTAAAGCCTGATTGTCACAGCTGTTGAATTTCAAAAATGCAATCTGACAATTTAGAAGAACGATATGCGATGGAATTCTGTTTTAAACTTGGAAAACATGCCACAGAAACGTATGGAATGCTTCAAACTACCTTTGGAGCATCTTGCATGGATCGAGCATGAGTTTTTGAGTGGCATAAGAGATTCAAGGAAGGCAGGTAGTCTATGAGGAATGATGAGAGGTGTGGGACGAGTTAGGAAGTCAATACACCACAGTTGATTGGCAAAAGGGTTAGGGTTAGGGCTACTATGTTGGGGTTTTAAGGGAGTTCAGGAAGAGATTCCTAGGGAAGAGGCCAGCGCTCTTCAAATCGGGTCAGTGGCATTTCCACCAAGACAATACACCAGTCCGCAACTCCATTCTTGTCACAGACTATTTGACCAAGATGGGCATCAAGACAGTTCCCCACCCTCCTTATAGTCCAGACCTTGCTCCCTGTTACTTTTGGTTATTCCCTAAGCTCAGAGGCTGTAGTTATGAGACAATTGAGGAGATGAAAGAGGCTGTGACGAAAGTCATTGACACGGTCACACAAGAGGACTTGTTGTTGGAACGGTACAACAAGTACATTGCAGCTTGAGGAGATTACTTCAAAGTGGACAACAGTTTTATGTGTGTACTATTAATAAAAGTGCCCATACGAAAAAAGTCTGGAAACTTATCGTATGCACCTCGTATATATTAAATATGTAGGATTTGAGTTGATTTGATTTTATTGTATATCACTCTTTGTTGGTTATTTAATGTCAGATCCTGTTTATATATATATATATATATATATATATATATATATATATATATATATGGGGTTTAGTTTGGTTGTGTTTTATTGCATATCAACCATTGTATGTTACTTAATGCCAAATTCTCTTAATACGTATATATTAAATATATATGATTTGTAAACACATTTTGTAGATAACATTTTTAAACGAACTCAAGCATTTTTTTGCACACAGTTAAATGGTTTCAGGTATTGCTACATAACCGTCACATTTTAATATCAATTATTCGTTTGCACACAGTTTGTTCTGTTTGACCCTGAGATAGGACCCTATCAGATGCTACCACTCCGGGCCACAGTGGAACTGAGAGCAATGGCAATGAAAGAGTACTCCACAATCTCCAAAGCTCCAAGGCTGGAGCCTCGCCATCAGATGGTTTAATATCATATCCAGTACACCCGTTGGGGAGGGTGTGTTACCCCTCTCCAGAGATGCAGTCGGTGTATTCAACAGCCCGACGGGGCTGTCCACATTAAGTAACTCACATATACGATACTGTGCTAAATTATGGTCCCAACCATGATAATGCTAGTCCAGTAGAAGTTTACAGCTGTGGTGAATTTACTTTTTTTTTTTCAGATTCTGTCAGTTGCATAGGGATTAATGGGCGCTTAGCGTAACGGTTATCGACGAGGGAACTCGAATCAGTAATTGGAATTCAAATTCTGCATGATGTTCCGAGTGTTTCACTTCGCGTTAATGCCCTTGTCTTCCCCTCTATAGGTGAATAGTCGGGCAGACTGGTTCTTTAATCTTGTTTAGTCAACTAGTCAAAGAGAAAGAAAACTTAATTCGAACCGCTTGAAATTTGACATTTTGTGATATCTTGCAGGTGGTCGAGCGATGGATTAAATTTATGGGATTTTACACGGGTATATTTTTTAAATGGACAGCTCAGAGCACATTGAGTAGAACATTCTAGAAAAATAGGATTCAAGACTCATAGGTTCCCGAATCAAAATAAGTAAGGCGTCAAAATAAATTAGATAGTTTCGGGAACCTGATTGGATAGTCACGTGCCAGTGCTTTTAACTACGTTCGCGTGTTTTAAATTTGTCCCGTGAAAAAATAAATTTTGTGTTTGGAGCCGGTCACGTGATATGGATACCTGAATATATTCCACGCTTTCAGAAAAACTTCCTTTTTTCTATCTGTCTCGGCTTTAACTTGACAGCTTTCGTTCTTATCCTCATTTCTTTCCAGCGAGCGACCCACTGCTCTAGACAACTCAGTAGCTTCGGAAAAACGGTCAGAAAAATGCGAAAACTTACAGACAGCAAAACGACGTTCATAGCCATATTGTAATTAGTTCATTAACCATCTTTCAGTGTACTAAGCTCTCCATGGTGTCGACGACGCCTCACGTATGCACACATTCAGCAAACGGGCAGGCTAATATTTCGCTCCGAGGTACTTTTTAGTTCCTTACACGTACCTACACATACATATACATATGTATGAAGGACTTGTTACTTTTTAACTCCCCGTTCTAACGACGAACACATGTACACACAGATATGTTCGAATATCACACACATACATTCGCATAACAGTTGTATTATACACACCTCCACACACAAATGTATAACAAACATATTCACGCATTTGCTAATTTTATTAACTTTTCCAAGTTTGTTTAGGTATGTAAAATTTTATCTGTTTTATATTTTCAATGTTGTGAATTTTCTTTTATCTGTGTTGTTCATTATGGAACGCCACTCGAAGTTTTGTTTCTTACAAAACCTCGAGAGAAAAAACTGGTCACTCCACAAGTAGCGACCACGGAGACATAACATCCACAACAATTCATAGAACCTTTTACGAATTCCCATCAAATGTAAAAAAAAGAAAAAAAAAGAGAGGAATAAAAAAAACCGTCATTAATTTCACACTGAACCCACAGTTTCACGTCATTCGTCAACTATAGTTAATGACTACGATTCTCTCTGACTGTTTCATACTTCGAGCTCAGTGAAAAAAAAGCTATAACTATTACAACTTTTTAAAAGCTTTCAAAAGGTTGGTTGGTTGGTTGGTTTGTTTTACAGCGTATCAATCATTTTCGGGTCATTTAACGCCGAACAAAATTTCAAACAATTCAGTTTAGTATAAGTATAGTTTTTGTTTACAAATGGTTAAATGTCAAAACAGTTCCATTTCAAATAATTCAGTTTAGCATAAGTATAGTTTCAGTGTCGAAACAATCCTCTTTCAAGCAATTCAGTTTAGTATAAGTACACAGTTTAGTTCAGTTTGACCCATAAATAAGACCCTATCAGGTGCTACCACTCCGAGCCAGAGTGGACCTGGGAACGATGGCAATGAAAGGGTACTCTGCATTCCCCCAAACTCCTGTATTATTGGAACCTTACTATCTGAATGTTTATTATCATTTCCTGGATACTTGTCGGGGGATGTCTTACCCCTCCGCAGTGGGGATGTCGGCGTATTCTACAGTCGCAGACCAGTGGACAAGCTTCCGAAAGAATAAAAACGAAAAAATAAAATCCATGTGTTATGGTGGAAATGAGAACTTTTAAAATCACGGATTGTCTAGGACGTACTGAATGAGGGTTCCCCGTGATATAGTGGCTAACGTACTGAACTGCAACATCGAAGTAAATGAGTTCAAACCCTAGTTATGTTGTTACGTTCATTTTTTTGACTAATATCCTTGGAAAGATTTGAAATCTTTTCCCCTCAGCAATGCGTTAAATAGTACAATTACTATTCTTCTACCAGGAAAGTTTTGGCATCAAATAACCCATGAAAGTTGATACATCATTAAAGAAAGTAATCGAACTGAATCTGAGAAGTCCTAAAAACTCACATTTTCTTTGTCTACATTGTTTCTCGTGCCTCAGCTATCGAATAGATATTACCCATGACGTCACATCCGGTGTAAGGCTTTTAACACGGAAAGTAAATCCCACGTACAGGTGTCGAAATCCCCGAGTACATACTTACACCTGATATTATTGCAAGTGTATTATGAAAGTGTTACATAGTGTGTGTAACACTTTCCCATAGTACAACGATCCATCCCTTGACAAAGTCAAATTCTAAACATACTTTAATGAAGGTTAGGGCGCCTCTGGTGGTGGTGTAATGGTTAACGAGCTAGACTAGCAAACCTACACGAGTGAGAATTAATTTTTTTTTACTGCGGACTTTTTGTCCTCATCATGGTATTTTTTTTTTTTTTCTCACTACGTTTCGGCCAAATTTCACCTCTGGCCTTCTTCAGGTGATTAACCGCGACCTCGGATAGGAATGCTGAGTCTTGTAACCGTATCCGTATCCCCAGTAATTACTGCCTTCCATAGTTGTTGAAGAAGGCCAGAGGTAAAATTTGGCCAAAACGTAGTGAGAAATAAAAAAACCTATCAAGATGAGGACAAAAAGTCCGCAAAAAAAATTAATTCTCAGATTAAGAAACCTCATCTCAAAAGGATTCCCAATAAAGACAACTACACGAGTAATTTCAAGTTTCATCGGGTCTCACATTCGTATGGCCTTGTGCCACATCTTAGCAAAAAAGCTTTGTAAATTACTACTTTGATGTGGGTTTTAAATTGTTGTATCGTGGTAAGAAAGCGATACGCTGTTAAATAAATAGTTAATTATTTATCAACGGAAGGTGTACAGTCCAGAAAATATTATAAGTCTCGCGCTGTGGGTGTTACGTCCGAAGTTGGTCTTACAACTAACCGACATCTTGCAGAACTCCCGTGCTTAAGAAACACTACGTCTTTTATAACTCCGCGATACCGGAAGTCACGTGGCACGAGCAACTATACAACACAAATATTTACATGTGGGTCAGATAAAAAGATTCTCAATTCCCAGGGCTTTGTGTCACAATGCCAATGGTATAGTGCTGTCTAAAGGTTGAAATATTCAGAAGGATGCTTATCTTGGGTTTTTTTCTTTGCAGTGTCTCAACAGAAGAAAAGAACATGGCCGAGGAGGAACAGATACAATACTTGGATCCCACATTGGAGGCTAAGCATCTACACACAGAGACGTAGAGAGCAACATTTTCTTAATGGTCATAGAATATACGATGATGAGTCAAAAGTTTTGCAATATCTTAGTAGTTTGCCGCACGTATATAACGTGACTGGAACAGTTCGAGCAGTGAAAGATATCTGGAGCGGTTGGTAGTATCATGGGAGTTGGTGCGCTGATAGGTTGTGCATTGCTTCACTCCGTGTGTGACTTGAAAATAGTTGAACATGCAATGTAGTCTAAGTCGGGAACGAGTTCGAACTGAACCATAACCCTGCGTAGGTGACTAAAACCATTTGTTGTGTGAAAAGTGAGGGCGAACCTGTTTATCTGTTTAGCCACCAGATAGTTCAAGATGGTTTCGCTCGGATAGCAGGAATCTCTATGATCAAATTAAGTTCACCAGGGCCTAAAATCTTGGATTCCGGGGAGGCTGTGGATCAAGCCTTTGCGGCAAATCTGTCGCCTATCAATCGGAGAGTATCAGGTGAGTTGGGAATCTCACAGTCCAGAGTAGTTCGTCTCTCTCATGACCTCGTCAAAATCATCTCGAGATGCCGAATTGTGCCTCACACACAGCCAAAATATTGCAAAACTTTTGATTTACGCTAGTAATAGCCTATTCAGCTGGGGCTGTAAAATACACCGACTGAATCTCTGCGGAAGAGTAAGAAGCTCCCATCCCCGCCAACGAGTTCCTGAAAATATGATACTAAACAATCTGATGTTGAAGCTCCAGTAATGCTAGGGATTTAGGGGATGCGGTGTAATCCTTCATTGCCATCACTCCCAGGTCCACTCTTGCCTGGAGTGGTAGCACCGGATAGGGTCCTATCTAAACGCCAAATAGAACAGTCTGACATTAAAACTGAGAGTAAAAAAATGATTTATGTTACATCAAATTGTTAGAAATAGAACTGTTTGATCATTTAACTGTGTATAAACAATTGACAGCTGTCCAATTGAATTATTTGTGGTACATAGCAATACTTGGAACCATTTAACTTTATTGACTTATGCTAAACTGAATAGTTAGAAATAGAACTGTTTGATCATTTAACAGTGTAAATAAGTGACTACTGTTCAATTGAATTGTTAGTGATACATAACAATACTTGGAACCATTTAACTTTGTTGACTTATTCTAAATTGAATAGTTAGAAATAGAACTGTTTGATCATTTAACTGTGTGTAAACAATTGACAGCTGTCCAATTGAATTGTTAGTAATACATAACAATACTTGGAACCATTTAACTTTGTAGATTTATTCTAAATTGAATAGTCAGAAATAGAACTGTTTGATCATTTAACTGCTTGTAAACAAATGATTGATGTTTAAATGAATTGTTAGTGATACATAACAATACTTAGAACTATTCAACGTTGTGTCAACAATTGAGTAATGTTGAATAGAATTATTAGTGTTAAATAGCATTACTTGAAACCATCTAATTGTGTGCAAAAAATGATTTCAGGTTCGTTTAAAAATGTTATGAACAAAATATGTTTACAAATCATATATATTCAATATATATTAATAAACAGGATTTGGCATTAAATAACTGTTATGGTGATGTACCCCATGACGTCACTGCATGAACCCTCCCCGACACTATAAATAGTGACTGACTCGATAAACGAGGTAAGCGAGAGTTGTCAGTTACCGGTAACCTTTACTGTCTGTATTTCTGTAAATATATATACTGCTGTAAACGTTACATCTCTTTGTGTTATTCATTTCTGGCACTTCAAGACCACAACAGTCACCTACCAGGGTTGATATGCCATAAAACCCAACCAAAACCAAACCAAACCAATCACCTTAGTAAAATAATATGAATATTGTAATACAAACTAAATTACCCAAAAGATTTTTTTATAAATTAAAACAACTTAAGGACGATAAAAAATGTGTCTTCATTTTATTTTCTTGGGTTATTTGATGGTTAGAGGTTAGGGAATCGCGTTCATTGTAGATTTTTATTTACTTTTTCTTGTTGTTGTTTCTTAAGAGTGTTTTGCATACGGACGGACCAATAAAATACGGAGAATTTTTAAATAGATATGTTTGATCCGTAGGCAGGACGCTATTAGACACTACTACACCGAGTAAGAGTAGAGCTGGGGGTATTAACAATGAAGGGAAGTCCGCAGTTCTTGGATCTCCAGAATTGAGGCTCACTAGATTTTTATTTTGGCGCCTTACGCTCTGGTTTACACCACACTTCTTTACAGGCCTCTCATCGTTCTTCGTTAAAACGTCCCTCTCTCTTATTCACATAATTCATCTTTTACCTCAATCACATTGTTCTTCTTAGAGATCCTTTTACCTCAGTCACATTGTTCTTCATTAGGGGCCACTCTGTCATAGTTACTTTCTTCTTCTTTAGAGATCCATATATCAAGGTCACATTATTCTTCTTTACGGGCCACTGTCTCATAGACACATTGTTCTTTTTTTATTGTTTTTATATCTCAGTCATATTGTTCTTATTTGGAGGTCCCTATATCTCAGACGCATTGTTCTTTAGAGACCACTCTTTCATAGTCACAGGGTTTTTCGGTAGAGGTACCTATATCTCCGTCACTTTGCTCTTCTTTAGAGATCCTTTAATCTCACAGTGTTCTTTAAAGGCCACTCTCTCATAGTCACACTGTTCTTCTTTAGAGATTCTTTTATCGCAGTCACATTGTTCTTCTTAGTAATCCTTTCATCTCAGTTCCATTGTCCTTCTTTATAGATCCTTTTATCTCAGTTCCATTGTCCTTCTTTATAGATCCTTTTATCTCAGTTCCATTGTTCTTCTTTAGAGATCCTTTTATATCAGTCACATTGTCCTTCTTTATAGATCCTTTTATCTCAGTTCCATTGTTCTTCTTTAGAGATCCTTTTATATCAGTCACATTGTCCTTCTTTATAGATCCTTTTATCTCAGTTCCATTGTTCTTCTTTAGAGATCCTTTTATATCAGTCACATTGTCCTTCTTTATAGATCCTTTTATCTCAGTTCCATTGTTCTTCTTTAGAGATCCTTTTATATCAGTCACATTGTCCTTCTTTATAGATCCTTTTATCTCAGTTCCATTGTTCTTCTTTAGAGATCCTTTTATATCAGTCACATTGTCCTTCTTTATAGATCCTTTTATCTCAGTTCCATTGTTCTTCTTTAGAGATCCTTTTATATCAGTTCCATTGTCCTTCTTTATAGATCCTTTTATCTCAGTTCCATTGTTCTTCTTTAGAGATCCTTTTATATCAGTCACATTGTCCTTCTTTAGAGATCCTTTTATGTCAGTCAAGTTGTTCTTCATTAGAGATCCTTTTATCTCACAGTGTTCTTTAAAGGCCACTCTTTCATAGTCACACTGTTCTTCTTTAGAGATTCTTTTATCGCAGTCACATTGTTCTTCTTAGTAATCCTTTCATCTCAGTTCCATTGTCCTTCTTTATAGATCCTTTTATCTCAGTTCCATTGTTCTTCTTTAGAGATCCTTTTATATCAGTCACATTGTTCTTCTTTAGAGATCCTTTTATATCAGTCACATTGTCCTTCTTTAGAGATCATTTTATGTCAGTCAAGTTGTTCTTCATTAGAGATCCTTTTATCTCACAGTGTGCTTTAAAGGCCACTCTCTCATAGTCACACCGTTTTTCTTTAGAGATTCTTTTATCCGACATATTTTTCTTCTTTCATCGTATGTCACTCTTAAATTCACTGATATTTACTGGTAGAGTATTCACGTTACTATTATTCGGGCTCTCTCTCTCTCTCTCTCTCTCTCTCTCTCTCTCTCTCTCTCTTATTGCCATTGATCTTCCACGGGAGCCTTTCTCTCTCTCTCTCCCTTTCTTTCTTTCTTCATAATTTTTCATATTTTTGGTTCTTTATTTTCCACATCTTTTCTGCAGATCTTTTTGTATCCTTCTTTCTTTTCTCGAGAAACAGAGACTCTGACTCACAAACTGCTCTTGAAAGCCGTAGAGAGTGAGTTCTAATCGTACATTGTTCATAAATCCGATCTGTTTGCCAAATTAAGTCTAGTCATAATCTCCCTCTCCAATCCACATCCCTTTTCTTCTTCACTTTCTCGGCATTTCCCGCGCTTCCCTCTTTCCACACCCTCTTATGTCCCACGTTTCTCTTTCAATTTAGTTCACTGTGCAATTTCCACCCGTTTCCTACCCCTACAACTGCTTCCACCCGGCTTCATTCCATTGATTCAGCACGCAGCAATATGAATAAGTTCACATTCCTATCATCTTTAATCTGAATGCTTAGGTTATATAAAATAGTAACATTGCTAAAAGGTGTTTTTTACAAGAGAAATATGAATAGAGAAGGCAAAAGAAGGAGAAAATGAAGAAGAAGAAGAAGAAGAAGAAGAAGAAGAAGAAGAATGAGTTAGAGAGAACGAGTTGCAGTGTGAGGAAAGAAGATGAAGAGAAGGAGAAGAGTTTTAGTTGTTTGTTTTCACCAGGGACATGTACTTTTCGATGAAATAATTTTGCGAAAAAGATTAGGAAGCAGAAATAAAAAGACTGGGACAAACAGACTGACAGATAGATAGATAGATAGATAGATAGATACGAGGATTGTCTTTGGATATTTTCTTGGAATGTAACTAAATGAGGTTTATTTTTCAACATAGTTCTCTTTGCAGTTCATATTTTACCTCCAACCATATTTCAGTGATTGGATCCCATTGGTCAAAAAAGTCAGCAACAGTAGATATGACGTGATCATGTGAAGTTTTCAGCCAATTAACTTTTTAACCCTTTCTTGTAAATATAGATAGATATGAAACTACTGACATACATGGATTGAGAGACCGAGAGATATGAACAGACTGTGGTAGATCGATATATATATATATATATATAAATGAATAGATTGAGATTGATAAATATATTCTAAATAAAAACAAATAGAAATTAAAAGAAGAAAAAAATAGAAATCAAAACAACAACAACAACAACAACAATGATAATACTATCAACAGAACAACAATAACGAGAAATCAAAAATGGGAAGAAAAGCAATCGTATAGATATTTCGAGCGATAAACAAGCGGAATCTCACACAAGAAGACGTGGACGTAGCTATGAAAGGGAAACATTAAGAAAGAAACTGAATCGCTTTAAATATCAGCACAAAACAACGCCATAAGGACAAACTACACTAAAGCAAAAATAGATAAGACGCAACAAATAACAAGTTTTGGTTATGTGGGGATAGAGACGAAACGATCAATCACATAATAAGCAAATGTAATAAATTTGCGCAAAAAGAGTATAAGACGAGACATGACTGGGCGAGGAAGATGATCCAGTGGGAATTATGCGAGAAACTGAAATTTGACCATACGACCAAGTGGTATATATACAACTCTGAATCCGTTTTGGAGAATTAGACGACACAAGGTTGTCTGGGATTATGAGATACAAACAGATCACCTAATCTCAGTCAGATGACCAGACCTAAGGGTAGTCAACAACAACAACAACAAAAATAACTCGCCGATTAGTGGACATTACCGTCCGACAGATCACAGAGTAAAATTAAAATAAAGCGGAAACAGATAAATACTTAGACCTTGCTAGAGAACTGAAAAAAAAACTATGGAACATAAAGGTGACGCCGATACCAATTCTAATTGGTGCGCCTGGAACATTCCTCAAGGGATTGGTCAAGTGGACTGAAAGACTTGAAAATAAGAGGAAAAGTAGAAACCATCCAAACTATAATATTATTAAAATCGGTCTGAATACTGAGAAGAGTCCTGGAGACTTGAGAAGACTCCTGTGAGAAATCCTCAGCTGACGCTTGAGTGAGAAACTCTCAAAGGAGTAAAATAATAATAATAATAATAATAATAATGCACAACCCAGCACCTGTTCTAGAAAATGACACACATAAACTTCTATGGGACTTTGACATACACACGGATCACCTAATCTCGCCCAGAAGACCAGACCTTATAATAATAAAAAAAAAAAGAAAAAAGAAAAAAAAGAGAACTTGCAAAATTGTCGACTTTGCTGTCCTGGCTGACCACAGAATAAAACTGAAAGAAAGTTCAAAGAAGGATAAGTACCTCAACCTTGCTAGGGAATTGAAAAAACTGTGGAACATGCAGGTGACAATTATATCAATTGTAATTGGTGCTTTTGATACAGTAACTAAAGAATTATTAAAGGGCCTGGAGGATTTGGAAGTTGGCGAACGAGTGGAAACCATCTAAACGACAGCATACTGAGAAGAGTCCTGGAGACTTAAGGAGACTTGCTGTCACTCAAACTCCAGTGAAAAACCATCAGCTTCTTCTTCTTCTTCTTCTTCTTCTTCTTCTTCTTCTTCTTCTTTTTTTATCTTACTCCTTCTTCTTTCGGACTTTGGTTGTGCTCAGATGATTTTAACATTCACATAATTTTTACTTCTGGATAATAATTGCATATCTACGAACAACACTTCTAAAGCAGCGGGACGAGAGCCTCAGCATCTTACCTGGGGTAAAATCGATGTGAAGTTTTCAATCCTACTGCCATACCACCAACACCAACTTTGATGTCGTAGGTCAGTATAATAAAAAAACAGGCATTACTTTCGATGCGACAATCTATCTATCTATCTCATTCTAATCATATCTATATGTCTATCCCAATCTGTTCATATGTATTTATCTATCTACTGTTTTGCAAGTGATTGTTTGTTCGAAAGGGGTGCGCTTAATGGAACCTAAAAATATTCTGAAAAGCGTACGTGATCATCGCAGAATTTTTCAGAGATCTTCAATTTAATTTTAGCAACAGCACACCACGTCACACGGCCTGTCCACAAGTTTAAATATTTGCCTGTTATTTTGAAGATTCATGGCTGACTCATTAACAAAATATCTGATTGCAATGGGAAATATATTCACGTAAAAGTCTTTTTAATCTGTAAACTCTTCATGCCTGTAAAGGTTGGATTTCGTGTAGGGTTCTGCTTGGAAAACAATGAAAAATATTGATTGTGAGTTTTTATTTGTTGCAGCTTTATAAAGAGTGGCCTAAGTGTGAAATACTTTATATTAAATTTCGTGTAGAAATTAGGAAATCCATTAAAAATTTTGATTGCAGTTTAGTCGATGTTTTTTGAGATCTTTTTTCTATTCACGAAATCCTACTAACTTCGCCTTGTCATTGCAACCTTGAATAGAATGTTTGCGTCCCCTATAAAGGAATACTCCCCAAACCCCCAAAAGATTACCCTTGGTATGAATGCATCCAATAATGAGGTTCTCGTACTGGAGACCTATTGGGCGTTGGATCCCCAATCTGTTGCTATCAAGTCAAGTTCCACTCCGACCGGGACCACACCATCGGCTGGGGCTGTAGAATACGCCGACTGCACCTCTGAAGAGGGGTAAGACATCCGGCCCAACGAGTGTACTTTTATGAGACTTAACTCCATCTGACGGGAAGGCTTTAGTACGGAAGCTTTGGGAAATGAGGATTACTCTTTCATTGTCATTACTCCCAGGTCGACTCGGTGCTGTAGAAAACGCCGACTGCACCCCTGCAGAGGATTAAGATTATCCTGGGTAAGACACTAAAGTATCTGATGATTAAACTCTCGCTTTTGAGTTGGAAGAACTTTGAGTATCACTTCATTGCATCACTCTCTGTTTCATTCTAACTTGAACTGGTAGTATCCGTTAGGATCTTATCTATTGGTAAAATTGAACTGTTCAATCATTTATTAAGGATTATTATTTCACACTATATAGCTGTGTGCAAATTATTTATATTAGAAATACTTGATGAATATAATTACTAATGTTAAATAGCAATACTTGAAACCATTTAACTGTGCGCAAATAATGGATAAATGTTGTATAATGACTGTTGACATGGATTTTGGGTTCGTTCCTGGTGACCCCGTGTGATTTGACAAGCTGTCACGTTGTGATTAGTAAACAGGGGGAAGGCAGTGTGTCGGGGTAGGCCGGTCGAGCAGGTGTGTAACTGGAAGGAGACCACGTGATATGAGAACCACGCGGTCAGATCTAGACAGTCAGTCCAGTCAGAATCGAGAGTCGAGCCAGGGATACGCAGCCGGTCAGAAGCGTTAGTGTCGTCTCTGACGTTACGGCTTGCAAGGGGTGCAAGCGTTGGCACCCACTGACCACAGTAAGAAGATATGAGGCAAAAAGAAGTCCTTTCTCTGAGTATATGTCTCTCCATCTATCTCTCAAACTTACAACAAACTATGTGCCCCTTTCGAGAATAAAACGAGAGAGATATATTTTCATAAAGAAGTTTGTTTCGTTTCGTTAATTGAATTTCGTAAATCATGATTTGATTATTGATGAATCCATAAAAGATTATACAACATAAATATTAAATAGAATTGTTAGTGTTAGATCGGAATACTTGTAAAAATTTTACCGTGAGGAAACAATTGAGATTTAACAATTCGTTTAAAAATAAAGTTATTTACAAACTACACTCTCTCTGAAGTTATTGAGCGAATCACATAGACTTTAATGACTCAAATCTGATTGGGAGAAAAATGGTCAAATTTTAAACAATCATTTTAGACGTTAAAATTAAAATTTTAGGTAGAATAAATGTTTTCTTATCTAAAAATCTTAAAAAAACCCACAACCATCTGAAGTTATTTGGCAAAACTAAATAATCACATTTTACTTCAATAAAAAGGTAATAAAATAGTCAAAATTTGATCAATATCTATAATAAAACAAAAAAAACTAACACGTATAATAAGACTTGGAATCATTTACAAATTAATATAGAAACCCTGCTTCTCAATAACAGCCAAAAATTCATTATATATTGACTTCGGTTTGGTTTGATTTTATAGCATATCAACCATTGTAGGTTATTTAATGCCAAATCCTCTTTATATATATATATATCAAATATATATGATTTGGTTTAGTTGCGTCCTATGACATACCAACCATTATAGGTTATTTAATGCGAAATTCTCTTTATACATATATATTAAATGTATAGGATTCGGTTTGGTTGGGTTTGGTTTTATGGCATATCAAGCATTGCAGGTTATTTAATGCCAAATCCGGTTTATTCATATATATTAAATATATAAGATTGTCTTGGTTGGGTTTTATCGGATATCAACCATCGTACGTTATTTAATGCCAAATCCTATATATATATATATATATATATATATATATAGGATTCGGTTTGGTTGGGTTTGGTTTTATGGCATATCAACCATTGTAGGTTATCTAATGTCAAATCTATTTATACATATATATTAAATACACAGGATTGGTTTGGTTGGGTTTTATCGGATATCAACCATCGTAGGTTATTTAATGCCAAATCCCCCTTCTCTCTCTCTCTCTTTCTCTCTCTCTCTCTATATATATATATGTGTGTGTGTGTGTGTGTGTGTGTGTGTGTGTGTGTGTGTGTGTGTGTGTGTGTATTAAATATATAGGATTTGGTTTGGTTTAGTTTTTTGGCAAATCAACCATAGCAGGTTATTTAATGCCAAATCCTTTTTATACATATACATTAGATATACGTGATTTGGTTTGGTTGGGTTTTATGGCATATCAACCATTGTAGGTTATCTAATACCAAATCCTCTTTATACATGTATATTAAATTTATGATTTGTAAACATCTTATATGTTATATAATGTTTCTGTCTGTCTGTCACATTCTTCATGATTTTCTTTTTATCTAAACCTCAATCTTTAATAAAAACTGTTTTATATCATTAATACTCTTGGCCTTATCATATAACATGCGTCATGTCAAATCTATCTTGGGGGTGTCCACGTGGTGTAATGGTTAAAGCGATGGACTGCGGAATCGTAGAAAGCGAGTTCGTATTCTAGTCGCGGTATTACGTTCACTTTTGGACAAATACCCTTGGGAAAGGTATGAACCCGCTTATCCTCCCAGCTATGGGTTAAATAGTACCACTACTGTTCTTCTAGGAGAATGGCTTTGGCATTAAATAACCTACAAAGGTTGATATGCCATTAAACAAAGAAACCAAACCAAACCAAATCTATCTTAGAGGGAAATCAGATAAATTCATGATAATAACATGCATTGTATTTATGTATAGATTTGGTTTGGTTTGGATTTATGGCATATCAACCATTATAGGGTTATTTAATGCCAAATCCTGTTTTAGCTTATACATCAAATATATGATTTGTAAACACATTTTGGAGATACACACACTTAAATAATCCAACAGTTTCTATTTCTAATGGGGGTGTCTTCGTGGTGTAATGGTTAAAGCAATGGACTTCAGAATCATTGTAAGCGAGTTCATTTTCTGACAAACACCCTTGGGAAAGGCATGAACCCGCTTATCCTCCAAGGTATGGGTTAAATAGTATCACTACTGTTCTTCTAGAAAGCTGGAGTTGGCATTAAATAACTTACAATGATTGATAGGCCACGAAACAAAGGAAACCAATTTATTGCTAATAATTCAGTTTAGCATAAGTCAACAAAGTTAAATGGTTTCAAGTATTGCTATGTATCACCAACATCAGTCATTTGTTTATGCACAATTAAATAATCAAACAGTTCTATTTCTAACAAATCAATTTAGCATAAATCAACAAAGTTAAATGTTTACAAGTATTGCTATGTATCACCAACATCAGTCATTACAGTTAAATAATCAAACAATTCCATTTCTGGCAATTCAATTTAGCGTAAGTCAACAAAGTTAAATGTTTACAAGTATTGCTATGTATCACCAACATCAGTCATTACAGTTAAATAATCAAACAGTTCTATTTCTAACAATTCAATTTAGCATAAGTCAACAAAGTTAAATGGTTCCAAGTATTCTTATGTATAACTATCAAATCATTTGTTGTGTTCTGGTTAGTGAACACAAGTAGTAATAATAATAAGACAAACCACGATATGTGAGGAAAATAGTTATATTTACAGGAAAGAGTATTTACAAGAAAGAGACGGTTAGTAATAAGAACATAGGATTAGTTATAGAGTAATGATATACTTCGAACTCATAAGAGATGTAATCTTATGGACCCCCACACATGGCCGTGCAAAAGCAGGACGACCAGCACGAACATACATTCAGCAGCTATGTGAGGATACGGGATGTTGTCCTGAAGACCTGCCTAGGGCGATGAACGATAGGGAGGAGTGGCGAGAGAGGGTCAGGGATATCCGTGCTACCAGCGCGACATGATGATGATGTATGATATACTTCAACAATAGGAACGGCTCTTCTGGTCTGGTCGTAGGCTTATTCTTCCCAGACTGATCTCCGCTACTGCCATATATGGAACAGCTCATTATGCTGAAAAGGTAGGTGATACCCAACATCATTAGGCATCAGTCATTTGTTTACGCATAGATAAGGGATCCCACAGTCCAATTGCCAACAATTCAATTTATCATAAATCAAAAAAGTTAAATGGTTCCAAGTATTGCAATGTATAACAATTTAACATCAATTATTTGTTTACACACGGTTAAATGATCAAACGGTTCTATTTCTAACGATTCAATTTTGCATGAGTCAAAAAAGTTAAATGGTCCAAGTATTGCTATGTATCGCAAACAATTCAATTAAACATAAGTTATTTGTTTACGTACAGTTAAACGATCAAACAGTTCTATTTCAAACAATTCAATTTAGCGTGTCATTTGTTTACACTCAGTTTAAATCTTTCATACTCAAAGAATTCACATTTAAGCTAAGATATGTGATAAGGAGAATTGTTGTGCAAACTAAGAAACAGGTTCTCGTACCCTCCAAAAACAGACTTGTTCATAAAAAACGCAATATTCAACACAGTTCAGTTTAATCGACTTTGAATGGTCCAATAATCGTTTAGTCAACAATTCCAGTCCATCTTATCATTCTACTGCTCCCTCGTTGCATTCTTTTAGCTACAGGTACGTCTGAATTGGATAAAATCCACCTTTTGGCCTACCCATCAGGTCCATCAAATATTACTCGAGATTCATCCGTGAAAATTTCTTTAGAAAAGTCAATTTTTATGTATATCTTGGTCCACTTTTGAAGCTTTATAATATTTACTTTAGGGAAAGGAAGTTGCCTAGGAGATGTTTTTAACAGATCTCAATGCATAAATTATTCTAGACCTTTTGTCCCTGAATTCCATCCTTTTCAAGGATTTGCGAGCTCGTCAAAAGTGGTTGTTTCTGATTACTCGCTATACGTTCATCTCTAGGAAACATGTTCTTAAAGGCTTTTCCTTTGCTTCGAGTTCTCAACTTAGCTATATTTTCAACAGCCTTCTTTATCGTTCGAGGTTCTCAGCAAAGCTCCTTTGATATCTCCAAAGTGGACATTCACTCACTAAATAATTGTTATTTTCTGTTTTACAGTAGTTGTTAGATCGTTCTCTTTACCAATGTTTCACCATAAATCATGGACAAAAAGAAAAAAAAAAGTTTTTCTTAAATTTCAGAAGTCTTAAGCTAATATTGTTTTCATCTGTTAGTACATTTTAGCAAATTCCAAATATCTCAAAAATTAACAATTGAAAGTGGCAAACATTTAGTTAGATATTTTACAAAGGGTGGTATTTATAAATCTTCCCTCCAAGATGGAGTGTAGCACAAGGCGAGAAATCCTTGACTCCTTTGGCATTCTCCTATTGGGCGCCTCATGCACCAAGGAATAAACTTGGTCTTGCCGATGCCGGTGAAAGCTTGGGGACATCACCTTAACCAACGAGCTAGTCCAGGCGAACAAAATCAAACTAGCCAGTCCGTGTACCACCAATACGGACGACAAGTGTGTGGCAAGTCCACCCGGCCTCTCACAATATTTCGCTAAAGTGGAAAATGAACAAGTTTCAATTTGACAAATATTGTTTCAGAACATTTTGAGTTATTGAGGTTTATTTTATTTGCACTATAACTTCAGACACTTATATATATATATATATATATATACGAGGATTATTAAATAAGTTTCCAGACTTTTATGAAACTCTAGTCCCCTTCGAAGTAATCTCCTCCGGCTGCAATGTACTTGTTGTACCGTTCCAACAACTTCTGGAAGGCCACATGCAAGTCCTCTTGTGGGAGCGTGTCAATGACCTTCGTCACAGCCTCTTTCGTCTCAATTGTCTCATAGCGACAGCCCCTTATCTTAGGGAATAAGCAAAAGTCACAGGGAGCAACGTCTGGACTATAGGGAGGGTGAGGAATTGTCTTGATGCCCATCTTGGGCAAATAGTCTGTGACAAGAATGGAGTTATGGACTGGTGCATTGTCCTGGTGGAAATGCCACTGACCCGATTTGAGGAGTGCTGACCTCTTCCGACGGAATCTCTTCCTGAACTCCCTTAAAACCTCAACATAGTAACTCTAACTCTAACCCTAACCCTTTGGTCAATCAACTCTGGTTTATTGACTTCCCTACTCCTCCCACACCTCTCATCATCCCTCACAGACTCCCTGCCTTCCTTGAATTTCTTATGCCACTCAAAAACTGATGCTCGATTCCATACGTTTCTGTGGCATGTTTTCCAAGTTTAAAACAGAATTTCATTGCATATCGTTCTTCTAAAGTGTCCTCACGTCCAGCTGTGACAATCAGGCTTTAATAGGGTGTATTCCAATTGCTGCTGTAGCTGTTGATTTGAAGCTGAAATCATAAAAATTGGCCAGTCATCTCAAAAGATGTATAGCAATAACATAGTGAATTCTCAAGAGTCTACGGCAACTTTAAATGCCTGTACAAAAAAAGTCTGGGAACTTATTGAAGACACCACGTATATATATATATATATATATATATATATATATATATATATATATATATATATATATTACAGGTTTTGGCATTTAATAACCAACAACGGTTGCCATAAAACAACTACCAACCAATCTAACCTGACGTTGTCATACCTGTTAGGGTCCCATCTACGGGTCATATCTTTCAGTTTTCAGAAAATATTTGATAATAGAAAGGAGTACGGGAAATCCTGGAACTGTATTCCATTCTTATCCAACATGAATAATTCTTAAACAGACCTTTTTGACCCATAAATTAGACTAAAAGATTAATATATCTTAGTCTAATTTAGGGTCAGAGTGGACCTGGGAGTAATGACAATGAAAGGTGGATTCAACGACCTTCAGAGGTTCAAAACTAGAGCCTTTTTACTGGATGCTTTTAATGACATTCTTTTTGGAGAGTATTATTCATCTCCAAGAAATACAGTCACCGTGCTCAATGCGCCACCAAAAAACCGACTTTAGTGTAGATACCTTAAAAGGAAAAAATGTTAGTTTCATTATAATTGACCTAATCTTTATTATTATACTCACAACGTTTCGGCCGATATGTCCTTCGGCTTTCTTCAGAAGTCGAGATAGAATCTCAAACTGAACCTTTTATTTGAGCCACAGGGTTAGACTGTTCCAATTCTGTTAACTATGACCGGGTACAAGCGTTATGTTATTGTTATCCTATTTACCAACCCCTTCGCTCGGGCAGGATATGACACAAGGTCAATTTTAAAGCGGAGTTTAACAGGTTTGAATTCACAGTTTTCCTTCTTCTAGACTAGTTGCCTCACCAAGGCTGAAGAACCTAGTCTGTCCTACTATTTACCCATAGCTGGAGGGAGAATAATTGGCTTCATACCTTTCCCAAGGGTATTAGTGCTATGTGAAATGCAATCAGTCTCGTCCAGGATTTGAACTCGTGTCGCCGTGTTCATTTCCTACGACGATAACAATTACACCACGGGCACCTCCAAAATAATTATGTTATTGTTAGTATTCCTTGTTAGACATACTTGTTGTTGGGATCGAACTCGTAACCTCCAGATGATTTCACTTCGAAGCACTTTCCAACCAAACTCCCTAACCACTGCTACATGTTGGACACCTGAGTTCAACCTGAAACATCTGAAGAAGACTGAAGGATATATCGGCCGAAACGTTTTGAGAATAACATTTAAAATTAGGTCAATTGCCCGCATATTCTAAGTAATGGCAACAATATTTTCATTGGTTTTCTTGGAAGTGGGGGGTGGACTACGGGCATTAAGTTTAAAGATTATTGATGATAGAATTAAATATCTTTTTCATATACAGAGTTGACCCAGTCAGTTAGTGAGGGCTGTAGAATACACTGACTGCATATCTGCAGGGGGGTAAGACCCCTCTCCAACGAGTGTCCTTTTGCCCAGTCGGCTTGGGCTGCTGAATACACCGACTACACCTCTGCAGAGGGGTAAGACACCCCCATGAATATATAGAATACGACACTAGTGCAAAATACCTATTCATTGTCATCACTCCCATGTCCACTCTGGCTTGGAATGGTAGCACCTGATAGGGTCCTATCTATGGGTCAAATAGAACTAAACCCTTGAAATTTTGCTAAACTGAATTACTTGAAATAGGACTGTTTTGATATTTAAACTGCGTACTTATGCTAAATTGAATTGCTTAAAATAGAACTATTTTGACATTGAAACTGCGTACATATGCTAAACTGAACTGTTTGAAATAGACTTGTTTGTAAAAAGAACTAAACTGTGTATTTTCTTAAACAGAACTGATTCAAATAGAACTGTTTTTGATAGTGTGTTTCACAGTATTTATAGACGAGCCACAACTCGATTGGATCCTAACCGGTTTTGCTTCAATTTGATCTGGTATTAGGGCACATCAACCATTGTGGGTCAACTAATCTAATGCCAAATCCATTTTTATACATATAAGTAGCTTTATTTTAAAACGTTTAGCATAAGTACTCTGTTCCAATGTAAAAAAAAACCAGTTCTTTTCCGAACAATTCAGTTAAGCTTACCAAAACAGTTCTGTTTGAAACAATTTAGTTTAACATCAATATATTGTTTAATTCTGTTTGACCATCGGTGGGACTCTATGAGGAGCTATCACTCCGGGCCAGAGTGGACTTGGGAGTGATGGCAATGATGGCTACTTCGTATTCCACAAAGCTCCAGCATTACTGAAGACTGACCATTAGATTGTTTAGTGTCATATCCAGGGACACTCCGTGGGGGAGTCTTATCCCTTTTGCAGAGATGCAGTCGGTGTATTCTACTGCCCGAGTCGACTGGGCAACCCTAACAGGTACAACAATTCAGGGTCAGGTAGGACTTAGGAGCAACGGCAGCGAAGGGTTGACAGTGCTCAATCCCAAATGTCCAGAACTAGGGCCTCAACAGTGGACACAGCCTAATCTCATACCCAAAATACTTTCTGTGGGGAGAGGGTGCCTTATTCCTCTGCTAGTCGGCGTATTCTAAGACCAGCCGTATATATATATACACGATTTTATTGTCTTTCATTTTGTACTTAGATAAAAAGGAAAATGTAAGTAAATCTATAGTCAGGATACAATATGATTCCTTGTTGCATATCATATCTTACGGCGATTTAACTGAACAAGAAATAATTTGTGAATTGGCTTGTCAAATAATTGACTATCTGTTAAAATCCCGACTCAACAGGATTTTTTTTGTAGTTTCGGTGGCGGGTGGGAAGGGATCACACACACACACACACACACATATATATATATATATATATATATATGTGTGTGTATGCGCTGAAAAAATGAAAAGTCGGGAAAAGAAAAAGGAAAAAAAAAAAGAAGAACGAACGAGTCACAATACTGGCTTCGTTGGAAAAAAGGAAAAAAAAACACAAATGAGTTTTGATACAATGGATATTGAAAAGCGCTCAATATTTACGTAAAGCCTGTTTAAAGAAGCGAGTAAGTATCAGAAGATTACAACTCGGGTCTTACCGAAAGAATCTTCAGGAAAAATTTGTATATATATACACACACAAACTCACATATATGTATAAATTTACACACACACACACACACATATATATATATATATACACAAACACATGTATATACACACACACACATAGATATATATACACACACACATACACACACACACATATATATATATATATACACACACACACCCCCACACACACACACACACACATATATATATATATATATATTGCCATTGGAATGCCATTTTGTAGAGAATATTTTTTTTTAATATTCTATTTTTTTAGTTTTTAAAAGAGTTGGTATGCCTCAAAAGAAGCGACGAAAATTACAAGATAAAATAGCGAATTCATTCGTTGATACCCACCTCGTGGGAATCTCTTGGGGACTGACCAAGTACCGTTCGCTTTGTATTAATGCTATCTATCTATCTATCTATGCATGAAGTATCTTAATGCTTCTTATATCGAAAAAGGTAACACTCAATCCGAGTTTTAAATATGTTAGTATTTTTCTTTGAAGCTTAGGTAACTAATAGAAAAATACAGGTCACTGAATTCTTAAGAAACAACTCCTTCCAAATCAACTTAGCTATCCGAACCGTAAAACTGAAGCTTGGATATTTAATACATATTTAGCCCAAGCTCTCCTCAATAAGTAGGATGTGATAAAAAGGACTCTTTTGAGCGGTTTACATTCAGAGTTTCCTTCTCCAAGTTTGGTTACTTTATTTCGGTTAAGGGGCCAATTCTGCCATACTATTTACCTATATTTGGCACGGAGAATAGACGGATTCATGGCTAATATTTCCAATGTAAGAAGCAGACAGTACCTCTCACAAACTATTACAGACACAGACTATGCAAATGACATAGCGCAGTAGGCAAATACACCCACCCAGGACGAATTCCTGCTGCATAGTCAGGAGCAGGCAGCAGGTGGTATTGGTCTCCATGGGAACGTAGACAAAATGGAGTACATGTTTTTTAATAAAAAATGAGACATCTTCACACTAAAAGGTGGCTCTTTGAAACTAGTGGACAAGCAGCGTTTCGTCAACTGAAAATGAGATCAATAAGCGACTGCTATCGATAGATTATTGATCACATAGAAGTCAAACTTATCCGATAAAATAAACAGAATTTTTGAAGCAGCAGTCGTGTCAATTCTACCATATAAAAAAGGTAGGTGGGAACTGCTCAAGAATGTTACAAATCCAGGAAGTAACATCCCCAAAACAGCAGTTGAACAGCCACCTACCTCCCATCTCTAAAGCTCTCCAAGTAAGATGGTCAAGACATGCAGGACACTGCTGGAGAAGTAAGGACGGACTTATAAGCAACGTTATCCCTTGGACCCCCTCAACCTTTCACACGGACGTGAAAGTGATGAACAACCAACTTGAACTTATTTACAATGGCTCTGTATGGACACAGGATGTTGTATAGAAGACTAGCCGAAAGTGATGGATGATAGAGATGAATGGCGAGAGAGAGAGAGAGTCTGGGAAATTCCTGTTGGCAGCACAACATGATGATGATATCCTATATATATATATATATATATATATATATATATATATACCTGTTGATCGATTTAGACTGTAGTAGACGCTGATGATGACTGATTTAATCTTTACTCATTTTTAGGTTTCTAAGTAATCTTTTTTATCGTGAGTATTAATTTTATTGTTGAGTATTAATTTTATTGTTGAGTATTAATTTTATTGTTGAGTATTAATTTTATTGTTGAGTATTAATTTTATTGTTGAGTATTAATTTTATTGTTGAGTATTAATTTTATTGTTGAGTCTTAATTTTATTGTTGAGTATTAATTTTATTGTTGAGTATTAATTTTATTGTTGAGTCTTAATTTTATTGTTGAGTATTAATTTTATTGTTGAGTATTAATTTTATTGTTGAGTATTAATTTTATTGTTGAGTATTAATTTTATTGTTGAGTATTAATTTTATTGTTGAGTCTTAATTTTATTGTTGAGTATTAATTTTATTGTTGAGTATTAATTTTATTGTTGAGTCTTAATTTTATTGTTGAGTATTAATTTTATTGTTGAGTATTAATTTTATTGTTGAGTATTAATTTTATTGTTGAGTATTAATTTTATTGTTGAGTCTTAATTTTATTGTTGAGTATTAATTTTATTGTTGAGTATTAATTTTATTGTTGAGTATTAATTTTATTGTTGAGTATTAATTTTATTGTTGAGTCTTAATTTTATTGTTGAGTATTAATTTTATTGTTGAGTATTAATTTTATTGTTGAGTCTTAATTTTATCGTTGCTCATTATTTTGACTTTGTGGCTTTACCCCATCTGTGAGTCAAATGGAAATATTGAATCATTTACAATACTTGACCCTATTCGACTCTATGCAAACATATGATTGATATAAAATGAAATTATTTAGAATTATCTGTGTTAAATAGCAAAAATATCTGTGTGCAAACAAGTGATCTCTCATTTATCCAAATACAAAATTATCTATAAATTATTCGCTTACAAATCGTAAGAAAAAAGATGGATAGAAAGATAGATAGGAATAGATTGAAACAAATATATTAACGCCCAAGAATACTTGCTTTCTCACCAATTTGCTATAAAAAGTTAATTTTCAAAAAAATCAAAATCACTAGGATTTTATTGTTACTGATTCAGTTATATACAATCAAAACAGATATTATTCGATATTATTTATTACCAAAATCGACAGCATTGAAACTGCAACCAAACCTTTAAATGTGTAGCGGCCCAAAAGAAGTATACTTATATACGACGAATCGATAAATAGACTATGATAGATAGATTGATTATTTTGTGATAGATAATGAACACATTGTTATATATATATATATATATATATATATAATTCATCAACTTTTAAAGTTTTGTTTATCTTATATACCTTTATCAGGGCGTATAAGTTTTAATAAATCATACGATCTGATTAAAATGTGAAAAAAAAAAAAAAATTAAGACATAAAAAATAGGGATACGTCAAATATTAGCGAATGATTGAATAAACAAAGTAATTCTCTGAAGATCTTGCATTCTTTTTTTTATCTATCTTTTTTGGGACATTTTTATATTTCAGCATTCCAAATACATATAGTCATCCACAGACAGATGTTTCGTTCTGTCAGAACTCATCAATGTGGCTCGACATATTAGCTTCCCGTAGCTGGCATCGAAACCTGGTTGACTCAAACGCTAAGCCAAGCCGCTAACCCTTCAGCCACGAGGAGCCATTATCTACGAAGTAAATTTTAAATGGTTATGAATCACAATTACTATTGTTTACATACATCACAATTACTATTGTTTACATACATCCGTTCAATATATATATATATATATATATATATATATATATAGATAGATAGATAGATAGATAGACAGAGTTCTCTCTCTGTATTACTGACTTAAGTGTATGGATACAGTAGTCTTCTCTCTGTTTTTTTTTTAAATTACCCTTCATTTAAGATTTGAATCTTCCCTGAAGGACAATATCTTGTAATGATGATCCTCAACTCGTCATGGGGAATAAAAACCAAAAACCCGATGTCTGTAGTCCTATTATTTACCAGTGAAGTCTACTCCCGTTTTTACAGTCGATTGCCATTGATGTGGGTGGGGCGGTGTTTTCTTGTCCGGCAATTTCCACCTGATGTTTTCGTCGGAGGGACTTGAACACGCTACCAATTGTCCAGACACGGTGGGAGATTTATCCACCTACCTGAGATCTTTTGTTCGTAAAGGGGTTAACAACGATTGCTGTCATTTATTTTGTTTTATTTTTATTTATTTATTTATTTTTTCAAGGGTCGGAAATAGACTTCTTGTTCGTCTCTAGTGTGTCGAAAACATGAACAAGACTTTGCCAACGGGCACTCGAACGTGTTTTTTTTTTTTCTGTTTTTTTTTTCTCTAGTGTATATATCGGACACATTAGAGGAATTCTTGCCGGCTGAGAACTCCTGCAAAAAAAAACAAAAAACAAAAAAAAAAAAAAACAGATAAATTATTTATTATTTTTTTACTTTTTCACCCTTCACAATGAAAAAAAATACTCAGTGTTAATCCAGCTGGGTTCTCACACACACTCCTCTTTATCCAGCTGAAGCAAGCAAGTTGGAAGGATATAATTTGGGCCTCGATAAGTCATCCATGCTACAGGTAGTTCTGGTTTACAGATGAAATGATTGACTGATTTTAACGGTACGTCAACCTGTCTAAGGTCATTTTATACCTATGTTTATATTCATGGTCATCCACAGACAGACTGTTTCGTTCTATCAGAAGCCGGGATCGAAACCAGTCGAACTTTACGTTAGACTACGTTTCAGACCTCTCGGCCACCAAGCGGACCACGTTGACTAAGGGAATTTTAAGGTTTATATTTTAGCAACAGCAGCCTTTGTTTACATTTTTTATACCCTAACGGCTACCAGAGTTCTCAATTCTTTCGAAGAGCTTTGCATTACGCTAGCGGCGGCAGACAATTCCTTCACCAGAGTGCTCAACCCCCATGGGGGAGCGTATATATTGTCATCCACAGACAGACTGTTTCAGACCTCTCGGCCACCAAGCGGACAACGTTGGCTAAGGGAATTTTAAGGTATTTATTTTAGCAGCAGCAGCCTTTGAGCATTCACTTCTGCAAATAGGGTTCATTTCAAAAATCGATAAAAATCATCATTTTTTTTCAAATTGATAAAACTTATGAGTAGAAATATGTTTTCTATGCGCTCAACAATAAAAACTATTTTCAAAAATAAGATATTCCTCCTTTTCTTATGGCCTTGTCGTTCAGATGTTCTTCTAGAAGTGCCTCTCACATCTCCTTTTTAATTTAGTGCCGTCGGCTGGGACTGTAGAATACACCGACGGCATCTCTGTAAGGAGTAAGACTCCCCCGAAACAAGTGATCTGGATATGACACTAAACAATCTGATAATTAGTTTCTAGTTATGCTGGAACTTTGGTTTGGATCGGTTTGATTTGGTTTTGTAGCATTGTTGTTATTTTAATGCCAAATCTATTTTTATACATATAAAAAGTTTTATTTAAACGAATTCATTTTTCCATAAGTACATAGTTTAAATGTCAAAATTGTTCTATTTTAAGCACTTTAGTTTAGCATAAGTACACTGTGTTTTTTTTCTATTTTACCCATAGATATGACTCTATCACGTGCTATCACTCCGGGTCAGATAGGACCTGGGAGCGATGGCAATAAAGAGGTACTCTGCATGGAGGTGCCCGTGGTGAAATGGTTATCTTGGGAAATGGACACGGCGAGACGAGTTCAAATCCTGGACGCGGCTTATTGCATTTCACATAGAACTAATACCCTTGGGAAAGGTATGAATCCAATTATTCTCCCTCCAGCTATGGGTAAATAGTAGGACAGACTGAATTCTTCAGCCTTGGTGAGGCAACTAGTCTAGGAGAAGGAAAACTCTGAATTCAAACCTATTAAACTCTGCTTAAAATTGACCTTGTGTCGTATCCTGCCCGAGTGGAGGGGTTGGTAAATATGGGTATTCATATCCAGGACACTCGTTGGGAGAGTCTTACCGCTCTACAGGGATGTAGTTGATGTATTCTGAAGCCCCAGCCGACTGAGCCCCTAGAGCTTTAGGGAATGTGGAGTACCCCCTTATTGCCATTACTCTTAGGTCCACTCTGAACCGGAGTGGTAGCAAGTGATAGGGTCCTATCTATAGGAAAAATAGAAGTAAACTGTGTATTTATGCTAAACTGGCAAATACACCTGACCAAGCCGAAACACTTCTGCATAGTTTGGAACGAGCAGCAGCAAGCATAGGCCTCCATGTTAATGCACACAAAACGGAATATATGTGCTATAACCAAACGGGGGACATCTCCACTCTAGAAGGAACCCCACTTAAACTAGTAGACAAATTCACATACCTAGGAAGCAGCGTCGAATCAACTGAAAAGGACATCGAAACGAGGTTAACGAAAGCATGGACAGCTATCAATAGGCTATCGATTATATGGAAATCAGACCTAACCGATAAAATGAAACGCAGTTTCTTCCAGGCAGCGGTCACATCGATACTGCTATATGGATGCACTACATGGACGCTAACAAAACGGCTGGAGAAGAAACTAGATGGCAATTACACAAGAATGCTGCGTGCAATCCTGAACAAGTCCTGGCAGCAACACCCCACAAGACACCAGCTGTACGGCCACCTGCCCCCTATCACGAAAACTATCCAAGTTAGACGAACCAGACATGCAGGACACTGCTGGAGAAGCAGAGATGAACTCATAAGAGATGTACTCTTATGGATCCCCACACATGGCCGCGCAAAAGCAGGACGACCAGCTCGAACGTACATTCAGCAGCTATGTGAGGATACAGGTTGTTGTCCTGAAGACCTACCTAGGGCGATGAACGATAGGGAGGAGTGGCAAGAGAGGGTCAGGGATATCCGTGCTGCCAGCACGATATGATGATGATGATATGTATAGAAATGGATTTGGCATTAAATGACTGTTGACAAAAGAAAGACACGGGGAACACAAAAGGTTTAATAGAAAAACATATATATTCATGTGACAGAAACAAGATACAAGTGAACCTGGTTAAACAGTAGTTAGTTGGTAGAAAGCTGAGAGTCCAGTGTGGAAGTGACTATCCGTCCACTACGCAAATGGTATCACACGTGATTGTGTCCCGCTGATTGGTGAACTGTATTTGTCCTTCGTCCCACCAACCGGACGAGTATGGCACAAAGCCTTTTTAAGGTGGGTCTAGGCGCAGGGCTGTTGCCCAGATGCGCCAGGCATTTTCAAAAATGCCTCGGGCCTAGTCAGCATTCCCCTAAAAATCGTGCCTTAGGCACCAGGCGATAAGCCCAATACTTCCGAAGAGGGTTAAAGCCTGGAGGAAGCCCCCACCCCATGAGGTCAGAGGTGTGTACAGTGATGAAGCACACCCGACTTGAACCGTGCATGAGGCACACCTGACCTGGTCGAGCGAAGAGTGATGAAGCACACCCGACCAGGTCGGCCAAAGCGTGACCCAACAACTGGAGAGGCGCACCAACACGCTGATTAGCGAGCTGTTATTTGACATACTCCCCACCAAGCGTACATGTGTGGTACAAGGGCGTTTTTGGTGGGTCCGGTCGCAGGGCCGTAGCCCAGACGTGTCCCGTCGGCATTCTCTTTAAAAAAAAAGGGCGCCTCAGGCGCCAGGCAATTAACCTAACCCCTCTGAAAAGGGATAAAGCCTGGGGTGACGGCCCCCTGCGGCCAGAGGTTTGTCCAGTGACACACCAGACCAGAACTGAGCAGTGCACAACACGGCTGGCCGAAGTGTGGTCCAACAACTGGAGAGGTGCACTAACACGATGATTGGCGCGCTTGTATTTGACACACACTCCACCAAACGTACGAGTGTGGCACAAGGCCGTTTTTAAAGTGGGACTAGTCACAGGGCCGTAGCCCAGACGCGTCCGAAAGTTAAAAAAATGCCTCGGGTCCCGGCGGCATTCCACCTCACAGGGCGCCTCAAGCGCCAGGCGATAACCCTAACCCCTCCGAAGAGTGTTAGAGCCTAGTCTTCTTGTTCTTGTCCTGGAGAATGTGACGCGCAAACTCTTCAAGGATTTTAAGATACAAACGGATCACCTAATCCCGGCCAGACGACCAGACTTAGTTGAAGTCAGAAAAAAAACAAAAACAAAAAGAGAAGATATCTTGCCGAATTATGGACTTTGCCGTCCCGATTGACTACAGAGTAAAATGAAAAGAAAGGGAAAAAAGTAGAGATACATACCTCGACCTTGCCAGGCAATTGAAAAAAAAACAGTGGAATATGAAAGTGACGGTGATACCAATAGTAATTGGTGGTCTTGGTACAGTCACTAAATGATTGGTAGAAGGATTAGAGGACTTGGAAATTAGAGGACGAGTGGAGACCATCCAAACTAAAGAATTATTGAGATCGGCCAGAATACTGAGAAGAGTCCTGGAGACTCGAGGACTCTTGCTCAGGCGCCTGTTGATAAACTCAAACTCTCCGAGGATGGTTAATGCCTAGTCTTCTTCTTCTTCACAAAAAGAAGATAAGCGGCAGAAATAAACGAAACACTTCTTTTTAATTTTTTCTTATCGTTACTCTTTCTTTCTTTCTTTCTTTCTTTCTTTCTTTCTATCTTAGCGTAATTATTTTTGTTATTTACGACATTCATAAATGAATGAAAATGGGAAATGTTTCCGTCGATATCCCGGTAAAATTTTCTGATAAGAAATTAGGAGTGTCAAACAGTATATATATATATAAGCATACATACTTAGGCACACATACACGCAAACAAAATTTTTCTTCAAACAAAAAATTAACCATATTAATTAGTACTTTTTTGACAGTCTTTTCCTTTGTCTTACGAATGTGTTAAGCATGAAACCCAGAGTCACATTTTTTTCGATTTTTTTCGATTTCTTCATTAATTTTCGTTCTCTGCCTGATGGTTGTCGTTTATCAAATGTCAGGAAACCTAAGGTCACAGACAAACTTCCATGATATTAAATATATATAAAAACTAATTTTTACTTATTATAAATATATATAAAACGAACAGCTAAAACGGTCGCAATTAGTAAAGTTACAAAAAAGTTCTCTCTTTAAAAAAATGCAGAGTAATATCACAATTTTCGAATGATAAGATAAAATATGATTAAATAAACCACTCGACTTGGAGTTTCATTAAAACGTTCCGTAGGTGAGATTATGTTCATTCGTCTGAAGTCCACACACACACACACATACATACTCACACACACACAAGTACACGCAAACACACACACGTATATATATAAAATATATATAAAGAAGCATACTACCCGAGGTTCACCGAAAATATCGTCAGAGAAAATCTACGTACATATTGAATGTGTATTAACTTCATCTCAGATGAAACTTTATTCATGATAGAAAAAATTCATGGGAAGATTGTGTATTCTATTTTGTAGAATACCAAGGCAATTATTTAACAATATATATATATATATATATATATATATATATATATATATATATATAAAGTTTTTATTCATGAGAGAAGAGTAAGAAGAGATTCAAATACCTTAATTTTTTTTATTCGTCTGGTCACCAGTTGAGCACTTTTTAATTTGTCCACAAATGTTAAAGAATTGTTTATACTTCTCTCTCTCTCTCTCTCTCTCTCTCTCTCTCTCTCTCTCAAAAAAGTATATATATACTCCCCACCCACTGGGGTTGAGCACACTCGCAAAGGAATTACCGGTTGCCACTCATTTAAGCCAAAGCTCTAAGCTCTTCTAATGAATTGAGCTCCTGGTAGCCGTTAAGTTTATTTATGTCAAAAAAACAAGTGATACATATACGTTAAAATCTCTTCGTTTACGTTAAGTTTGCTTGTGGCTCTGCGATAGACTATCCGGCTGGCGTGAAAATCAGCCACATTTCGATCCCAGTTTCAAGCATCTCACGTGTCTAGCCACACTAAGGAGTTGAAATGCAGTGAAACAGTGTGTCTGTGAATGATAATATATATATCTCATCATCATCATCATCTTGTCGTGCCGCCAGCACGGATATTCCTGACCCTCTTCGCCACTCCTCTCTCGCCACTCCTGACCCTCTCTCGCCACTTCATTGCTTTTGGCAGGTCCTTAGGGCTACATCCCGTATCCTCACAGAGCAGCTGTATGTAGGTTCGAGCTGGTCGTCCTGCTTTTGCTTGGCCAGGTGAGGGGGTCCATCGGAGAACATCACTTATGAGCTCGTCCCTGCTTCTCCAGCAGAGTCTTCCATGTCTGGTTCGTCTAACTTTAATAGTTTTCGTGATGGGATGTAGGTGGGCGTATAGCTGCTGCTTTCTGGGGTGTTGCCTCCAGGAGTTGTTCAAAATTGCTCGCAGCATTCTTGTATAGTTGCCGTCAAGCACTACTAAAATATATATATATATATAATCATAGAATTACCATGACAAGAAAATCTGGCAAACATGCGGCATACGGAGTACTGAACCTGCTGTTTCGACCTTATCATGTCTCATCAGCAGTGCACACCGTGATCTCCAACAACCACAATATGCAGAAGCCGAAACTCTACCACTGGGCCACCGGTTCATGCCACATATATCGCGACGCCGAATTAACAAGTCATGGTGAATTGCGCAACCACTTTGATCTAATGTGTCTCGAAGGGTACGTATTCCCTTACAGAGGACACGGCCACCTCCCGGGCTACGTCTTCCCAAGTCGGAGTTACGAATCTTTATAACATAAGCCTCATGGGCAGGATAATTATATAATTTTTAAATGGAGAGTTTGATATTATCATAGAATTACCATGACAAGAAAATAGTTGAAAAAATATGTATATATATATATACGAATCTTACAGGGATTCGTATATATACATATTTTTTCAACCGCAGTTTCACCGAACCAGATTATCACGGTAATTCTGACTCTGTGCGTAAGTTGTTTTTTTTTTTTTTTTTTTTTTTTAATCTTTTCTGTTTGTTTTTATGGATTTTCCCCCAGTTATCATTTTGTGTGATATTCCTTTATTGGTGAAGATTGCCAAGTCGGCTGGGTCTGTAGAATACACCGACTGCATCTCTGCAGAAGGTTACCTCCCCACTCAAGGAGTGTCCTGTTATGACACTAAACAATCTGTTGATGAGGCTTCAGTAAAGCTGTAGCTTTTGGGAATGCGGTATCTCCTTCATTGCTACCGCACCCAGTTTCACTCTGGCCCAAAGTGGTAGCACCTGATAGGGTCTATCGAGGGGGCAAATAGTACTAAACTTAATGCTAAACTAAACTTTTTGAAATAGAACTGTTTTGAAATCTAAACTGCGTACTTATGATAAACTGAATTGTTTGACCGAATTGAATGGCTTGAAATAGAAATGTTTTTGGCAATATATATATGAAAATAAAATAAAGTAAAAAATAATCTAAATTGAAAAAAGAGAATTGTATCTGAAAACTCATATACTTGGACCCATTCTTTATGCAAGAAAGGGAAGAGGGAGTATCCGTAGCGTAGTGGATAACGTGCCGGACTGTGACATCATAAAAAGCGTGTTCGAACCCTAGGTGAGTTATAACATTCACGATCATATTAATACCCAAGAGTAATATAGAAAACCCCCATCCCCGCCAGTTATGGAATAAATACTACCACTACTCTTCTCCTACGAGGACGGCTTTGGCAATTAATAACCTGGGAAGGTTGATATGGCATTAAACAAGGGAACTAAACCGAAGCGAGAAAGCTTTTCATCTTTTAGGGTAACATAGAAATTTATTATCTAGTAATACATACAGGATTAGCCAATTTTTAGTCATAATTTACTAAGCATTTTTTGCCTATATGTGGCACGAAGTAGTATCTATGGGGCACCCAATGAAACGCGAAATCACTCACGAAGGGTTGCTACTCTAGCTTGCTAACCATTACGCCAACCGAGGCACCTTCTTTCAATTTTTAGTATATTCATATTTATCCAATTTTTGCAGGATATGACATAAGGATATGACATAAATTTTTAAGCGGAGTTTAGCAGGTTTGAATTCAGAGTTTTCCTTCTCCCAGACAAGTTGTCTCACCAAGGCTGAAGAATCTAGTCTGTCCTACTATTTACCCATAGCTGAAGGGAGAATAATTGGATTCATACTTTTCCCAAGGGTATTAGTTCTATGTGAAATGCAATCAGTCTCGTCAAGGATTTGAACTCGCATCGCCGTGTCCATTTCCTACGACGATAACCATTACACCACGGGCACCTCCAATTTTTAGTATATCTGCAACAAAACCTAATGTTAAAACTTCTAGTTATATCCAAGTCTAAATCTTATATACCATGTTTTTGTCTGTCTGTAACGCAAACTATATCACCACCGACGTCACAATTCCTTTAATTATTGAAGTCACATTCTTCATGATTTTCTTTTTATCTAAATCTCAATTTTTAATAAAAACTGTTTTATATTATTAATACTTTTGGCCTTATCAGCGTATAAATAACATAGTTAATATCAAATCTGTCTTCGAGGTAAATAAAATATATCTACGATAATAATATGCATTGTATTTATGTATAGATTTGGTTTGGTTTGGTTTTATGGCAAATCAACCATTATAGGGTTATTTAATGCAAAATCCTGTTTTTACACATACATATATTAAATACATAAGATTTGGTTTGGTATGGTTTAGTTTGATTTCCCACAACGATAATCGTTACCCTAAGCGCGCCTCCGAATGTTCGATCAGAGCTAATGATATTGATTCAAGTCTAACAGAAAATTGCTCTATCAAATTCATATATTCCCAACACGAACCTTTGCTCATAGATAAAATATGCGTTATTCGTAAGCATATTTGTCGGAGTTACTTTTATTCTTTTAATTTCTTGTCATTATTTTTATTAGTCGTCGTAGTGGCAGTAGCTTTGCGTGGATTTCATTTTCCCCCGCACCAAGAAAGAGGACAACACTGGATAGATAGTTTTCCCCCCTGCCTCCCGGACCTGCGAATGACTGAAAATTGAGATAATGGGCCAGAACAATGTTAAAGAATTCAGAGGGTGAATGTAAGGGGTCGTTTTACCTATCCCTCACCCATACACACACAGAAAAATAAAACATGAACTGTCGATAAAGATGATAATTATGATTATCGAGTGGCTGACCCAAAATTCTGGCGAGCATGTATATTAAAAAAAAATCTTTCTCTGAATAATGCAGCAATTTTAATTTGTTGCATCTTCAGAATCATGTCAACCATAAGAGATGCAAAGTTCCACGCACTTTCTGAGATTCTCTTGAAGACGATACAATAGCTACTAATTTCTTTAGATCTTGGACTATTTATTTATAATTTGTTCTTTCGGTTGATTGGTTGGTTAACAGGTTAATAAACATATATATATATATATATATATATATATATATATATGTGTGTGTGTGTGAGTTAGGATAATGTGAGACTCAGAGTCAACAGTTCCACTATGATTATATTATAAAAAAGAGTAGCACCCTCTCCTGCAGCTCGGTGTAGTAGCTATTGAAAAGGGAGCCTTTCGGATGCAGCTCGGTGTAGTAGCTATTGAAAAGGGAGCCTTTCGGATGCAGCTCGGTGTAGTAGCTATTTAAAAGGGAGCCTTTGGGTTGCTCTCGACTATGGTCATAAAAATTTACATTACTTTACTTATTTTTAAATGATTTACAACTATTTTTTTCCCCACGATTACATTGTCTCAAGTGTTGCTATCTAAAACTGATAGATTTACTGAATATTAATCACATTTGCCCGCAGTTAAATTGTTATATAATTACGGAATGATTTTTTTATATTAATCATTTTTTGTTAATCATATTTTATCATTCGGTTTGGTTGGGTTTTGAACTATTCGGCTCTTAGTGCAGGTGCAGGTGAACAGATACTGAGTACAGTTCACGCTCGTGGGCAGAGCATATGACAATCACAAATGTCATAATAAACCCTAGATAGGAAATGAGACTGGGGTGTGAATGACGTCATGCCCGGAAGCGATGGGCTGAGAATTTGGTGATTTTGATATATATATATATATATATATATATATATATATGCATTTACTAACCACTGCGCACGAGCGGAATACAAAAAAGGTTATTTTTAATGCAGAGGTTGACAGGTTTGAATTTAGAGTTTTCCTTCTTCTAAACTGGTTGCCATACCATGGTCGAAGAGTCCAATGTCCCCTACTATTAACCCATAACCATAGCGAGAATAGCTGGATTCATTCCTTTCCCAAGCGCTACATAAAATGTAAATAAGTTCGTCCAAGATTTGAACCCGTGTCACAGAGTCCATTTGCACCATCAGACCACAAGCATATCTTTTATATATATATATATATATATATACGTGTGTGTGTGTGTGTGTGTGTGTGTGTGAGCAGAATGTGACAAAAAGTCATTTTTTAAGTAGAGTTTATCAGGTTGGAATTCAGAGTTATCCTTCTCCTAGACTGGGGCCTGACCAAAATTAAGACTTCAGTGTGCCCTACTATTTACCCATAGCTGGTGGTGGCGGTGGATGAATAATCGAATTCACACCTTTCCCAAGGGTAGCAATATCTAATCAACAGAGAGTGATGTAAATATAATCATAGTGAAAGTATGAACTGTTATTGAGAGGCTATCGATCAGATGGAAATCTGATCTTTCTGATAAAATAAAAAGAGAATTCTTTCAAGCTGAAACCATGTCAGTACTATTGTATGGTTACACCACATGAAAGTGATGTAAATATAATCAGAGTGGAAATGTTGACTCTGAGTTTTACATTATCCCAACTCTCTCACACACACACACACACACACACATATATATATATATATATATATGAATTTTCAGTTAGTATTGAATTTGTTTATCATGTTATTGAAACATTCCCGGTCTATTTCCTTTTCAAATTGCAATTTGAACGGAGTTGGTTTTAAAGATGAGTATAAGGGTATCTACGGGTGGAAAATGTCAGTAACAGGGAAACTTGTCAAGTACATGTACAGGTGTGTTTAAAACTCAGCAAAAAAAAAAAAGAAGAAAAATAACGGTCCTTTACTTGCCTCCTTTCTGAATAGATGTCAATAAAACTGAGAACAATACCCACAAGTTATCATATATCTCCCTGGACTGTCCTTTTGCTAGGGACCCCGACTTTCAACCTTTATCTTCGAATAAACAAATAAATAAAAGCAAGCAACCCGCCAGTCACCCATAGAAAAGGGATAAATGAACAGTTAGTGACCCATTTAAGCCAAAGCCCATTTTCCCTTCAATCACTTTCCCAAAACTTGAATTCATTTATTTATTTATATATTTTTGACCCTACTCATCTAGTGACAATAGAACATGGCATCAATTGACCTGTTCGGAACGTCACTTTAAAGATGATATCAAATGTTCTTGATATGGATGTTAATTCTCTGTGTTGACTTAGTTATATATATATATATATATATATATATATATATATATATATATATACGAGGATCATTAAATAAGTTTCCAGACTTTTTTCGTATGGGTACTTTTATTGATAGTACACACATGAAACTCTAGTCCCCTTCGAAGTAATCTTCTCCGGCTGCAATATATTTGTTGTACCATTCCAACAACTTCTGGAAGGCCCCATGGAAGTCTTCTTGTGTGAGCGTGTCAATGACCTTCGTCACAGCCTCTTTCATCTCCTCAATTCTCTCATAACGACAGCCTCTGAGCTTAGGGAATAACCAAAAGTCACGGATAGCAAGGTCTGGACTATAGAGAGGGTTAGGAACTGTCTTGATGCCCATCTTGGTCAAATAGTTTGGGACAAGGATGGAGTTGTGGACTGGTGTATTGTCCTGGTGGAAATGCCACAGACCCGATTTGAAGAGTGCTGGCCTCTTCCAACGGAATATCTTCCTGAACTCCCCTAAAACCTCTACATAGTAACCCTAACCGTAACCCTAATCCTTTTGCCAAACAACTCAGGTGTATTGACTTCCTTACTCCTCCCACACCTCTCATCATTCCTCACAGACTCCCTGCCTTCCTTGAATCTCTTATGCCACTCAAAAACTGATGCTCGATTCATGCAAGATGGTCTAAAAGCAGTCTGAAGCATTACATACGTTTCTGTAGCATTTTTTCCAAGTTTAAAACACAATTTTATGGCATCCGATTCTTTTAATGGGTCCTCACGTCCTGATTGCATTTTTGAAATTCACCAGATGTGACAATCAGGCTTTTGTAGAGTGTATTCGAATTGCTGCTGTAGCTGTTCATTTGAACCTGGAATCATAAAAAAAAATTGGTCTGTCATCTCATTAGATGCATAGCAATAACATAGTGAAGTTTCAAGAGTCTACGAGAATTTTAAATGCCTGTACAAAAAAGTCTGGAAACTTATTGAAGGCTCCACACACACACACACACACACACACATATATATATATATACATTTACCAACCCCTCCGTACAGTATGCGACACAGGGTTTATTTATTTCTATGAACTTTAATAGACTTTAATAGAAAGAAATAACCCTTATGCTGCATCCTGCTTGTACGGAGGCATTGGTAAATATATATATATATATATATATATATATATATATATATATATATATATGCAAATTTCATTAAACATAATAGACATTTTATGTCTACATATTTTCTTTTGGATCCGTTCGAATTCCCGTATTACTTTTATTGTATTCTGGGGGAATTGATTTATGTATTGTCCATAGTTGCATGTATCCCTAGTACTTTCTGCCCGACTTTGGGCCATCATCAGGGGAGGATCTACTACAAAAGTGATGTAACTTTTGTTTTAGCATATTACAACTGTGTAAGGGCGTCTTTGCCGTTGAAGGTTTTGGCGTTTGTTTTTGAATGTGATTCTATATTTAGTGCCAGTACCTAAAGACATTTAAGTACATTAGCACTGGTTTGAAAATTAATTCTATTAAGTGTTGGCTGCAGGTTTCTGATATGTAATGCTTCGAGAATCTGAAGTTTTTGTTTATTATTTTGATGTTCTAATATTGTTGTGTTGTCGGTGAGAACTAGTACTAGGGATACATGCAACTATGGACAATACATAAATCAATTCCCCCAGAATACAATAAAAGTAATACGGGAATTCGAACGGATCCAAAAGAAAATATGTAGACATAAAATGTCTATTATGTTTAATGAAATTTGCATTAACGAAGAAATGCTGCCTAAATATACATATATATATATATATATATATACATTTACCATTTATTTCTTTCTATGGATTTTAACAGGTTTGAATTCAGAATTTTCCTTCTCTTAGAACGGTTGCCATACCAACGTCTGCCCAATATTTATCCTAAGCTAGAGGATAAATAGTTGCAGTAATACTTTTCCCAAGAGTATGAGATCTATGTGAAATGTGAACTGTCTCTTCCAGGATTTGAACTCGTGTTGCCCTGACCATATCCCAAACTGCGACTACATCCTGAAAAGATGCGCACCAATGTGGTTTGGTTTATTTGTTTAAGAACATATCAACCCCTCATAGGTTATTTAATGCTGGAATTTAATTCTAATCCTACTCTATATGTTGTATAGCCTTAATACAAATATAAGCGGAAACATAATCAAACATAATTTACGAACTTCAATGAACGAACACATTTCTTTATAAAAATATCTATCCTTCAAACTTTATTCTCGAAAGGGTTGATGTTTCTGTGGTGTGTGAGTGATGGGTAGAGACTGGGACAGACTGCTATATTGACCCAACTTCTTCTTTTGACGCTATCTTCAAGAACCCACTTAGCACTTCCTCTGCGTCTTGGCAGGGGTTGCTCAACCGGGGGTCGCTGAGGGCCACAACCCTGAGTCTGCGAGTTGGTTCTCAGTCTGGGCTTCCTGACTCAACTGACTCAACGGCCGCCGGCACCTGCCAGTATTCTTTCATAACACCCACTTGCTTCCGCTTCTTCTCCCGCTTATTTACACAGGTGCATCTCTGATTGACGGCTCGGTCAAGGGTAAATATATATATCTTCATTATCACATTCCATTCATTAGTTCTTTTTAAAATTTGTATCTAATAATTCTGTTTAGAGATGCACTTCTAGTGTAACGGTTACAGTTGTATGAAATAGACACAGCGATCCGATTTCAAATCCTGGACTAGGCTGATTGTATTTCGAATAGTGCTAATGCCCTTGGAAAAGGTATGAATCCGACTATTCTCCCTCCAGCTATGGGTAAATAGAGCAGTTTAGTTTCTTTAACTTTTATATGGCAACCGGTCTTAGTTGGTTGTTTAATGGCATATCAACCTTTGTAGGTTATTTAATGCCAAAGCCATTCTCCTAGAAGAACAGTAGTGGTACTATTTAACCCATAGCTAGGAGGATAAGGGGGCTCATACCTTTCCCAAGGGTATTTGTCCGAAAGTGAACGTAATAACGCGACTGGAGTACGAACTCGCGTACTACGATTCCGCAGTCCATCGCTTTAACCATTACACCACGAGGACACCCCCACCGAGATGATAACTGGAAAGAATAGATAAGACTCCAGAAAACAGCAAATGTAGCTCATGTGTTGATAGAGACTAAACGATCAATCGCATAATTAGCGATGCAGCCAAACTAGAACAAAAATAGTATAGGATTAGACATGACTGGACGGGGCAAGGTGATCCACAAGGAATTGTGCAAGAAATTGAAATCTGACCATACGAACAAAGAACCAAGAATCTGTCCTGGATAATGTGACGTGCAAACTCTTCAAGGATTTTAAGATACAAACGGATCACCTAATCACGGCCAGACGACCAGACTTAGTTGAAGTCAGCAAAAAAAAAAAAAAAAAAAAAAAAGATATCTTGCGAATTATGGACTTTGCCGTCCTGACTGACTACAGAGTAAAATGAAAAGAAAGGGAAAAAAATAAAGATACATACCTCGACCTTGCCAGGCAATTGAAAAAAAAAAAACTGTGGAATATGAAAGTGACGGTGATACCAATAGTAATTGGTGGTCTTGGTACAGTCACTAAATGATTGGTAGAAGGATTAGAGGACTTGGAAATTAGAGGACGAGTGGAGACCATCCAAACTACAGAATTATTGAGATCGGCCAGAATACTGAGAAGAGTCCTGGAGACTCGAGGACACTTACTCTCACTCAAACTCCAGTGAGAAACCATTGGCTTCGGAGTAACAATAATAATGTTTTCACACGATATCAAGTATCGCTATGTAATAGGAATGATTTGGCTTTGGTCGATTTGGTTTATTCAGTAACATATCAACACCTTTTGGGTCATTTGATAGCAACATTTGATTCATTAGTAAATGTTTGATTTCAATCATAAGTGTTTATAAATTTGATTTGGTTTGTTTGTTTAACGGCATATCAACTCCTGATAGGCTATTTAATGCTAAAATCTGATTAATTTCAAAATGTTTAATTGTGATCATAACAAGCGATTTGGTTTGATGTTTTAATAACGGCATATAAACTCATTACGGGATATTTAATATCAACATTTTGTTTATTGTTTGATGGCATATCGACCTTCTTGGGTTATTCAACACCAAAGCCATCCTTCTGGAAGAACAGTAGTGGTACTCTTCAATCCATATCTAGGAAAATGAAGGGGTTCTTACCTTTCCCAACTGTATTTGTCCGCAAGTGAACGTAATAGCGTAACTGGAGTTCCAACTTGCTTCCTACGATTGCGTAGTCCATCACTTTTAATCATTACACCACGAGGACACTCCTTCGCCAACATTTGAATCATATGAAAAATATTTGTAATTATATCTGTTAATATGCTTAATGTTACATTGCAATCATCTGTTTTTTAAATAATACATTTTTGTTTTTTTTAATTTTAAATATTTATTTGCATACAGTTCTATGGTATCAAGTATTCCTATGTAATACAAATAACGTGATTTCATTTACTTAATGGTATATCAACCTCTCGTGATAGACCTTGATTCTTTCGTAAATATTTAATAAACTATTCACTTACAAATATATATATATATATATATATATATATATATATATATATATATATATATGTTCCATGCTATATTGCAATCATCTGTTGTTTTTTAATCACACATTTTTGGTTTGGTTTGGTTTGGTTTAGTTTTATGGTATATCAACCATTGTGGGTTAATTAATTCCAAATATTGTGTAAAGAGTCATCTGACGAGACGGAGAATATAGCAATAATATTCTCCGCCGAAATAAATTTATTATGACGACTTAACCGAGTTTGAGTCTCCATTAAATTGTACTATATATATATATATATATATATATATAACCCCAACTACCCTATCGAGAAGGCTTACAGTGCACCTGTCTGATACAAGTTCCATAGTACAGCATTAAGAAAAACATTCATGCCCACAAACAGAATTATGGAAAATTCTTACCGAAAACACAACAATATTAGAACATCAAAATAACAAGCAAAAACTACAGATTCCCGAGGCACTACCTATTAGAAACATACAACCCAAACTTAATAGAATTAATTTTGAAACCAGTGCTAAGGTACTGAAATGTCTTTAGCTACTGACGCTATTTATAGAAACAAATTTGAAAAGTAAACGCTACACAATATAACAGTACAAACGCTCATTCTTACAAAGTAGCACTGTACTTAAAAAAGTTACATCACTTTTGTAATAAATCCTCCCCTGATGATGGTACAAAGTTGGGCGGAAAGTACTTAGAAAATGACCAATTATGTAAGATTTATCAACCAATTCTCACCAAATATCATAAGATCAATACAGCAATTCAAAAGCATTAACAAAAAAATATGTAGACAAAAAATGTTCAATCAAATATGCATTGATGAAGAAATGCTGCCAAAATATACATATATATAATTATAAACATTTGTTTTCACACAGTTATATGGTAATTCCTGTCAAAAAGAAAATGACCAATTATGTAAGATTTATCAACCAATTCTCACCAAATATCATAAGATCAATACAGCAATTCAAAAGCATTAACAAAAAAATATGTAGACAAAAAATGTTCAATCAAATATGCATTGATGAAGAAATGCTGCCAAAATATACATATATATAATTATAAACATTTGTTTTCACACAGTTATATGGTAATTCCTGTCAAAAAGAAATATCTTGGTTTGGTTTTTTACGGTTTATCATTTTCTTGTGACAAACATTGATCCATTCGTAAATATTTGATTATAATTATAATTCGTTATATTTTAAAACGCTTCACTGCAATTATTTTTTTAAAATCGTACCTTTGAGCGAATTTATAAAATTTCTTTGTTTGCGCATTTTAGTATTTGCGTTTAATAAGTTGTAATTTGGCCACCGTAGTTTAGGGCGACCGGAAGGTTCCCTTTTCAATAACTACTAAACCAAGATGTAGGGGAGGGCGTCACTCCTTCCCCCGGATTACTCCACTTTACCCTTGATACGTACCTTATAATGCTGAGTGTTAAACACGGAAGTATAAAGTACCATTTTTTAAGTCTTTGGTACGACTCGACCCAGGATTAAACCCTGGTCTTACGGGCCATTTGCGAACACTCTACCCACAAGACCAATGAGCCGGATACTGGAATAAAACAGTTACTGCTACGATTCGTTATGGTTAGTTTATACCAAGAAGACTTATTTGCCATTAAACAAAGAAAGTAAAATAAACCAAACTAAGCCAGAATAAGTTTAGATAAGTCTTCATTTGTAATACTAATAGTTATTTATAAACTATTCACTTACAAATATTATATATATATATATATATATATGATATTTGTAAGTGAATAGTTTATAAATAACTATTAGTATTACAAATGAAGACTTATCTAAACTTATTCTGGCTTAGTTTGGTTTATTTTACTTTCTTTGTTTAATGGCAAATAAGTCTTCTTGGTATGTATATTTAATGGCAAATAAGTCTTCTTGGTATGTATATTTGTGTGTGTGTGTGTATGTGTGTATTTAGGCAGCATTTCTTCGTTAATGCAAATTTCATTAAACATAATAGACATTTTATGTCTACATATTTTCTTCTGGATCCGTTCGAATTCCCGTATTACTTTTATCGTATTCAGTGGGAAGATTGATTTATGTATTGTCCATATTAGAAATATGCAACCAGCACTTAATAGAATTAATTTTCAAACCAGTGCTAATGTACTTAAATATCTTTAGCTATTGGCACTAATTATAGAATTCCATTTAAAAGCAAACGCCATAATCTTCAACGGCAAAGACGCCCTTACACAGTTGTAATATGCTAAAACAAAAGTTACATCACTTTTGTAATAGATACTCCCCTGATGATGGCCCAAAATCGGGCAGAAAGTACTAGGGATACATACAACGATGGACAATACATAAATCAATTCCCACCGAATACGATAAAAGTAATACGGGAATTTGAACGGATCCAGAAGAAAATATTATGTTTAATGAAATTTGCACATATATATATATATATATATTGCCAAGTCGGCTGGGGCAGTAGAATACACCGACTGCTTCTCTGCAGAGGGTTAAGACCCCTCACCAGCGAGTGTCCTGTTTACGACACTAAACAATCTGAACAAAGGTTGATATGCCATTAAACAAAGAAACCAACCTAAACAATCTGAGAGTGAGTTTCCAGTAATGCTGGAGCTTTGGGGAATATGGAGTACCCCTTCATTGCCTTCAATAACTGATCCACTCTGGCCCGGATTGGTAGCACCTGACAGAGTCCTATCAATGTGTCAAATATAACTAAACTGCGTATCTATGCAAAACTGAAATGCTTGAAATAGAACTGTTTTCACATTTAACTATGTGTAAACAAAACTATACCTATACTAAACTGAATTGTTTAAATTATAACAGTTTGACTTAAATGAATCGCTTGAAATAGAAATGTTTTTGACAATTAAACCGTATACTTAGGCAAAACTGAGTTGTTTGGAATTGAACTGTATATTCGTATAAAACGGATTTGGTATTAAATTACCTACAATGGTTGATATGTCATGAAACCCAAAGAAACAAACAAACAATAATATATATATATATATATATATATATTATTGTTTGTTTGTTTCTTTATATATATATATATATATATATATATATATATTATTGTTTGTTTGTTTCTTTGGGTTTCATGACATATCAACCGTTGTAGGTTATTTAATACCAAATCCGTTTTATACGAATATACAGTTCTATTCCAAACAACTCAGTTTTGCCTAAGTATACGGTTTAATTGTCAAAAACATTTCTATTTCAAGCGATTCATTTAAGTCAAACTGTTATAACTTAAACAATTCAGTTTAGTATTTTTATAGTTTTGTTTACACATAGTTAAATGTGAAAACAGTTCTATTTCAAGCATTTCAGTTTTGCATAAATACGCAGTTTAGTTATATTTGACACATTGATATATATATATATATATATATATATATATATATATATATATATATATATTAGGAATTATACAAGAATGCTGCGAACTATTTCAAACAATCCCCAACCCACAAAACAACTGTACGGCCATTTACCTCCCATCTCAAAAACCATCAAAGTAAGACGAACAAGACATGGAAGATATTGCTAGAAAAGCTAGGATGGACTCAGAAGTGACGTTCTTCTATGGATCCCTTACACATGGTCGTTCCAGTGTTGGCCGACCAGCGAGAACTTATTTACATCAGCTCTGTACGGACCCTGGATATTGTTTGGAACACCTGCCCGCATCGATGGATGATAGAGGCAGATGGAGAGATAATCAGAGAAATCCGCGCTGTTAGTTCGACCTGATGATGACGATATATATATATATATATATATATATATATAATTTGGTATTAAATAATACACATGGGTTGATATCCAATAAAACACAACCAAACAATACTGATGCAAATAATTTGCACAGTTATATCATCATCATCATGTGCCGCAGCATTCTTGTGTAGTTGCCGTCTAGCCTTTTCTCCAGTCTTTTAGTTAGCGTCCATGTAGTGCATCCATATAGCAGTATCGATACGACAACTGCTTGGAAGAAACTGCATTTCATTTTATCGGTTAGGTCTGATTTCCATATGACCGACAGCTTATCGATCGCTGTCCATGCCTTCGTTAGCCGTATGTCGATATCTTTTTCGGTTGATTAGACACTGCTTCCTAGGTAGGTGAACTTGTCTACTAGTTTCAGAGAGCTACCGCCTAGTGTGGAAATGTCGCCTGTTTGATTAAACACATGTATTCTGATTTGTGTGCATTGACATGGAGGCCAATGCCTGCGGCGGCTCGTTCCAGAGTATGCAATAGTGTTTCGGCTTGGACAGGTGTATTTGCCTGAATCACTATGTCATCGGTGTAGTCGGCGTCGGTAATTGTTTTTGCAGGGTACCTTCTGCTTCTTTTCTTTGTCAGCTCGACGCCGTTTTCTTTGATTTTATCAATCGATGTTCTAAGCACGTAGTCTAGATAGATGATAAAGAGATATGGGGCTAGTATGTCCCCTTGCAGTACTCCTGCTACAATGTCGAAGTAGTCTGTGTCTCCATCCGTAGAACTTACTTTCACTTTGGTGTTTCTATAGAGAATCATTATTGCTGCGACGGTTTCTTTTGGTAGGCCGTATGCTAGTAGGATTTGTTCCATCTTCCCTCTATGAATGGAATCAAAGGCCTTGGTAAAGTCGACAAATAGTATTTTCACTTGGAGGTTTTTTGCTTGTACGCCCTCAAGGATTCTACAGATAGTCAATATTTGTGAGGTCCTGGATCTATTTCTTCGGAAGCCATGGTTTTTATTAATTATTCCTAATTAATAATAATAATAATCTATATAAATAAAAATGTAAATGTTTGTTACTAACCGATAATCTCCAGTTTTATACCACTAATTGGTTTAAAATTTCCAGAGAGTATTTTAGTCGAATTCTGGAGTATTTTTATATACTTATTATCCAAAAATATTACAATAATTAAAAAAAAATTTTTAATAAGTCGTTTTTCTCCGAGAAAAGCCGAACGCAAAAACATAACTTCCGTTTTCCAAGAATTTTACACGTGATTTATTTTTTCTGCTTAGTCACTTTTCTTTCTTTTTTGGTTAACTTAAACAGAGACACTAAACTTTAAATCATATTTCGTTGGTTCAGTAGTAAGTAATTTTTTTTTATTCAAACGAATTGTTTACAAAATATTTTCTTATATATTTCAATATTCGTTTTTGTGTTTAACTTCAACGAAAGACATCCATTAAAAAGTTTTCTTTCTTAAACGTTATTTCGTTGGTTCAGTAGTAACGAATTGTTTACTAAATATTTTATTTTCTCTTTTCAAAATGACATTTTTTTCTCTTAAACTTCAACGAAAGACATCTATATAAATGAAAATGTTAATGTTTGTTACTAACCGATAATCTCCAGTTTTATCCCAAGAATTGATTTAAAATTTTGTGAGAGTATTTTATTCGAATACGGGCGTGTTTTTATATACTTAATATCCAAAAATATTACAAGAATTAAAAAAATATATTTTTAATAAGTCGTTTTTCCCCGAAAAAAGCCGAACGCAAATTATGAAAGTAAACATTACTTTCATTTTCCAAGAATTTTACACGTGAATTTTTTTTCTGCCTTTACCACTTTTATTTCTTTTTTGGTTAACTTGGGCAATCATATGTTGCCTGTTCCCGAGTCGGCAATCCAGACAATCTCTTAATCTACACGGAAACTGGAACTACCAAAAATATTGTGTATCCACAAGTAGTGGAAAATTAAACATATAAGAAACATGCATTTTCTTTTTTTTCCCATTTAAACAAACAGCCACAGCAACGCGTGGCCGGGTACAGCTAGTAATAATAATAATAATAAACAGAATCTTTCCAAATAGCAGCACAAAACAACGACAATAGAACCAATAAAATGAAAGCGAGAAGAGATAAGACGCAACAAAATAGCAAATATAGGTTGTGTAGTGATAGAAACGAAACCATCAATCACATAATAAGCGAATGCAGCAAATTAGCACAGAAGGCGTATAAGACTAGTCACGACTGGATGGGACAAGGTGATCCACTGGGAGATGTGCAAGAAATTGAAATTTGACCCTACGAACAAAGTGTATATGCACAACCCTGCATTTGTCCAAGAGAATGACTCACATAAACTCCCCTGGGACTTTGACATACACACGGATCACCTAATCTCTGCCAGAAGAGCTGACCTTATAATAATCAACCACAAAAAAAGAGAACTTGCAAAATTGTCGACTTTGCTGTCCCGGCTGACCACAGAATAAAACTGAAAGAAAATGAAAAGAAGAATAAGTACCTGAACCTTGCAAGAGAATTGAAAAAAAACTATGGAATATGAAGGTGACAATTATATCAATTGTGATTGGTGCTTTTGGTACAGTAACTAAGGACTGGAGGACTTGGAAGTCGGAGGACGAGTGGACACCATCTAAACTACTGCATTATTGTGAACGGCCAGAATACCGAGAAGAGTCCTGGAGACTTGGGGACACTTGCTGTCTCTCAAACTCTAGTGAGAAACCATCAGCTAACGCTGGTGTGAAAAAATCTCACAGGAGTAAACGAAAATAATTTTGAGTCCATATTTATTTGTTTTCATGTCTTCTTGCCCATTATCAATTCAGCCCAATCAGCTGGGCCTGTAGAATACGTCGACTGCATCTCTATACAGAAGTAAGAACCGCCTCTCAACGAGGGTCCTGAACATGCCACTAACCTATCTGGTGGTAAGGCTCTAGATCTGGAGTTTAGAAAATGTCGAGTTACCCTTCATTGCCATTACTCCGAAGTCTACCCTGTCCCGGAATGGTAGTACCTGTTAGAGTCCTGTCTATCAATCAAATAGAAATATGTAATCGTTTTTAAACTTGAAACCATTTTACTGCGTGCAAACAAATTACCGATGTTAATTTGAATTCATAGTATAAGCAAATATTGGAACCATTAAACGGTTTATAAACAAATGAGCTTTGTCTCGTTTAAAAACGTTACCAACAAACTCTTATTAAAGTGGTAGTATCTGTGTTGTGGACAAGGCTATTTTACCTTTCTTCATTTGTAGGTAAAATAGACCTTAGTGTTCGCCAATGGTGACCTGGATTCAATCCTTGGTCGTGTCATACCAAAGACTCAAAAAATGGTACTTGATACGTCCTTGTTTAACACTCAGCATTATAAAGTACGTATCAAGTGTCAAGTGGAGCAATCCAGCGAATAGAGTCGCACCCTCTCCTAACACCTCGGTGTAGTAGCTATTGAAAAGGGAGCTTTCATGACGCTCTCGACTACGGTCACCAACTTACTTTTAGAGCAGTAGACGAAACGCAATACTTCGGACACAGGATTTCAACACTATGGAGACAATCAGTCGTACCTTTGGAGACAAGTTCCTTAGCACTCTGCTAAAAGACTTAATTCAGATATATTAGTATAGTGGTACAATCATGATCCCGGTATACAACAATCTGCTCAGGTCACACCTATAGCTAAAATAGATCGGTTTAAGATAATGTTTAAAGTGATTTTGAAGTTTATTGATGAATTGGCTCTTAAAATATTGATGTTGCAAGTAAATATCAAGAGTTTAAAATTAGGAGGTACCTGTGGTGTAATGATTATCGTCGTAGGAAATGGACACAGCGACACGACTTCAAATCCTGGACGATACTGATTGCATTTCACATAGCACTAATACCCTTGGGAAAGGCATGAATCCAATTATTCTCCTTCAGCTATGGGTAAATAGTAGGGCAGACTGATTTCTTCAGCCTTGGTGAGGCAGCTATTCTGGGAGAAGGAAAACTGAATTCAAACCTGCTAAACCCCGCTTAAAAACTGACCTTGTGTCGTATCCTGTCCGAGCGGAGGGGTTGGGTTAATAGGATCAAGACTTTAAAATCAATGTGAAGACGTGAAATAAACCAAGAAGAGTTTATATACCGTGACAAAACCCAACTAAACAATTAAAAACATGACAAGGTTCCTCACCCATCTCTTCCTTACACTATCCCCACCCCAAATCATAAAGAGCGAAAGCAGGTAACATTTTCTGATAACAAAATTCGAGGAAATAACTAGGATTGGTTGAAAAAGAACCGCACCTTCGCTGACGTGTAGGTGAGGTTCCCTTCCCCTCGGTCACTTGAACTCAGGTATAAAGTCAAGAAGCTTTGAGAGAGAGAGAGAGAGAGAGAGAGAGAGAGAGAGAGAGAGAGAGAGAGAGAGATTATAATCCGAGTGCTTTGACGAAAAACAGGAAGTGAGAGGTGCGAGAAAGAAAACGAAGTAAAAATGAAGCAAGCAGCAAAAACGAGAAATATAAGGATGTATGTTTTTGTTTTTGTTTTTTGTTTTTGTTTTGTTTTACGGCATATCAACCACAAGGGGTCATTTAATGCCGGATGTTTTTGTCCAGGGAAGTATATTGAAAGAGATCCTTCAAATTATTTGTAGCTTATATGATGCTTTAAATCAGGTATCTTTCGACAATCCTAGCTTTTCTGAAAACCTTCTCAGAGTCAGTGACCGGTTTGATAAAAGAAAAGAAAAAAATAAACCAACGGAAGAATCAGGAATCTAATTCCTTGGCTGACCATTTTTCGGAAATACATGACTCCTTTCTTCACACGGTCAGCCACAAAAACAGTTCAACATTTTTTATTTAAATTTAAATTTTGTATTTATGAGTGCTTTCCTTATTATGATGTGGGTTTTTCACACCAGGAGTAACTGATTGTTTTCATTGAAGTCTGAGTGATAGGAAGTCTTCTTAAATCTCCAGTACTCTGCTAATTATCCTCGCCGATTTTAACAGTGCTGTTGTCAGAATGATTTTGAATCTTCCTCTGATCTTCAGTTGATTCAGCCCCTTTTTTCAGCTATGATTAAGCTATTTTTCAGCTACGATTAAGCTATTTTTAGCTATGATTAAGCTATTTTCAGCTAAGATTAAGTATCTACTTAATTTCACATTATCGTATAAGTGTCAGCAATGATTTAGCAATTTTTACCTATGGTTAAATATCTTCTTAATTTCACATTATCATATAGATTTAAGCTATGCCTAAGCTATTTTTCTGCTACGATTAAATATCAACTTAATTTTACAGTTTTATCTTATCTCTCGAGCAATGTCCTGATATTTCCCCACATTTTTCTTCCTTTTTTTACATAATAGTCCGCAAGAACGGCTAAATCTACTGGATGACACGTTCTTTGTCTCTTTGTTAAATTACCCAAGGTCTGGTCTTCTGGCCGGGATAGGGTGATCAGTTTCTATCTCAAAATCCGGGAAAATTTTTATGCCTATTACTTTCTTGGAGAGCTTCTGGTTTGGATATATACCTTTTGTCAGCATAGTCAAATTCTAATCTCTTGCATAATTCTCAAAAGAACCCCTTTCCCACCCAGTCATACCAACTCTGGTATTTCTTTGCTATTATGGGGCATATTATCAATTTTTGCCTTGATATGGTATGAGCCTGTGCTGCGATTAGCAGAAATTCCATTGGGCTATTAGGTTTTCCATGTCTTAGCTCTCTCGTGTTTATTTCTAAGTTTTCTAGTGTGCAATTTCTTTAGTTTGTTAATTGATGTATCCATATACAGGGTGATGGAAAGTTTTAAAATTCTATTTCATTCGTCAGCAAAGTCAAATTCTAATCTCTTGCACAATTCCCAAATGAACACCTTTCCCACCCAGTCATGTCTACCCTTGTATTCCTTTTTGTGCTACTTTGCTGCATTCACTTATTATGAGAGTAACTGTTTCATCTCTGTAACCAAATAACTGACATTTGCTCTTCTGTGCACGTACGTTTTTTGCTTAGACATAATCATTTTTTTTTTTTTGCATATTCGGCTCTGTTATCCAAAGAGATTCAGTTTCTCTCGTCAGGTTTTTTTTTCTTCTTAACCATGTCCAATTCATCTTACGAGCAATTTATTTAGTTTGTTCTTTGAAGTGTCCATACACACGGTGACTGGAAAGTTTTTGAATTTTTATGATTTATTTGTCACCATAGTCAAATTTTAATCTCTTGCACGATTCCCAACGGAGCACTTTTCCTTCCCAATCATGTCTACCTTTGTATTTCTTTTGTGCCACTTTGCTACATTTACTTAACTGTCTCATCACTGTTTCCACACGACCTACTCTTGTTATTTTGCCGCTTATTATTAATTTGATGTGATTTTTCCTTGTGGTTTTCGCCGGTGTTGCTATTAACAAAAATCAATTTGTCTATTAAGCTTTCCATTTCACAGCCATATCCACGTCTTCTCGTTTGAAATTTCTTTAGTTTGTTTATTGAAGTATGTATATACAGGGTGATGGAAAAGTTTTAAATTTATTGTCATTAATCAGTTTAGTCAAATTCTAATCTTTTGCACGATTCCCAATGGGATAACTTTCCTACACAGTCATGTCTACCCTTGTTTTTTTTTAACCACTTTGTTGCATTCACTTATTATGTAATTTATTGATTCATCTCTGTCACCACATAACCTGCATTTGCTATTCTGTGTATAAACCTTTATTTACTTTGACATAATCGTTTCTTTTTGCGTAATTCTGAGCTGATTCAGTTTCCCTCACATGGCTTTCTTTTCCTTCTTGGAATTATCCAAATGATCTTAAATGCAGTTCCTTTTGTTCTTCTTTAAAGTATCAATATACAGGTTAATGGAAAAATTTTGAAATTCTTGTAATCTATTTCTTATTAATAGTTTTCACCTGAAATTATTGGTTCGTTCTTGTCGTAATTAATGGCAAATCTAACACTATCTATCTATCTATGTATCTATCTATCTATCTATTTGCCCTGTCGGCTGGGGCTGTAGAATACACTGACTGCACCTCTGCAGAGGGGTAAGCCCCCACCCCCAATGAGTATCCTAGATATGACACTAAAAATCTGATGGTGAGGTCCCAGTAATGCTGGGGCTTTAGGGAATACGGAGCACCCTTCATTGCCACTGCTCCCAGGTTCACTCTGGCCCGGCGTGGTAGTACGTGATAGGGCCCTATCTATGAGTTAAATAGAACTAACGGCATACTTACGCTAAACTGAATAGCTTGAAATAGAAATGTTTTTGACAATTAAACCGTTCTTACATTTAAACTGCGTGCTTATGCTAAACTGAATTATTTGAAATAGAACTGTTTTTTGACATTGAAACTCTATTTATACTAAACTGAATTGTTTAACAGAGAAATGTTTTGACATTTAACTGTGTGTAAACAAAATCAGTACTTATACTAAACTGAATTAGCTGAATTGGAATTGTTTGACTAAACTGAATAGCTCGAAATGGAAATGTTTTTTACAATTAAACTGTACTTACATTTAAACTGCGCTCTAAACTGAATTATTTTAAATCGAACTGTTTTTGACTTTGAAACTTTACTTACACTAAACTGAATTGTTATATATAAATGCTTAAATAGTTTGAAATAGAAATGTTTTTGACTATTAAACTGCGTACTTATGCTAAACTGAATTGTTTGAAATAGAACTGATTATTTGTTTAAAAATAGCGTTAAATTGGCGTTAAATAACCTACAAAGGTTGATATGCCATAAAACCCAACCAACCAACCTATCTATCTATCGTTAACTGTTATATTTATCTATCTTTGGCTAGCCATATCTACCAATGTATCTTTTTCAGTCTGTCCATATCTATCTATCTAAAGTGAATTAGCTATGTCGATGTCATCTTATAGTTTGGATTGTTTCTTTGTTTAATGGCATATCAACCTTCGTGGGGTTATGTAATTCCAAAGCCATCCTTGTAGGAGAACAATAGTGGTACTAGCAAAAGTTATCCATCCCCAAAGAAGTTTTATTAAAATGGAGTATAATTCGTGATGAAATAATAATGATGATTTATTTGCTGTCTTTGTTTAATGGTATATCAACACACGTGGGGTTATGTATTGCCAAAGCCATCCTTTTAAAAGAACAGTAATCAAACCATAGCCGGAGGTCATCTCATGTTCAATCTTTTAGTTTGTTGTGTAACGTATCCATATTATTGCTTTCCTTCCTACTTCTGTTTTCTAGAATTTTTTATTGTTGATTTCATATTTGTTCTTGAATTATTCGAGGAGACTGGCTGTCGTTATAAACTTCAGTGAAAAACTATCAATGTGTGTGTGTGTTTGTATGTGTGTGTAAAAACTTGATCACCAAACCGTTATGTTGGACCTTAAGGAATGCAGAATACCCTTTTAAAGCCATCGCTCCCAGGTCCACTCATGCCCGGAGTGGTAGCCCTGGATTGGGTCCTACGTATGTGTCGAATAGAACTAAGCTGTGTACTTATGCTAAACTGAATTGTTTGAAATAGAACTGTTTTGGCATGCAACTGTGTGTAAACAAAAAAACTGTACGTAGCTAAACTGATTTATTTGGAATAAAACTGATTTGACATTCAAACTGTGTACTTATGTTTAACTGAATTGTTTGAAATAAAACTATTTATATGTATAAAAATTGATTTTATATTAAATAACCTAAAATGGTTGATATGCAGAAAATCCAAACCAAAACAAACCGAACTGTTTAATTTGAGGCGTAGCATAACCTTATTCAATTGAATTTTCTTTATGCGTTGCAATGAATCAAGAGTGTTTCGGGGCATACAGCCCCACATACTAACACCCCCTTCTTCCATTTTTTAATGCATTGTGGGTATTATTTTTTATATCGCTTTTCTTTTAATGTATCTACGTTTAAAACACTCGTCGACTAATTATTTGTCATTCTAAATTAACATGATCAACCGCATGAGATATGGCTCCTCTTCAGGTTAACTGCATAAATCATAACTCCTGAGTGAGAGGGCTGCGTGATACATTGCTTCTCGGCCTTTTGGCTGGGCCGTCTGGCATTCGTGCCGGATGGGTGATCGAAACCAAGAGCAGACTCGGGGCCGAATAGGCCCCCAGCTTCGGCTGGGCAACCTTCGGGTGGGCGAGCTGCTTTTTCAGATCCGTTTGCACGCCTTGTATAGCACTAGACCTAACGGTCTAGTTCAAGCTATATTCTGGCATACGTGCCCGGACCTAGATTTAGGTCCGTGATACGGCTTGACTCATTAGATCCACATTGCACTTAGTGGGTCAATGACTAGCAGGGTTCGAGTCTCGGCTCGTTCCCGACCTTCCCCTCCCCTTTATCCCCACTTTAATCGGCCTTCGGGCATTTGACCTTGTGTCAAGTTGTGTCTGGTGGGAGGCAACGACAAATATCGCTTCTCAGGCCTGGGACATGACTCCTCTTCTGACCGGCCACATGAGACACAGCTCCTCAACACGTTTGCCTGTGATATGACCCCTCATTAGGCGGGCCACATAAGACATGGCTTCTCATCAGGTGAGCCGCCCGACGCATGAGTCCACATCAGGCGGGCCGCACGATGCATTGCTTCTCCTTAGGCAGACTGCATAGTACATGGCTCCTAAACACGTTTGCCACCTGAGACATAGCTCTTCATCAGGTGAGGCGCTCGAGGCATGGCTCCTCATCAGGTGGATTGTATGAAGCATTGTTCCTCATCAGGCGGGCTACACTACTAGAATTAATTCAAGGTAATTTTATGACAAAGGTACCTCAATCATTTCCATAATCAAAGACCATATACTTAATCATCTGCCTTAGAAATAGGGAAAATTTGATTTTTTTTCTCTTTTCAGGAAAAAGACCTTTTCTATGAAAATTGAAGTGTTAAGCGGCCCATTGAGAAAACATTGCGGGACGAATGTGGCCCATGACTGCTCTAAATCTTATTGAAAATTGTCTATCACTAATCTTTGAGATGAATAGTAGCATTTATTGTGAGGTAAAGTGCAGTCAAAATAGACAGTATTAGGTATCACTTATGACCAAACTCCACTACATTGAAATTCTATAAGCAGAAATGTGACTACTTTGCATATCGAAAATAATTCATTTTTTTTTTTCATCATACAACGTGTGAAAGCACGTGCGATACCCTAGCCTCATCAACCGCCAACCAGGGTGATAACACAGTTTCGGTAGCTTAAGGCGGTACTGCCACTCCTGGCGCTACCGAGCAGGTTTTGCCACCGGATAGGGTATTTAAAAGAAATATATATCTATGTATACACAAGATCAACTAAAAGCGGACATTACATTGGACGTTCGTTCATCTTCATTTTGGTGCAGTTTGTGATTTAAAAATGCGTTTACTTATGGCCGTTAGATGTCATAGCAACCGTTTCTTGATTTTGCGTAATTACACGAGAAAGGTGGTTCCGCGTGTATAACATTCGTGTTCAAATCCTTTCTATAACCTTATTTAATTCGTCAAGATAAAATCTATGAGAATTTTCTTAATGCGTTTCAATGAATCAAGACGGTTTCTGAACATACAGACCCACACACTACTATTCCAACCTTCCACTGGTCTATTGCATTGTGGGTGGTATTTTTTTTTTTTTTCACCTATTCTTCCTTTAATGTATCTCCGTTCATAAGATTCGTAGATAATAACTTTCCATTTGTCACAGTAGATCTTATTGATAATTGCTCTAAAGTTTAATCTTTAAATAATTTGACGAAATGGACGTTTGTCCCTTTAGGGAAAGTGTAGATTTTCAAGGCCATAAGACCCATGAGTCAGAATTGAATTCGGTGATTTGGAAAAGTAGTTCCCATAATTTCAACTAAATGTTAAAATATTTTTCCTTCGCATATCAAAATTATTAATTGGATCTATGATGCCTTAAAACAATTACGTTCCAAACCCGAGAGATTATTCAACCTGACCCTATATATATATATATATATATATATATATATATATATATATATTCTGTGATATATATATATATATATATATATATATAACGTTCATCCGGTTTTAAATTAAGGCCTTTTCCTGTTCCGAGACCGGTTGTCTTATTTGCTACAGAACCATATATATATATCATCATCATCATGTCGTGCCACAGGCACGGATATCCCTGACCCTCTCTCGCCACTTCTCCCTGTCGTTCATCGCCTCTGGTAGGTCTTCAGGGAGAAGCAGAGATGAGCTCATAAGTGATGTTCTCCTAAGGACCCCCTCTCATGGCTAGGCAAAAGTAGGGCGACTAGCAGATCTGTGACGATACGGGATGTAGCCCTGAGGACCTGCCAGAAGCCATGAACGACTGGGAGGAGTGGCGAGAGAGGGTCAGGGATATCCGTGCTGGTGGCATGACAAGATGATGATGATGATATATATATATATATGATCCTCGTATTTTTATATATGCTTATAAGAAGAACACAGTAAAAGAGGCACATTAAAGCGAGAGTTTCATTAAAGCAATATACTAACTTAGCAATGTTCTAACTTAGAGAAGAAAGCCATTTTCATTTCAATTCGCAGCATAATAATAATTTCTTAGAGGTCAAAAAAAGAAAAGAGAGAGAGAGAGAGAGAGAGCGAGAGAGAGAGAGAGAGAGAGGAGAGAGAGAGAGGAGAGAGATAATTATGTAATAAAATGGATATTATTAGGTGGTATTCATTACCGAATTCTTTTGTATTTCACTTCAGCCGTATTTTCTTTTGTTGGATGACCCTCATTTTTTTACTTTTCATTCACGTAAATACCACAGATGTCTGGGTTGCAGCATATTATTCATTACAAAGTTTCAATGGTGAAGAGTTTTGTCATAAATGATATATACTAATATCCGTTTTATCTGTAAAATGTTTCCAAAGAATTAACAATGTTTTAAGGCCTTTGGTTTTAAAGATTTTTCTTTCAAATTATGTATCCTTATTTTTAGGCGATACTCAAATATTTTTGGGTGATACTCAAATATTTTTAGGCGATACTCAAATATTTTTGGGTGATACTCAAATATTTTTAGGCGATACTCAAATATTTTTAGGCGATACTCAAATATTTTTGGGCGATACTCAAATATTTTTAAGCGATACTCAAATATTTTTGGGCGATACTCAAATAATATAGCCAGATGAACATGGTCTAAATATACTATGAAAGTTTTCAACAACAAAAAAATTTGATCAGTTTCGAAGCCATTATTTGTTAAGAATATTTTTTGTGTTTTTATCATTTTCAAAAATTATTAGGGTTATGAATATTTATGGGCGTCTCTTTTTCTATATATCTCTTTCCCCCCCTCTCTCTCTCTATATATATATATATATATATATTAATATACATATGTGTGTGTGCATGTATTTACCAAATCCCTCTGCACGAGCAAAATGTGACACAAGTTTAAGTTCTCCTTCTCATAGACTGGTTGCCATAAAGAGGTTAAAGACCCCAGTCTACCCAAATACCCATTGCTGGAAGGAGAATAATTGGGTACATACCTTTCACTATGAAAACAGCCTCATCCAGGTTTTGAACTTGGGTTTAGTTTTGGTTCTTTGTTTAATGGCATATCAACCTTCGTAGGTTATTTAATGCCAAAGCTATTCTCCTAGAAGAACAGTAGTGGTACTATTTAACCATAGCTGGAAGGATAAGGGGGTTCATGCCTTTCCCAAGGTAAACGTAATAGCACGACTGGAGTACGAACTCGCTTACTACGATTCCGCAGTCCATCGCTTAACCATTACACCACGAGGACCCCCTCCCACTTTGAACTCGGGTCAAATATATATACATGGGAACTCAATTGATTTTCATACAAAAAATCTGTTCATTTTTGTACCAAATTAAGTTCTAGAAGCTCTAATTCTTGCATTTTTATATTTTGACACACTTTGCAGACGACAATATTTGATATGCCTCGAAGAATTTAAAAAATTAAAAAATTTAAAAAATTTAAAAATTTACTTTTAAAATTGTTCTATAAATAGTTTCAGTAGCTAAAGACATTTAAGTACATCAGCACTGGTTTGAAAATTAATAATGTTAAGTTTTGGTTGCATGTTTCTAATATATAGTGCTTCGAGAATCTGTAGTTTTTGCTTGTTATTTTGATGTTCTAATATTGTTGTGTTTTTGGTGAGAACTTTCTGCAATTCGGTTGTTGGGTATGAATATTTTTTTAAATGCTGTGCTATGGAACTTGTATCAGAAAGATGCATTGTAAGCCTTCTCGATAGGGAAGTTGAGGTTAAACCAATATATATATTATTATTTTCGGAGATACAATTTCCTAAAGGACATTTAAATATATCAATCAATTCCCGCCGAATACTATAAAATCAATACGGCAATATGAAAGGATCAACAATAAAATATGTAGACTGGAAATGTCTATTATATTCAACGAAATTTGTATATATATATATATATATATATATATATATATATATAAACTAGGTGCCTTCAATAAGTTTCCAGACTTTTTTCGTATGGGCACTTTTATTGATAGTACACACATGAAACTCTAATCCCCTTCGAAGTAATCTCCTCCGGTTACAATGCACATGTTGTACCGTTCCAACAAGCTAAAGACATACTGCAACGGCCCAGATGCTCTTCTTCTTTCAACGTAGTAATGTACATACAAAAGTTACATCACTTTTGTAATACATCCTCCCCTGATCCTATTTACCCAACCCCTCCGCTCGGGCAGGATATGACACAAGGTCAATTTTTAAGCGGAGTTTAACAGGTTTGAATTCTTAGTTTTCCTTCTCCTAGACTAGTTGCTTCACCAAGGCTGAAGAACCTAGTCTGTCCTACTATTTACCCATAGGTGGAAGGAGAATCATTGGATTCATACCTTTCCCAAGGGTATTAGTGCTATGTGAAATGCAATCAGTCTTGATTTCCAGGATTTGAACTCGAGTCGCCGTGTCCATTTCCTACGACGATAACCATTACACCACCGGCACCTCCCCTGATGATGGCCCAAAGTCGGGCAGAAAGTACTTGAGAAATAAACAATTATGGAAAATATATCAATCAATTCCCGCCGAATACTATAAAATCAATACGGCAATATGAAAGGATCAACAATAAAATATGCAGACAGAAAATGTCTATTATATTCAACGAAATTTGTATATATGATTTGTAAACGCATATTTTTAGGTTGGTGATGGTTGGGTTTTATGGCAAATTAACCTCTTAAGGGTCATTGATTGTCAAATTCTAATACGTATATATATATATATATATATATATATATATATATATATATAAATTAGGGTTATATATATATATATATATACACACACATGTATATATATATATATATATAAATTAGGGATATATATATATATACACACACACACACACACACACACATATATATATATATATATATAAATTAGGGATATATATATATATATACACACACACATATATATATATATATATATATATATATATATATATATATATATTAGGGATATTCAGAAAGTCTTTATATCTTAGTAGAGAGGAAATAAACACAAATGTAAGTTAGATTTTTTGAAATATTATCATTAAAAATGTAACCCTCTTCATTTTCGACGACAGCACCGCAACAAACGCTAGAAAATATAAGATAGTTAGTATGATAGGTTCTTCTACATCCTCCCAACCCATTAAATTAAATTCTGACAGATTTTTATTTCTTTTTATCACTGGAAAATTTCATCAGTGGTAGAAACAAAAAAATTGAAAACGGTCTTTCAAACTATTTTAAAGGGAAAATATTGTTACTTTAAATTTACTTCCACTTAGAGGCTTTTGATTTAAAAAAAATGCGATGGACGTTAAAAATATGAAGTTACAACAATAGAAAGGTTGACCCGAAGGCTCCTTTTTAAATAGCTACAACACCGTGGTGTAGGGGAGGGCGCTACACCTTTCCCTGGATTGCTCCATTTTACCCTTGATCCTTGATACGTACCTTATATTGCTGAGTGTTAAGCAAGGCGGTATCAAGTACCATTTTTAAAGTATTTGGTACGACGTGGCCCAGGATTGAACCCAGCTCTCCCGTACCACTCGCGAACACTCTACCCACTTAGACAATTGAGCCGGTATAACAATTAAAAAATTTCAAATTAATCAGATTTCGGCATTAGATAGCCCAGAAGGAATTGAGAAGCCGTCAAACGAATAAACGAAATAAAATCTATAAATACATTTTCATGGTACCCAGAAACAAAGAAGTCGAAAACGTTCTGTCAAAACATTATTTTGGGGCAAAACCCAGAATCTTTTAAGTGGAAAATCAAAAATTTGCATTCTGTTAGGCTGTAGTCTCAAAAAATGAAGGTGATAATATTTTGTATGATTATATCTTCGTGAATTTAACTTGCATCATTTATTTTTTTATCCTCTTTGGTAATTATTTTTAGAACACAATTATATATATATATATATATATATATATATATATAATTGTGTTCTAAAAATAATTACATTATATATATATATATATATATATATATATATATATATATATATATATATATATATATATATATATATATATTTCATGTGTTTTCTTGGATGGGAAAAACCAGTACGAGCTTATCTTGACCTCTCGCCTGCCACCTCAGTAATCAGAATGTGATTGGGCATACCCTTAATAAACATGAACCAACCCAAAATTCTTATCAAAAATATTCAGATAATATTAAAGAAAAACCCATACTCGAGGCTTTAACCATAAATTAAAAAAGATCCATATCTTAATAAGATCTTTTTCGGACAAGTATAGGAAATTTTATATTTATTTAACTCACAGAAATTCCGCTTTTTCTCATTGGTCACGTCTCTATAGTTTCACGATCTCAACGAACACATTGATGGCAAACACCAATTTGTTTTCCAACAAGGAAAACAAATTTGTAAAAAGCCAGCTCCAACCAATTTTTAAAGGATGATTATGTTTCTTTGGTTAATCGCATATCAATCTTCATTTGCTATTTAATGCCAAAGCCGTCTTTGTCGAACTATTTAATCCATAGCTGGGGGTATAAGCTGAGTCATACCTTTACGAAGGATATTAGGCCGAAACTGAATGGAATAGCCAAAGTGGAATTCGAACTTGCTTGTTGGAGTCGAGCACTTTCTCTTATAGGCCACGGGGACTATCACTTTTTAAAAGATTTGAGACACTAAAAAATAAACAATGAAATCAAATTGTACCATTCTTAAAACTGGCCTGAATACACAGTCGAATGCACACGAAGAACTGGATCTTTTTGATGATTTTTACATTCATTCAAGTTACGTCCTCTTGTTCGTAAACAAGTCAAACCTTTTTAAAAGATACATTCTTTCGAGTCTGTTCTTTTTAAACCAGACATACGAGGGTTATTGAATAAATAAGGTGGTTATTTCTTTTAAAAACCGAAATACATTTTTTTAGAATTTCTTTCCATAAATATAAACTCTGCCTTGTTTGAATTAGTTTAAACCTATCTATTTTGATGCTGCTCAATATGGCGGGAAATCGAATAGTGTTATTCAGGCTTTAATAAGAGTTCTGTCGTCAAATTTCTGGTGGCTGAGAAGTGCAAACCATGTGAAATTTACAGAAGAATGTGTGATGTGTATGGAGAAGCAAATTCTAGTCAAGAAATGCTTACAATCGAGCTAAACTTAGATTCGCCACAATGTTAGAATGTTGAAAAGACAATCAATGGAGTGGACACACATTGACTCTCCGGCAAAACAAAAGTTCTGGGCACAGCTGTCAGTAAAGAAAGGTAGAGTTTAAATGGAAACAGTCATGAAATAAATGTCTTGCGACGATCATCAAAGGCCGAAAACGGTTTGGATTAAAAGATTTATACAATAAACGTAGACCGAAGATCGCATTAGCGAGAAACTGAGAGTCAACAAGCACTGTTGAATCTGTTTTACCCTCATAAGTTATTTAAGGCCAATCCTAATTTATCATGAATATTATATATATATATATATATGATTTGTATACGAATAGTTCGCTGTTAAAATTATTTTAAAAGAGTCATAACTCATTGGTTGGCAAACTGTTAAATGGTGACGTATTTTAAAGAAACGAACGCTGATTCATTGATGAAACGGCCAATTTTTCTTGTTGTAAACAGCCAACTTTTCTTGTTATACAACTTTTCCAAATTTTTATATATTTTTATACTTTTTATACATCCGACTATACTTAACATCTCTGATATAACCCTCATAGACCTGATGATGGTTCAGCAGAACCGAAGCGCTATAGTGTCGACTTTGTTTCTCAATAAACCTCCACTTTCTATTTGGTTTACTTGTCAATTTTTCTTCACAAACTGTCGGATTACTATCCATTATTTTCTTCCATGGCTTCAAATATAGTAAATGATTAAATATTTCTATTTGACCCATAGATGGGACCAGAACAGGTGTTGTATACTCACATGCTTATACATCTTCATATACACATGCATATACATGCAGAATGGATCACAACGACACAATGATAAAGGACGAGCAAAGACTTCTTTAGAAAAATATGTACCTCTCATTTTATTGTAAGGGTTCGAAAAGGGTTACACAGGGTTTTACTGTGGGAGGGAGTTGGAGACTGAACAAAGACTGCAATATATTGACCCCCCCTCTTATGGCCATCAGCGTTGTGTCTTTCTCGTTCTCCATATGCTCAAGCGGAGGCCAGGGGGCTCATCTTTCTGCTGAGTGCTGGCTTTCTCTAACACATCTTGTCACCAACGGGTCTCCAAAACTCACTGGGGGTCCCGAGGGCCCCTTCGGCCGGGTGTGGCTTTCCCTACCACTTCCTGTCCTCTCCGAGTTATATGATAGTTCAATCGACCACTCAATCACCCACTCAATCTTTGGAATGGCATGTTTGATCGTCATCAAGCGGAAATAACTGTCATGCAGTTCAGAGGTCACTCTCTTCCGGTGCATCAATCTATGAGTGTATCGTGAGCTTTTACCTTGTCCCATTTCGTCAGCCAAATCCGCCTACGCGATTTCTTTCGATTACTGGCCATTGGAATGTGTCACTTCCTTCCGGTGCATCACTTTGGAATGGTATGTTTGGCCGGGTCGAAGGTCAAAATACAACAAAGGTACAACCATTCAGGGTCAGAGTGGACATGGGAGTAATGATAATGAAGGAGAACTCCACATTCCCAAAATCTTCACAACTGAAGCCTCACCATCAGATGGTTTAGTGTCATATTCCGGACACTCATTGGCGGCGGATGTCTTACCCTTCTGCAGAGATGCAATTAGAGTATTCTTCGACAGGCGGCTAACGAAGGCATGGACTGCTATCGATAAGCTATTGATCATATGGAAATCAAACTTGACCGATAAAATGAAACGCAGTTTCTTCCAGGCAGCGGTCATGTCGATACTGCTGTATGGATGCACCGCTTGGACGCTAACAAAACGTTCGGAGAAGAAGCTAGACGGCAATTACACAAGAATGTTGCGAGCAATATTGAAAAAGTCCTGGCGGCAACACCCCCACAAGGCACCAACTATACGGCCACCTGCCTCCCATCACGAAAACTATCCAAGTTAGACGAACCAGACACGCTGGAGAAGCATCATAAGTTATGTATTACAATGGACCCCCACATATAGCCGAGCAAAAGCAGGACGACTAGCTCGAACCTACATACAGCAGCTTTGTAGGGATACGGGATGTAGCCCTGAAGACCTGCCAGAGGCGATGAACGATAAGGAGAAGTGGCGAGAGAGGGTCAGGGATATCCGTGCTAGCGGCACGACATAATGATGATGATGATGATGACATCACCAGTTGACAGGATTATTGACTGTATCTACGTGATCCAAACTCAGAGGTATATAATCCTTAGCTATTTAATTCCCATGGAGCTTTGGCATCTACCATTTTCGGAACCAATTATCCCCGAGTTGCTCACACACAAATTCAAAACATCAATCGACACTAAAAAAAACTCGAAGAAATCACTCACAATTTGAACCCCTCGAAAAAAATAATGTTACAACCCTAAAACAAGCTGAACAGGCTTTACTGCCATTCTTTTTTTGACTGCGTCGGAATTCAGAAAAGGGTGGGCTATCAAAGCCTTACGAAAAGCCATCGTCTTACCAAATTTCTATGGGACATTTTCCAAACTTGGGACACTTTATATATATATATATATATATAGGGTGGAACGCTAAAATTGTCGTCCTATAGAAAACAACACTACAGCTTTATTTTAAAACTTTTATTGAAAAAATCAATTCAGCTAACTTGATTATGTAGTAGAGCTGACATCTATTCAATGTAGCCGCCTTCACTCTCAATCACCGCCTCGATATGGATCCGGAACTAGGAGCATGCCTTTTCTACAAACGCCTGCGGGAGCTCGGCGAATGCTCGGCGGATGGCGGCGATCAGACTGGCTTTGGTATTGTGGGAGGTCATGTTAGTTATGTTCTCGACGTAAGACCAAACGAAGTAGTCCAGTGGGTTCAGGTCGTCAGTGAGAGAAGGGTACAAAGTCGAAGCACTCCTTCTGAAGCCAAGCCTGGGTCTCCTTGGACTTGTGGGCGAGCGCAGAGTCCTGCTGCTACACCCAGGGTCTGTCACCGGCCACCTGACTGAACCAGGGGATCACCACTCTCTTCGGCACTTCCAGGTACACTTTGATGCTGACTTCCAAGCCGACTTCGAAGAAATGAGCGTGACAGACAGAGAGAGGTGGCATGATGTGGCCCTCTCTTGAAACCACACCAAAAACCATAATCGTAGCCGGAAACTGTTTTTATCATCTTGGGCACGTCCCTGTTATTCGTGGCAATCCAGCGATGGTTCTGGCTGTCATAACTTGGATCGGTAGAGAGCATGAGTTGTACAGCGGCGCATCTCTGATCTCGCTCGTTGAGCACTGTGTCACTTTCAGACATGATAGAAGGCTCCTATCGCTCTTGGGATTCGTACACGACTGGCCAACTAGTAGATGGTCAGCAAAAAAAAAAAAAGAAAAAAAAAAAAAGAAAACCGGTTTTCATTAAATGGAAATAGAATCATGTCGTCTTTTCTAGGGCGACAATTTTATCGTTCCACCCTGAATATATATATATATATATTATTTTTGGTCCAGTTAAACCGGAGTTGGGAGTAATTCCATCAGGACAAGAAGGTATTCAAGCATGAATATTTGAAATTTTCCTGGTAAAGAGCTCAATGTACCAATAAGTGTAATTCCATCAGGATTGAAATAAATTTATAATCCTATGTGACCGGTTTCGTTGTTTTTCTTAAAGAGTATATATATATATATATATATATATATATATATATATATATATAAGGAGATTGTTCTAAAGGTTTTAAGTTTTACTACGCGTAGTAATTTACTAAGCTTTTTGCTTAGATGTAGCACAAGGCCATATGAATGGGGAACCCAATGAGACTCGAACTCACTTGTGTAGGTTTGCCAGTCAAGTTTGCTAACCATTACACCACTCGAGGTGCCCAAGACAGTAGGAGCGTAGCTGACATTTTTGTGGTCGGAACACGCGACCACTTCTTATAAAACTAGAAAAACTAATTCAGATTTTTCTAGTTTATCAATTTATTTATTTATTTTGTGTTGCAAAAATAAACATTTTCAGCTGTGATATTTTGGAGGTGAGGCTTAGGACATTTTTTTAACGAACCTTGTATATATAAACATGAAGAAATTTCCTACCAAATTTTACATGTTTTTTTTTTTTTTTTGTTTGGCCCTGAAACCATGCCTGATTCTAGAGTCTTCCTTTCTGCAACATGTCTATATGTTATTATACGTTTATCATCAGATTAGTTATTTCTGGGTTAGTAAGTGGACGTAAGTTATGATATTATATATATATATATTGCCCAGTCGGCTGGGGCTGTAGAATACACCGACTGCTTCTCTGCAGAGGGGTAAGACCCCCCCCAACGAGTGTCCTGGATATGACACTGAACAATCTGATGGTGAGGTTCCAGCAATGCTGGAGCTTTGGGGAATGCGGAGTACCCCTTCATTACCATCGCTCCCAGGTCCACTCTGGCCCGGAGTGGTAGCACCTGATAAGGGTCCTATCTATGGGTTAAATAGAACTACGTCCTTCTTTCACTATACTGATTTTTGCATTTAAACTGAATTTTTTAAAATAGAACTGTTTTGACATTGGAACTGCGTACTAGTGCAGAACTGAATTGCTCGAAATAGAACTGTTTTTGACATCTAAACTGTGTACTTATGCTGAACTGAATTATCTGAAATAAAGCTGTCTGACATTTAAATCTATGTATTGCCCAGTCAGCTGGGGCTGTAGAATACACTGACTGCACCTCTGCAGAGGGGTAAGACCCCCCCCCGTAACGAGTGTCCTGGATATGACACTAAACAATCTGATGGTGAGGTTCCAGCAATACTGGAGCTTTGGGGAATGTGGAGTACCCCTTCATTGCCATCGCTCCCAGGTACACTCTGGCACGGAGTAGTAGTACCTGATAGGGCCCTATCTATGGGTTAAATAGAACTAACGGCATACTTATGCTAAAATGAATTGAGTAAACTGAATAGCTTGAAATAGAAACGTTTTTGACAATCAAACCGTACTTACACTTAAACTGAGTGCTTATGCTCAACTGAATTATTT
>OY757944.1:18415247-18455247 GCA_963585895.1 Sepioteuthis lessoniana
TACGGTCGCCAATTTTACTTACTTTTACTCCTAGAGAGTTTTTCATGTCAGTTTTAGCAGATAGTTTTTCACTGGAGTTTGAGAGACAGCAAGTCTCCTCATATCTCGAAGACTCTTCTCATTATTCTGGCCGTTCTCAATAATGTTGTAGTTTGGATGGTCTTCACTCGTTCTCTTATTTCTAAGTCCTTCAGTCCCTTTAATAATCCTTTAGTAACTGTAGTAAAAGCACCAATCACGATTAGTATAATTGTCATCCTCATGTTCCATACTTTTTTCAATTCTATTATTATTATTATTATCATTATTTCTATTGGAGTTTTTCACACCAGCGTTAGCTGATGGTTTTTCACTGGAGTTTGAGTGACAGCAAGTCTCCTCAAGTCTCCAGGACTCTTCTCAGTATTCTGGCCGTTCTCAATAATCTTGTTGTTTCGATGGTCTCCGCTCAAGTCTCCAGGAATCTTCTCAGTATTCTGGCCGTTCTCAATAATCTTGTTGTTTCGATGGTCTCCACTCGTCCGCCAACTTCTAAGTTCTCCAGTCCCTTTTGTAATCCTTTAATTACTGTTCCAAAATCACCAATCACAATTGGTATAATTGTCACCTTCATTTTCCACAGTTTTTCGATTCTCTAACAAGGTCGAGGTACTTATCCTTCTTTTCATATTCTTTCAGTTTTATTCTGTGGTTACTCGGAACACCAAAGTCGACAATTTTGCAAGTTCTCTTTATTATTATTATTATTATTATTATTATTATTATAGTTTTACTCTTTTCGAGTTTTCTGCACCAGCGTTAACCGGTGGTTTCTCCCTCCATCTATTGGTAAATAGTATGGCAGACTGGGTTCTTCAGCCTTGGCGAGGCAACTAGTGTAGGAGAAGGAAAACCCTGAATTCAAACCAGTTAAACTCCGCTTAAAAATTGACCTTGTATCATATCCTGCCTGAGTGGAGGGGTTGGTAAATATGGTTAACTGGTGGTTTCTCATTGGTGTTTGAGTGACAGGAAGTCTCCTCAAGTCACCTGGACTTTCCTCTGTATTCTGACCGATCTTAATAATATAGTTTGGATGGTCTCCACTCATCCTCTTATTTCCAAGTCCTCCAGTCCCTTTCATAAACCTTTTGTGACAGTACCAAGGGCACAAATTACAATTATGCTAAGAGCCAATAAATTCTGTTTCTCGGAAAATTTACTAATTCATAGATAAGTACTTAACTGTACGTATAATTATATATGTATAAACTTGTTTGAATGGAAGGTTGTGTCTTATCTGTGGGGAAAGTGTGCAGCTTTTGGTATAACAATCAGTAATTTCTTTTTCTGTTCTTTTTTTTTTTTTCTTAGGAGAGCTACTGCTTTTAAAAGAAAGTGTAATACTGGCTATTGTGTACCTTCATGTGGCTTGAATAGCATATAGTATAATTGTCACCCTCATGTTCCATACATTTTTCAATTCTCATTATTATTATTATTATTATTATTATTATTATTATTATCATTATTATTATTATTATTATTATTATTATTATTATTATTATCTCTATTGGAGTTTTTCACATCAGCGTTAGCTGATGGTTTTTCACTGGAGTTTTAGTGACAGCAAGTCACCTCCAGGACTCTTCTCAGTATTCTGGCCGTTCTCAATAATCTTGTTGTTTCGATGGTCTCCGCTCAAGTCTCCAGGACTCTTCTCAGTATTCTGGCCGTTCTCAATAATCTTGTTGTTACGATGGTCTCCACTCGTCCGCCAACTTCTAGGTTCTCCAGTCCCTTTTGTAATCCTTTAGTTACTGTTCCAAAATCACCAATCACAATTCTCTACAAAATATGAATATGAGCACAGGTAAAAAAATCAAACATAACAGTAGTAATTCTAGCTAAAAGTAAGAACATTAAGTTTATAATACCCAAAAATTCATTGTGAACAGGACACACAGCGTAACGGTTATAGGCGTTAGTTCCCTGAGCTTCTAAGGAGACAATCATCTGAAGGTTGCAGGTTCAATCCTCACTACAGGCGAGTAATATACAGGAATACTTAACGCTTGTACCCGGTTATGGCAAACGGAATCAGAACAGGCGACCCCCGTGGTTTTAATAAAGGACGTAGTTCGAAGTTCCGAGAAGGTTCCCGAGTTCGACAAACACCTGAAGAAGGCCGGAGGACATATCGGCCGAAACGTTGTGGAAATAACAATAAACATGAAGTCAATAGTCCGAAAAACCTTAATGATACTATACTTTATATGCATTTCGACGAGATTTGAAGGTGGATCCCGAAACGTCACTTTCCTGTTCCACAGTTTCTTCAGTTCTCTAGCAACGTCCAAATATCTGCCCCTGTTTTCACCTTCTTTAATTTTACTTTGTTGTCTGTCGGGACGGCAAAGTCCACTATTCAGCAGGTTCTCTTTTTTGTTGTTGATTATCACAAGGTCTGGTCGTCTGGCTTAGACTAGGTGATCCGTTTGTATCTCGAAATCCCAGAGAAGTTTGTGTGTCTCTATTATTATACTGAGGGAAACCAAACATTCCGCGAATTTTTCAATGATACAAGAGTAGGGCTTTGTTATTGCAAGCGTGCTAGGACAATATTTCACACCTTAACAAACTGACTATCTCCTTGATTCTAAATATTTCCATGCCACCCAACTTCTTTTCGATCATTTTCATATTTAGTAATGCACGTTTTAGATAGTGACATCATAGTTGCCTTATTACGTTCACTTACGGATTAATATCCTTGTGAAAGTGGAGGTGCCCGTGGTGTAATGGTTATCGTCGTAGGAAATGGACACGGCGACACGAGTTCAAATCCTGGACGATACTGATTACATTTCACATAGCACTAATACCCTTGGGAAAGGTATGAATCCAAATATACTCCCTCCAGCTATGGGTAAATAGTAGGGCAGACTAGGTTCTTCAGCCTTGGTGAGGCAACTAGTCTAGGAGAAGGAAAACTCTGAATTCAAACCTGTTAAACTTCACTTAAAAATTGACCTTATGTCATATCCTGCCCGAGCAGAGGGGTTAGTAAATATGAAATATGAATATCCTTGTGAAAGGCATGAAACCACTTGTCCCTCCTTATATACTTATTTACTGCTCGGGCAGGATAGGACAAAAGGTCAATTTTTTAAAGCGGAGTTTAACAGGTTTGAATTCAGAGTTTCCCTTCTCCTAGACTGATTGCCTCACCAAGGCTGAAGAACCTAGTCTGCCCTACTATTTACCCATAGCTGGGGGAGAATAATTGTATTCATACTTTTCCCAAGGGTATTAGTGCTATGTGAAATGCAATGTCTCGTCCAGGATTTGAACTCGTGTCGCCGTGTCCATTTCCTACTACGATAACCATTACACCACGGGCACCTCCTTATATGAATTAAATAATATCACCGCAGCTCTTCTTTGGCATTGAATAACCAATAAAGTTTGAGATTCCATAAAACAAATAAAGGAAACTTATCATCTTTTGCTCATGTTTATTGTATTGTTGATTGATTTTAACGGCATGTCAACTTGTCTTGCGATCTTTACAGCTAGAGGTTAGAGATCTGAGTATATTGTGCATATATATTCACATTTTTGTGCTGTTTGAAGTTTTTGTACATGTTTAGGTGATATCAGGTTTAATTACAACAAAATGATATCAGATTTAACTACAATTAATTAACAAACGGATCTATTTAACCAATAAAAGGTACTTTAACTGGTAATGCCACTCCGGGGCTGAGTAAACCTGGGTGTGGTAGCAATGAACCAGTTTTCTACACAATCAAAAGCTCAAGATGCGGAGTCTCATCACCAGATACAATTTAGTACCATTCTCATGACACTCTTTTTTAGTTGGGGCTTAATCCTCAGGTGGGGATACATTCAACATATTCTTAACCCGACAGGAGATAAGTTTAAACAGATTATAACTGGTTTGAATTCGGAGTTTTCCTTCTTTTAGATTAGTTGCCTTTTTTTAGGGAATTAATGTGAAATAAAAAAAAACGCAAACTGCTTCGTCAAGGATTTGAACTCGATTCCATTACCTACGACGATAATCGTTATACTAAGCGCACCTCACATGTGTCGGTATACTCCATCGATTTAGATAAATCCAATCCGACGCAGTTGTTGATTGGCAAACGAGTTTGCGAATAGATATTACTGTTCATATTGTATGTTTCTAAGATTTTAAAGATTGTGATATAATCATTATCATCATCATTTTAAGCAAAGATCTAATTCTTTTTTTCTTTTTGGTGGTCACTTTTGTAATAAAATGTCGTTCGCCCAACACTCTTTAGTCGAATTATCCTGAAAATCCTTCAGGTGAAACCTGGAGAGGTAGTGTCTGGCTCTTTTAGGCATTCTCTCTCTCTCTCTCTCTCTCTCTCTCTCTTTCTCTCTCTCGATATATATATATATATATATATATACATATATATATATATATATATCTTATATGAAAAAAATTTAAATCATTTTCTTGGTATCATTATAAATTTATCTGTGGTTCCTATAGATTCTTATAAATTTACCTAATAAGTTCTTGTATAAAATCCTTCTTCAGATGAGATATTCAAAATTATAATTAGATGTTTTCATATTGCTTTCGGCAATCGGATATTAGATGTTAGATACTCCTAACCTCTTGGTTTCCTCCTTGGACCATATATATATATATATATATATATATATAAAGATTGTTCAAAACTTTCTGAGCTTAATCCAGAAAGAACAGCTGAATATTTTTGTTGTAGCAAACACTACCTCTTAAATAACAAGAAAAATTCATTCAGATTTCTGTTATAATTTCTGAGCCGGTGAAGCCCTTACAAAAGGTGAAAAGTATCTCAAAAAATTTAAAAATTTGGTGAGGCTTAGAACTTTTTAAATCAGTTATTTTCAGCTGCTGTATATTCACATTTTTGTTGATCGCGTTTCAATACTGTTGAGATTTTACTCTCGGGGTTTTAATGATTTGGGTTTGGTTTGGTCTGGTTTGGTTTTATGGCATATCAACCATCATAGATCATTTAATGCCAAATTCTCTTTATACATACATAGTGAATATATATGGTTTGGTTTAGTTGGGTTTTTTTTTTGGCATATCATCCATTGTAGATTATTTAATGCCAAATTTTTTTATCCATTTATATAAAATATATTGAATTTGGTTTGTTTGGATTTTATGACATATCAACCATTAGAGGTTATTTATTACCAAATCCTCTTCACACACACACACACACACACACACATATATATATATATATTAAGTATATAGGATTTGATTTGGTTTTGTTTTGTGCTATGGTATATTAACCGTTACAGGTTATTTGAGGTCAAATACTCTTAATACATGTATATATATTAAATATATAAGATTTGATTTGGTTTCGTTTGGTTTTATGGCATATCAGCCATTATAGGTTATTTGATGTCAAATCGTGTTTATACATACATACATACATACACATATATATGATTTATAAACACAATTTATAGATAACGTTCTTCAATGAGCCTGAGCCCTTTTTTGCTTACGGTTAGATGGTTTTAAGTATTGCTATATAACAGTCACAATTCAACATCAGTTATTTGTTTGCACACAGTTTATTCTATTTTACCCATAGATAGGAACCTATCAGGTGCTACCACTAAGAGTCAGAGTGGACCTTAGTGAGATGTCAATGAAGTCAACCTCGGCATCACATTGTTTTCTGTTATATCCAGGACACTCGTTGGAAGGGTTATAACTCTCAGCAGAGATACAGTCGGTATATTTTACAGCCCCAGTCGACTGGAATGTTTCAGTGGTGTAGAGTTTGATGATGAATAATACCTAATAATACCCGTTTCGGCTGTAAATCTTTGTATCTATGCTGATATATCTTTGTTAGACTTTATCTATGAATGTAACAAGTCAATAAGTATATCCTACCAATTATTAATAAAAAAATTTATAACTTCACGAAGCATGTCAGGATATTTATATTCTTTGTGCAACATATCGGATATCATTTTATTTCTTTTGAATTTTCTCACCAGCGTTAGCTGATGGTCGTTCACTGGAGAATGAGTGACAGCATGTCTCCTAAGGACTTCAGGACTCTTCTCAGTATTCTGGACGATCCTAACAATGCTGTAGTTTTAATTGTCTCGATTCGTCCTCTGATTTCGATCACTTCCAGCTTCCCTTTCTAAGCTTTTTGGGGACCGTTCCAAGTGCGCTAATTATAATTGGTATCACCGTCACCTTCATGTTTTATATTTTTCTTTGTTTTCTGGCAAGGTCTAAGTACTTGTTTCTCTTTTTGTTTTCGTTGATGTTCTCTCCGTGATCTGCCGAGACGGCAAAACCAACGATACTGTCGTCTCTCTCTCATCTCTCTCTCTCTCTCTCTCTCTCTCTCTTACTGTTTCTTTTATTGATTGCTTGGCCTGTTCTTGTGGCCAGGATTATGTGTTCCGTTTATATCTCAAAGTCCCAGAGAACTTTGTGCATCTTATTCTCTTGGGGTGGATTCTGGTTTCTTGCACAATTCCTAGTGGATCACCTTCCCCTCTCAGTGGTGCCTTGTCTTAGACTCACTTTGCTCTAGCTTGCTAGATTTGCTTATAATATGTTTAATGATTTCATCTCTATAAACTTACTTACCGTGCAATTCTGTAGCGTATTATCTATTTTCACTTAAACATGATTGGTCCTGATGGCATTCTTTCGAACTGATTATTATTATCATTATTATTCGTTTGTGCGTTTTTTAAACTGGCGCTAGCTGATGGTACCTCACTGGAGCTTGAGTGAAGGTAAGTCTCCACAAGTCTCCAGGACTCTTCTCAGTATTCTGGGCGATCTTAGTAATACGGTCGTCTAGATGGTCTCTACTTATCGTCTTTTTTCAAAGTCTTCCAGTCCCTTTACCAATCCTTTGAAGGTTGTCCTAAATGCACCAACTACAATTGGTATTACCATCACTTGCTTGTTCCTAATATTTTAAAAATTCTTTAGCAAGGTCTAGGTACTTATCTCTCTTTTCGCTTTCCTTCAGTTTTACCCTGTGGTCAGCCGTAACGATAAAGATCTCTATTCGGCAGGCACTCTTTTTTTTTTTTTTTTTTTTTTGGTTGATGTTGACTGTCACTAGGTCTGGTCGTCTGGGCGAGATTTGGTGATCTGTTTGTGTCTGAAAACCCCAGAGAGGTTTGTGTCTCATTTTCTAGGATGGATCACCTTCCTCACACAGTTGTGTCCAGTCTTATACTCTTTTTGCACTAATTTGCTGCAATCGCTTTTTATGTGATTGATCGTTTCGTCTCTATCACTACATCATCCACATCTGCTATTTTGTTGTATCTTGTCTATACTTGCTTTGACATCATCATCATCATCATCATCATCATGTCGTGCCGCTATCCCGCATATCCCTGACCCTCTCTCGCCACTTCTCATTATCGTTCATCTCCTCCGGCAGGTCTTCAGGGTTATACCCCGTATCCTCACATAGCTGCTGTATGTATGTTCGCGCTGGTCGTCCTGCTTTTGCTCGGCCATATGTGGGAGTCCATAGGAGTGCATCACTTATGAGCTCGTCCCTGCTTCTCCAGCAGTGTCCTGCATGTCTGGTTCGTCTAACTTGGATAGTTTTCGTGATGGGAGGCAGGTGGCCGTATAGTTGGTGCCTTGTTGGGTGTTGCCGCCAGGACTTATTCAATATTGCTCGCAACATTCTTGTGCTATTGCCGTCTAGCTTCTTCTCCATTCGTTTTGTTAGCGTCCATGTAGTGCATCCATACAGCAGTATCGATACGACCGCTGCCTGGAAGAAACTGCGTTTCATTTTATCGGTCAGGTCAGCTCTCCCCATGATCGATAGTCTATCGATAGCTGTCCATGCCTTCGTTAGCCGCGTGTCGATGTCTTTTTCGGTTGATGAGACACTGCTACCTAGGTAGGTGAACTTGTCTACCAGTTTCAGAGAGGTTCCGCCTAGTGTGGAAATGTCGCCTGTTTGATTATAGTACATATATTTAGTTTTGTGTGCATTGATATAGAGGGCAATGCCTGCGGCGACTCGTTACAAACTATGTTGTAGGGTTTCGGCCTGGTTGGGTGTATTCTCCAGTATCGCTATGTCATCGACGTAGTCGGCGTCGGTAATGCTTTGACTTAATGAGTCCTTATGGCGTTGTTTTGTGTAGCTATCAGAAGAGATTCTCAATTTAGTTTTCTCGTATTAGATTTCGCTTGTTTGTTGCTTGAAATGTCTATACTTCTGTTTTCCATCTTTCTTTTTTTTTTGTTATCATTATATCATTATTTTTATTTTATTCTTTTGAGAGTTTCTCGTACCAGCTTTAGAGAGTGGTTTCTCACAAGAGTCTGAGTGACAGCAAGTATCCTCAAGTCACTTGTCACCTTTGACTACGGTCGCCAACTTTACTTACTTTTACTCCTAGAGAGTTTTTCATATCAGTTTTAGCAGATAGTTTTTCACTGGCGTTTGAAAGACAGCAAGTCTCCTCATGTCTCGAGGACTCTTCTCATTATTCTGGCCAATTTTAATAATGCTGTAGTCTGGATGGTCTCCACCCTTCCTCTTATTTCCATGTCCTCCAATCCCTTTATCAATCCTTTGGTGACTGTACCGAGTGCACCAATTACAACAGGTATCACCGTCACTTTAACATCCCATAGTATTTTTAGTTCTTTAGCAAGGTTTAGGTACTTATCTCTCTTTTCACTTTTCTTCATTTTTACCCTTTGGTCAGCCGGAAAGGCAATGTTCATTATTTGGCCAGATTTCTTTTTTTTTTTTATTTGTTGACTATCACTAGGTCTGGTCGTCTGGCCGAGATTAGGTGATTCGGTTGTATCTGACAGTCCTAGAGAAGTTTCTGGGTCTCGTTTTCTAGAACGGATTCTGAGTTGAGCAGATACCATTTCTTCATGCATTATTATTGTTGTTGTCTTCATTTTTATTATTATTATTAGTTTTCTCGACTGTTGCGTGATTATTATATGATGTTTAGTTGGTTGATTATTTTGTTGGTTTTATGGCATGTCAACCTGAAAAGGGCTGACATGGCGAAAAAATCAATTTAAAAAATATGGTCTTCAAGTATATATAATATAAAGATGGTGAAAGGGTTAACGCATTGTATTGCAACATCGGAATGGCCTGGTTCGAAATCCGCTCCTGTTTACTTCGGAGTAATGAACTTTACTACTCTGAATGACACTATGTAATGCAGATTTTGTTAATGGATAGTATGTCTTAGTTTTTCAATTGCTTATGTTGTAATTTTTTTCTTTTAACGACCTTATTCAATTTAAACTTTGCTTTTCTACCCTGGATAACATTAAGTATGACAGATTTTGTTCCTGGATGATATGTGTGATTTCTTGATTGTTTATGTTATAAAGATATATAAAAATGAATAATTTTCTTTTCAAACGTTGATGCTGTGCCCTGAATAATGAAACTGAGAAATTAACTGACTTCATTGAAAGAACAGGCTAATTTGTATATTCTCCTTCACATAAGATCTGAATAATGAATTGAAAGTTTAAATGTATCGACACTAAAGATATGCAAAAAGGAACCCGTAGAAATAGATTGTTCTTTTCGAGATATGCAACGATAATGCAAAACCTTTTCAGGTATATGCCCCTAAATATAGTCTCCTATAATTATACACTCCTTGTTTCCCGAATGTTTATTGCCCAGTCAGCTGGGGTAGTAGAACACACTGACTTCTTCTCTGCAGAGGACCAAGATACCCCAACGAGTGTCCTGATTATGACACTAAAAAATCTGATGGTGAGGTTTCAGTAATGCAGGGGCGTTCGGAAATGTGGAGTACTCCTTCATTACCATCGTTCTCAGGTACACTCTTGTCCGGAATGGTAGCACCTGATAAGGTCCTATTAGGTCAAATAGAACTAAACTGTGTACTTATACTAAACGGAATTGCTTGAAATAGAACTGTTTTGGCATTTAAACTACGTACTTATGCTAAACTGAATTGTTTGAAATGGAACTGTTTTGACATTTAAACTGTGTACTTATGCTAAACCGAATTGTTGGAAATGGAACTGTATTTAACGTTTAAAATGTGTACTTATGCTAAACTGAATTTTTTGAAATAGAACTGTTTTTAACATTGAAACTGTGTACTTATGCTGTTTTGACATTTATTGTGTGTAAACAACAAACTACAGTAATACTACACTGAACTGTTTGAAATAGAACTGTTTATATGTATAAAAATGGATTTGGCATTAAATAACCAACAATAGTTGATATGCCATAAAACCAAACCAAAAAATTAGTAAATCTATTAAGTCAGACTTAATTCTTTATTAACTACTCAATCGTAAATTTTCTTGAAATGTACTAGAAATTTAGTAAAATTTAAATTTTCATTACGCTTTTTCAAAATCGAACTTTAAAAAGAAACCTAGGTAATTTCTATTTATCTTAGACATGAGCCATTAGAAAATAACACTTTCAACAGAGGAGCAAGAAAAATTAGATATGTTCATATATATATATATAAGGGAATTTGAGTATATTTGTTTGCTCACCCGTTTCCCTCCAAATATCTTTAAAATACCAGTTCATATGTATAATTATATCTTGAATTTGAGGTTGCCCGCATTTTCTTTCTAACCGCGACTCAATCATGCCTGACTGGCCGGAAGAAAAGAAGATAAAATGATATGACAGTATAACCGGAAGTGAGTTCCGTTTTGTACATGGCTTTTCGTCAACCCGCGGGAAAAATGCAAATTTTCTATGTTCTCTCGTTTTTTCTTCTTTTATTTCGGCAGTGGAAATTGCCAAAACCACATTCATAAGAACAAACAATAAGACAAAACAAATAAAACAAAACAAATAGAGCGAGTCTGACAAAAAAAATCAAACAAAAGAAGATTTTTGTTTATCGTGATAAAAGGCCAGATTTGGTTCAGAAAGAGATAAACAGAAGAAGAAATATAGAGAGAAGAGAATAAGGGGATAAAAAGGAAGTAAGGGATTGTGAAAGAGAGAGAGAGAGAGAGAGAGAGAGAGAGAGAAAGGGAGGGGGGAGAATAAGGAATAAAAAAGAAGGGAATAATAAATATAGAGAGGGGAGAATAATGGGATAGAAGTAAGGAAATGAGAAAGAGAGAGCGAGAGAGAGAGAGAGAGAGAGAGAGAGAGAGGAGAATAAGGAATAAAAAAGAAGGGAATAATAAATATAGAGAGGGGAGAATAAAGGGATAGAAGTAAGGAAATGAGAAAGAGAGAGAGAGAGAGAGAGAGGAGAATAAGGAATAAAAAAGAAGGGAATAATAAATATAGAGAGGGGAGAATAAAGGGATAGAAGTAAGGAAATGAGAAAGAGAGAGAGAGAGAGAGAGAGAGGAGAATAAGGAATAAAAAAGAAGGGAATAATAAATATAGAGAGGGGAGAATAAAGGGATAGAAGTAAGGAAATGAGAAAGTGTGAGAGAAAGAGAGAGAGAGGGAGGGAGAGAGAGAGAGGAGAATAAGGAATGCTAAGGGAGTAAGGCAATGAGAAATAGAGAGAGAGGGGGAGAATAAGGAATGAAAAGGAAGTAAGAAATTAAGAAACAGAGAGAGAGAGAGAGAGAGAACTATAAGGAAAAAAAGAGTAAGGGAATGAGAAATAGAGGGAGAGAGAGAGGGGGAGGATAAGGAATAAAAAGGAAGTAAGGAATTGAGTAAGAGAGAGAGAGAGAGAACTATAAGGAAAAAAAGAGTAAGGGAATGAGAAATAGAGGGAGAGAGAGAGGGGGAGGATAAGGAATAAAAAGGAAGTAAGGAATTGAGTAAGAGAGAGAGAGAGAGAACTATAAGGAAAAAAAGAGTAAGGGAATGAGAAATAGAGGGAGAGAGAGAGGGGGAGGATAAGGAATAAAAAGGAAGTAAGGAATTGAGTAATAGAGAGAGAGAGAGAATAAGAGAAGACAAAAGAAATCAAGGAAAAGAGAAATTGAAAAATAGAAGTATAAGGAAAGAAAAAAGTAAGAGAATGAGAAATTGACAGAGAGAGGAGGAGGGAGAGGGGGAAAGAGGAGAGAGAGAAAGAGAAAACAAGGAAAGAAAACAGAAGCAGAGTAACGAGAAATTCTAAAATAGTGTGTGTGTAAGAGAGAGACAGAGACAGACAGAGAGAGGGAGAGAGACACAGAGAGAGAGGGAGAGAGAGAGAGAGAGGGAGAGAGACAGAGAGAAAGATACAGAGAGAGTCAGAAAGAGAGGGAGAGAGACAGAGAGACAGCGAGAAAGAGAGAGATGTAAGTATATAGGAAAACAATCTGTTGGGTGGAGCAACGAAAAATATTTGAGGAACTAAAATAAGGAAAAAAAGATGAAATGGAATGAGAGCGAGAGAGAGGGGTGGGAGGAGAAAGAATAATAAAATAAAGCAGACGAAAGGAATGAGTATTAGAGAGAGGGGAAATAATAGGGACAAGATATAGGTTTGGTTTGGTTAATTTGTTTAATGGCATATCAACCTTTATAGGCTATTTAATGCCAAAGCCATTCTCCTAGAAGAACCGTAGTTGTACTATTTAACCCATAACTGGGAGGATAAGGGCCTTCATACATTTCCCAAGGGTATTTGCCCGAAAGTGAACGTAATAGCACGACGGGAATACGAACTCGCGTACTACACTTCCGCCGTCCCTCGCTTTAACCATTACACCCCGCCCCGGAGCAAAATATAAAGAGAGGAAAAGAAGAGAATACAAAAAAAAGCTGGAGAATGAGACGGAGAGAAAGAGAGAGAGAGGCGGAGTAAAGAAGACAAAAAGAAGCAAGGAATTAGAAACTGAAAAACATTGGAAAAAGAAAGAAAGACACAGACGATTGAAAAGTTATACATATATATTATTTTTATCTTTATTTTTATACCTCTGGCGGCGTGAAAATGAATATCAATAAAATATCGTTTCGGCCAAACCTCTCTCTTTACACAGAATTAGCCTCAGGTTCCCGTTGTGTAATGGTTATCGTCGTAGGAAATGGGCACGGTGACCCGAGTTCATATCCTGGACGAGGCTGATTGCATTTCACATAGCACTAATACCATTGGGAAAGGTATGAATCCAATTATTCTCCTTCCAGCTATCAGTAAATTGTAGGGCAGACTGGGTTCTTCAGCCTTGGTGAGGCAACTAGTCTAGGAGAAGGAAAACTCTGAATTCAAAACCTGTTAAACCCCGCTTAAAAATTGACCTTATGTCATATCCTGCCTGAGCGGAGGGGTTGGTAATTATGGATAGGTGAAACCGAGGTAGGTAGTTTCTGGCTCATCTATATATATATATATATGTAAGTTAGCCGTCGTAGTTAATAGCGACCCGAAGGCCCGCTTTTCAATCGCTACTACATTTGCTCCACTTATCTGTACTTTATAATGCTGAATGTTAAGCAATTAGGCATCAAGTACAATCTTTTTAGTCTTATGTATGACTCTACCTGGAATTGAACCCCGGTCTCCCAGAACATTATGTGAACACTGTAACCGTTATGTCAATGACACGGGTTGACAAGGTCTTCTATAGTATAAAGATATTTTTCATTCAAGAAATTTCAATCTCCTAGGTTTGATTTGGCATAAAAACTCCTTCTGGATTATTTAATGTCACATCAACTCCTTCTGGATTATTTCAAGGAAAAATTTGATTCTTGTGAAAATGTTTGATTGCAATTATAATAATACTTTCAATGTTCCATTGCATTTGTTATCAGAATACTGAGAAGAGTCCTGGAGACTTGAGGAGACTTGCTGTCACTCAATCTCCAGTGAAAGACCATTCGCTTCCGCTGATGTGAAAAACTCTAATGGGTAGTTATAATAATGCCATAAGTATCTAAGGGAAATACGTCTTGCAGATTATGTAGAGACTGAGAAGGAACAGTAAATCATATATTAAGTGAATGCAAACTAGGTTTAAGTGGGAAGGAAAAGTGCTTCACAGGGAATCGTGCAAGAGAATAAAGTTTGATTCTTGTGAAAATGTTTGATTGCAATTATAATAATACTTTCAATGTTCCGTTGCATTTGTTATCAGATCTTTTTATTCGTTTGTAATCATTTCAACCTTCAAACCAAGTCGACTGGAGGCGTAGAATACACTGAATATAACTTGCAGATGGGTAAAGCCCCCACCAAACGAGTGTCCAAGATATGACATTAAACTTCATCTGATGATGAGGCGCCAGTAATAATGGAGAATTGGGGAATGTAGAGTATTCCTTCCTTGCAATCGCTCTCCGATCCATTCTGGCCCGGAGTGGTAGCACGTGAAACGGTAATATCTATGGATCAAACAGAGCTGTTTGATATTTAATCTGAGTGCAAACAAACGCGAAATCGGATTGTTTGATCATTTAATTTAATATTAACAAATGATGTTTCATTCAATTGTTAGTGATACATAGTAATACTTGGAATCATTTAGCTTTCTTTACTTATGCTAAATTGAATTGTCTGAAATAGAACTGTTTGGTCATTAAACTGATATGCATCTAAATGTGCTTACAAATTATATATATATATATATATATATATATATATATATATGTATCCAGGATTTAGCATTAAATAACCAAAAATGGCTGATATGCCATAGAACCAAACCAAACCAAACCAAATCTAATAATCTGCTCACAGTTGTATGGTTTCAAGTATTCCTATCTAATACTAATAATTTGAACCCATTTGACTAGTTTTAAGTATCCCTATCTAATACTAATAATTTCTACAAAATATATAAGTATTCCTATTTGATAAATATTTATTTGCGCTTAGTTTTGTGCATGGTTTCACGTATTTTATTCCAGTTAAATGATTTTCAAGTGAATTTATTTAAACCAATGCTGGAACTTGCCCAGTTGGCTCGGGTTGGCTACAGAATACACCAACTGCATCTGTGCAAAGAAGTAAGACCCCATCTAACGAGTTTCCTGGATATGACCCTAAATAATCTGATGGTGAGATTCCAATAATGCTGGAGCTTTGGGGAATGCTGAGTACTGCTTCATTACCATCGCTCCCAGGTCCACTCAGGCCCGCAGTGGAAGCACCTGATAGGATCCTATCTATGGGTCAAATAGAACTAAAGAGTGTACTTATCCTAAACTGAATTGCTTGAAAGAGAACTGTTTTTGACTTTGAAACTGTTCTTACGATAAACTGAATTGTATGAAATAGAACTGATTTGACATTTAACTGTCAGTAAACAAAAACTATAATTATGCCAAACAGAATTGTTTGAAATAGAACTGTTTATTTGTATTAAAATGGATATGGCATTAGATAACCTCAAAAGGTTGATATGCCATAAACCCAAACAAACAAACAAAAAACATTGCTTGAACTCATATAGGTATTACCAATCCAGATAAAGGTGGGTCTAATCGACATCACGACGAAAACTACATTTGAGAGTGTGAAATTAACGAGAGATGTGAGAATATTATAGCATTTTAGATATCTAATTATAAAAAAAATCAGTCTATGTTGCTTTTACTTGTCGACGATTACACGAATACTACGGGTCGGAATAAGCTGAAAGCCAGGATTTAAGTTGAGATAAAATAAATTGAAGATAATTTCCAAAAAGACCAATTTGACCTAACAAGTACAACCAGGATTTGAACTCAAGTAAACGTATCCATTTCCTACGACGGTAGCCATTGCACGATTGTTGGTATATATATATATATATATATATATATATAGAAACTACTACAGTTTGGTTCAGTTTGGTTTTATGGCATATCAGCCACTGCAGCAGATTTAAGCCCAAATCCATTTTTATACTTATAAACAGTTCTATTGAGAACAATTCAGTTTAACAAAAATACGCAGTTTAAACATACAGTTAAATGTAAAAACAGTTCATTTCAAACAAGTCAGTTTAGCGTAATCACACAATTTAGTTTCACTTTGATATAGTTTTTGGTTTACACACAGTTAGATATCAAAAACAGTCCTATTTCAAATAATTCAGTGTAACATAAGTACACAGTTTAGTTCTAGTTGACCCATATATAGTACCCTATCACGTAATATCCCCTCGGGCCAGTGTTGATCTGGGAGCAATGAAGAGGTACTCCGCCTTACCCAAACCTCCAGTATTACTAAATTCCCACGATCAGATTGTTCAGTGTCATATCCAGGATATTCGTTGTGCGATTCTTACCTCTCAGTTGAGATTCAGTCATTGTATTTTACAATCCCAGCCGACTGAGCAGAACTATCACGGACGTAGACAACGCAGATGACTGAGCGCTTCTGGCTAATACATCTACCCAAGCCGAATCCCTTCTGGAACGGGGAGTCGGAGGCATTGGCCTCTATATGAATGCAGACAAAATAAGTGTACATGCATTTTAATGAAAAAAGAGATATCAATATGTGAGAAGCAAAGGCATAGACTGCTATCGATTGATTATCGATCGTATGCAAGTCTGACAAATCCAATAAAATAAAATAAAATAAAAACTTCTTCCATCCAGCAGTTATATCAATTACACAAGAATCTATCTATATACATAAGCAGTGTCTCATCAACCGAAAAAGACATCAACACACGACTAACAAAAGCATGGACAGCTATCGATAGATTATCGGTCATATGGAAGTCAGACCTCACCGATTAAATGAAACGCAGGCATCGGTCGTGTCGATACTGCTGTATGGATTCACTACATGGACGTTAACTAAACGGATGGAGAAAAAGCTTAACGGCAACTACACAAGAATACTGAGAGCAATATTGAACAAGTCCTGGAGGCAACACCCCACAAAGCACCAACTATACGGCCACCTGCCTCCCATCACGAAAACTATCCAAGTTAGACGAACCAGACATGCAGGACGCTGCTGGAGAAGCAGGGACGAGCTCATAAGTGATGCACTCCTATGGACCCCCACATATGGCCGATCAAAAGCAGGACGACCAGCTCGAACATACATACAGCAGCTATGTAAGGATAAAGGATGTGGCCCAGAAGACCTGCCAGAGGTGATGAACGATAGAGTGGCGAGGGAGGGTCAGGGATATTCGTACTGGCGACACGACATGATAATGATGATGATGACATAGACGCTGACTTAGCGTACAGAGAAAAAGCAAGATGGGAGTCACACAAGAATACTGCAAGTTATATTGAACAAATCCTGAAAGCAACACTGAACAAAACAACAACTGTACGGCCACCTGCCTCCCATCTCTAAAACCATCCAAATAAGACGAACAAGACATGCGAGACACTGCTGAAGAAGCAAGGACGAACTCATATGACGTTTTCCTATAGACCTCTTCACATGGGTGTGCAAGTGTTGGCCGACCAACAAGAACTTATCCACAACTGTGCGGACAAAGGATATCGTCTTGAAGACCTGATGAGAGGGACGAAAGGAGAGAGAGAGAGAGAGAGAGAGAGAGAGAGAGAGAGTATCAGGGGAATCCATCATAGCAGCACGACATGATGATGATGATGATGATATTTATAAGTAAAGTAAAGTTGGTGACCGTAGTCGAGGGCAACCAGTATGCTCCCTTTTCAATAGCTACTACACTGAGGTGTAGGGGAGTGCGCTACTCCTTTCCCTGGATTGCTTCACTTTACCCTTGATACGTACCTTATAATGCAGAATGTTAAACAAGGAGGTATCAAGTACCATTTTAAAAGTCTTTGGTATGACGCAACCTGGGATTGAACCCAGATCTCCCGGACCATTAGCGAATATTCTACCCACTAAGACCAGGTGTCATACGTAGGACGCTAGACTGCATCTGAATTATAATTTTAGTAGGACACTAACTTCTACAACCGTCAACAATGCAGTATATATATATATATATATATATATATATATATATATATATATATATATATATATATATATATATATATATATATATATATATATATATAAACGTTAACAACATATATATAACAAAAGAAAAGACTGATATATATATATATATATATATATATATATATATATATATATATATATATATATATATATATTACGCTCTTGACATATATTCTTGATCCTCTGCGATTTTTCTTATATAAATAAGAATCTCGTATACCACCGGTTGATAATCTAATATTGTTTTACGCATTTGACGAGCTTCATCTACGGGAATGTTTACTGATTCACACCTACGTATCTATATTTCCTGTCTTGTTTGGGCGTTGCTGTTGTTTCTTTTTATTTGAAAAATTGAAAATAAAAAAAAAAAAATGAAAGAATTTGGGCCCAAGTAAAATGTCAACAAAATGATTTTGCTTCAAATTTGACTTTCTCAATGTGAATTACGGGAGATTTTGATTTCAAAAGCGATGAACAAACTCGTAATGCGCGTTTTCTGTAGTTTCACGTGATGAAACGTTCCAAAAATCAGTTGGTTTATTGCTTGGTTGGCTTGTTGGTTGGTTTTATGGCATATCAACCCTTGTTGGGTTATTTAATGCTAAAGTCTGTCTATTTTTTGCAAGGTCTTATTTGATTTCAAGTTTCTCGTCCGATTTAATAATAATAACCACTATTCTTAAAGTAACTCTTAATACATGTAAATATCTTTTTATAAAGATAATTAATAGACAATTATATGATTGTTTCTTATGTGTTTTATAGCATATCAACCGTTGGAGGTTATTTAATGCCAAATCCTGTTTACATATAAAAGTGATTTGGGAGCGAGTAGTTTGTGGGTAATTTCATTTTTAAACGAGTTTTGAGAGCCCATTTGTTAGCACACAATGAAATCGTTTCAAGTATTCCTATCAAATACAAATAATTCTATTTGATATTAATCATTTGTTTCTTTACATTTAAATGGTTGAATTACTATTTAATACAAGTAATTCAATTAATCGAATATTCCTATCTAATACCTGCCTAGTCATCGTGGGATGTTGAAAACGTTAACTGTATTTCCGCAAAGGGGTAAAGCTATATCAAGGAGTATGACTCTAAATTGCATCTGATGGTGAGGCTCAAGTCCTGGAGATTTGGCGAATGGGGCGTAACCCTTCATTGCCATTAATCCCTAGCCCTCTCTGACCAGGAATATTAGGGACCCATCTAAATATAACTAGTGTCTTGGGTATGACTTTAAACTGCATCTGATGGTGAGCCTGAGCCCTGGAGGTTTGGGGAATTTCATAACCATTACTCCCAGGTCCTCTCTGACCCTAAGTCGTAGGTAGTACCAGTTAAGGTACTGTCTATAGATCAAATATAACTTGCGTTCTGGGTATGACTCTAAACTGCATCTGATTGTAAGGTTCCAGTCCTGGAGCTTTGGGGAATGTGGAGTTACACTTCATAGCTATTACTTCCAGGTCTACTCTGACCCGGAGAGGTACTACTTGTTAAGGTCCTATTTTTGGACCGAGTAGAAATATTCAATCATTCTCTATTCTTGAGACCATTTAATTGTGTCTAAACAAATGACTGATGTCAAATTGAATAATTAGCATTACATAACAATACTTGAAACCATTTAAACGTTTGCAAACGATTGAATAATGTGGAAGAAAATTATTAGTGTTAAATAGGAATACCTGAAACAATTTAACTGTGTGCTAGTAAAACTATTACCGTTAAAAATGGTGAAATCATTCATCTTTGAAATGATCTCTGGCTCGTATAAAGATTATATTACCAACAAATCATTCGTTTATAAATCTTACATATTTCATATATATATATATATATATATATATATATAATATGAAAGACCATAAAATTACCCGCTATTAGAATGGAAAAAAACGGTCAAAGAGAGGACAAAATTTGTACGGAGAAATTTTTGCAAGAAAATTTTGATGGTTAATGCAAATAATAATAATAATAATATATAGACGAAACAATCAATTACATGACAAGCGAATGCAGTAAATTAGCGCAAAGAGAGTATTACCTAGATACGATTGGATGGAAAAGGTGATCCTCTGGGAATTGTGCAAGAAAGTGAAATTTGACCATACGAACAAACGGTATATGCACAATCCAGAATCCGTCTTGGAAAATGAGATTGGGATTTTGAAATACAAACGGATTATCTAACCTCAGCCTGACGACCAGACCGATTCAAAGTCAACAAGGAAAAAAATAACTTGCTGAATAGAGGACTGCCGTTCCGACTGACCACAGAGTAAAACTGAAATAAATCCTAAAGAGAGACCTTGCCTGAGAATTTAAAAGAAAACTAAAAAAAACAAAAAAAAACAATGGAACATGAAAGTGACGGTGATACCAACTGTAATTGGTGCACTCGGTACAATCATCAAAGTATCGGTAAAAGGACTGAAAGACTTGGTAATAAGAGGAATTGAGGAGATCATCCAAACTACAGCATTGTTAAGATCGACCAGAGTACTGAGAAGAGTCCAGGAGACTTGCTGTCACTCAAACTCCAGCGACAAACCATCAGCTAAGGTTGGTATGAAAAACTCTCAAATGAGCAAAATAATAATAATAATAATAATAATAATAATAATAATAATAATAAAGAGAAGGAGGGTAGACAATCTAAGCTACAGCGTTGTTGAGATCGGCCAGAATATTGAGATCGGCCAGAATATTGAGATATTTCCTAGAGACTTGAGGAGACTTGCTGTCATTAGACTCCAGTGGAAAACCATCAGCTAACGCTGGCGTGAAAAACTCTCGAATAATAATAATCATAATAATAATAATGATAATAATATGCCCAACAAATGGTATATGCACAACCCAGCACCTATCCTAGAAAATGACACACAAACTCCAATGGGACATTGATATACAAACAGATCACCTAATCTCGGCCAGAAGAACTGACCTTATAATAATCAACAAAAAAAAGAAAAGAAAGAAAATCTGCAAAATTGTCGACTTTGCTGTCTCGGCTGACCACAGAATAAAACTGAAAGAATGTGAAATGAGAAATAAGTACCTTGACCTTGCAAGAGAATTGAAAAAACTATGGAACATGAAGATTACAATTATACCAATTGTGATTGGTGCTTTTGGTACGGTAACTAAAGGATTATTAAAGGGTCTGGAAGATTTGGAAGTTGGCCGACGAGTGGAGACCATCCAAACAACAGCATTATTGAAATACTGAGAAGAGTCCTGGAGACTTGAGAAGATTTGCTGTCACTCAATCTCCAGTGAAAGACCATTAGCTTACGCTGATGTGAAAAACTCTAATGAGTAAATAATAATATTGCCATAAGTATCAAAGGGAAATACGTCTTGCAGATTATGTAGAGACTGAGAAGGAACAGTAAATCATATATTAAGTGAATGCAAACTAGGTTCAAGTGGGAAGGAAAAGTGCTTCACAGGGAATCGTGCAAGAGAATAAAGTTTGAAACGCATAAAGTTCTTTGGAATGAACTAATCCAGGCCAGAAGACCTAAGCTTGTCTCTCAATTACCAGGTGTCATTTAGTAGATAAGCAAATACTTGGATTTTGCCAGAGAACCGAAAAAGTTGGGGAACATGGGGTTGACTGTGATGCATATTGAATTTGATGCGCTTGGAACGCCTTACAAAGTCTTTATCAAATGATTGACGGAAGTTGAACTCAGAAGAGGGCTCAGGCCATCTAGATTGTAGCATCGTTAAAATTGGCTCGAATACTGAGAAGAGTCCTGAAGACCTGAGGATACTTGCTGTCACTCTGATTTCAGTGAAAGACCATTAGCTAACACTGGCGTGAAAAACTCGTAAATAATAATAATAATCCCCTAATCTCGGCCAGACGATCAGACCTTGTGAAAGTCAACAACAAAAAAACGAGAACCAGCCGAATAGTGGACTTTGCAGTCTGGCGAGACCACTGAGTGAAAATAAAAGAAAGCGAAAAAGGAATACGCACTTAGACCTTGCTAGAGAACTATAAAACTATGGAACATGAAATTGACGGTGATACTAGTTGTAATCCTCAAAGGATTGGCAAAGGGACGAGAAGACTTTGAAATAAAAGGACAAATCGAGACCATCAACACTACAGCATTATTAAGATCGGCCAGAATACTGAGAAGGGTCCTGGAGATTTGGAGACACTCAAACCATCTGCTAATGCTGGTGTGAAAAGCTCTCAAAAGAATAAAATAATAACAATAATAAGTGATGGCCTAGTCGGCTTAGGCTACAGAATACACTGACTGCATCTGTGCAGAAGGGTAAGACATCCCCACCCAACGAGTGTCCTGTATTTTGACACTAAACAATCTGATGGTGAGTCTTCAGTAATGCCGTAGCTTTTTGGAATGTGGAGCATCCCTTCATTGCCATCACTCCCAGGTCCACTTTGGCCCGGAGTGGTAGCAGCTGATAGGGTCCTATCTATGAGTCAAATAGAATTAAACTGTGTAATTACGCTAAATTGAATTCTTCATGCAATTGATCTAGTGAGTAGAATGTTCACTAATGGTTCAGAAGACCGGGGTTCAATTCTAGGTCGAGTCATACTAAAGACTCAAAAAATGGTACTTGATGCCGCCTTGCTTAGTACTCAGCAGTACAAGGTGAGGTAACGTGGAGCAATCCTAGGAGTGGTGTTGCGCCCTTTCTTACACCTATTGAAAAGGGAGCCTTCGGGTCACCCTTGACTACGGTCGCTAACTTTACTTTTACTTATATTTAACTGAGTGTAAACAAAAAATTTCATTAATACTAAACTGAATTGTTTGAAATAGGTTGGTTTTAACATTTAAACTGCGTACTTATGCTAAACTGAATTGTTCGAAATAGAGCTGTTTTGACATTTAAACGGCATACTTATCCTAAACTGAATTGTTTGAAATAGAGCTGTTTTGACATTTAAACTGCGTACTTATGCTAAACTGAATTGTTTGAAATAGAGTTGTTTTAACATTTAAACCCTTGGCTACGGTCGCTAACTTTACTTTTACTTATATTTAACTGAGTGTAAACAAAAAATTTCATTAATACTAAACTGAATTGTTTGAAATAGAGTTGTTTTAACATTTAAACAGCGTACTTATGCTAAACTGAATTGTTTGAAATAGAGCTGTTTTGACATTTAAACAGCGTACTTATGTGAAACTGAATTGTTCGAAATAGAACTGTTTATATGTATGAAAATTGATTTGGCATTGCATAAATAACAATGGTTGATATGCCACCAAACCAATCCAAACTAAATCAAATCAAATATGTGAATGCATCAAACAAGCACTAAAAGAAATACAAGACTAGGTAAGACTGGGCAGAATGGAATTATTCAAGATGGTCTAATCTGATCTAATAGACCAATGGTATACGTACAAATCACAGTTTGTTCTAGCAATTAAAATGCATAAATTCTCAGCGATTTAGAGATACCAACTCGTTACTCAATCGCGACCAGAAAGCCAGACTTAGTTTGAATTAACAAGAAAAAAAAACTTGTCAAGGAGTGAATTTTTCTATTCCTGCAACCAGTAGACTAAAAGAAATGAACAGAAATTTAAAAAAAAAAAAAAATGAAAAGTTCGCCAAATACTTGAATCTTGCCGGAGAGCTGAACATGAAAGTGACGGTGATACCAGTTGTTCGAGGTGCACTTGGAACAGCCCCCAAGAGCTTGGCAAAACCCCCCAGAAAAAACTAGAGGAACAGAAGATCTAAGGAAAAATTAAGATCATGCAGACAATCGCATTTTTAAGATCATCTTGAATATTGAGAAGAGTCCTGGTGACTTGAAATGACTTGCTGTCACTTGGACACCAGTGAAAAACTCACAAGAAGTCAAATAATAATACAATAAATGCTATTTCCGAGACAAGATAAACCGACCTGATAAAAAAATGTCAGCAAAATAAAAAATAGAAAAATGATAAACTTTCAAGATATGAGAATACTGAAATAAAATTGCAAGAATGTGACATTTAAACACAAACACTATTCCAGTAGTAGTTGGAGTACAAGGAATGGTTAAGAACATGGATACAGAAATTGAGAAAATCCCTTTCACTTAAATCCAAATTGTCTCTTATTCTGCTTCACAGAACATCCAGCCCCCATTTCTACTTTGCATGTGTAGCATCGTTTGGCCATCTCCTGGCACCATTTTGATGACTAATCAAGTCTCTGGTCTGTTGTTTTTAATCTTGGGTAGTAGATCAAGCATATCTTGTTAGTCCTAGCCTACTGGATAAGATATTGACCTTTGTCAAGTTGTCTCTTTTTTGGCTGCTGACTTTTTTAGATAACTTATCTATCTGAACAGCAGTACAATTTGCTCACGATATTACAAGCAGTTTGAATTGGAAATAAGGAAAAATTTACCATAAAACTAACAATGAAAATATGTCAGCTCAGAGACTTGTAGAATTTAAGTTTAGTACCGGCTAATTGGCTTACTGGGTAGAGTGTTCGCCAAGCGCCCGGGAGACCGGGGTTCAATCCCAGGTCGAGTAATACAAAAGACTTAAAAAATGGTACTTGATACCGTCTTGTTTAACACTCAGCTTTAAGGTACGTATCAAGGGTAAAGTGGAGCAACTCTGGGGAAGGAGTAGCGCCCTCCCCTACACCTCGGTGTTGTAGCTATCGAAAAGGGAGCCTTCGGGTTGCCCTCGACTACGGTCGTCAACTTTCTTACGTTACTTTACATCGACTAAGATAATTGAATGGTTTCAAGTATAGTAAATGATTAAAAAGTTCTATTTCCCCCATTGAAGGGGGGGGCTAAAAGTTATTACCAACCTGGGTTAAAGTGGACCTGGGAGTGATGGCAGAGAAAAAGGCATTCCGCATTTCCCAAAGCTCCAGAACTGAAGCCTCATCATCAGATGGTTTACTGTCCTATCCAAGAAACTCATTGAGAATGGCGGGTAGGTGATCTAACTCCTTGGCAGCTGAGGTGATGGTGGGACCAATTACAGTAGGAGTCACTGGAACAATCTCAAAGAACCTGGAAAAGAGACCGTAGGCAACAGAAGAATTGAGATCACAGCATTATTAGAACCAGCAAGAATATTTAGAAGAGTACCGGAGAGCTGAGACTTGCTGTCACTCAGACTTCAAAGAAAAACCTCCGATGAAAACTAGTGGGAAAAAACAAGCAGGAGAGAAAAAGAAAAAAAAAGATAATGAAAAAAAAAAGAACACGAAAATTGTGAAACATGAAGGTAACGATGATACTAATTCTAGTTAGCGTGTTAGAAATAGTTCCCGAAAGTCTGGAAAAAAGCCTTGAGTAATTGGTTTGTGTGTGTGTTTGGGTTTTATGGCATATCAACCTTTGTAGGTTATTTAATTCCAAATCCAGTTTTATGCAAATGAACAGTTCCATTTCAAACAATCCAGTTTAGCATAAGTACACAATTTAATTGTAAAAAAACATTTCTATTTCAAGCTATTCAGTTTAGTCAAACAGTTCTAATTCAGACAATTCCGTTGAGCATAAGTATTGTTTTTGTTTACTCACAGTTAAATGACAAAACAGTTCTATTTCTAACAATTCAGTTTAGCATAAGTACAGTTTCATTGTCAAAAACAGTTCTATTTCAAACAATTAAGTTTAGCAAAAGTACGCAGTTTCAATGTCAAAACACTTCTATTTCAAACAATTCAGTTTAGCATAAGTACACAGTTTATTTCTAGTTGACCTATAGATAGGACCTCATCGGGTGCTATAACTCACGGCCAGAGTGGACCTGCGATCGATGGTAATGAAGGGGTACTCCGTATTCCCCCAAGCTCCTGCATTACTGGAACCTCACCATCAGATTGTTTAGTGTCATATCTATGACTCTCGTTGGGGGAGGTCTTACTCCTCTGTTGAAAAGCAGTCGGTGTATTCTACAACCCCATCCGACTGGGCAATGAGAAATCGGAAATAAGACGAAAGATCGAGACTATAGAAACCACAGCATTGTTAAGCTCTGGTTAGAGTTCTGAACACACGAAGAGACTTGCTGTCACTGAGCCTCCAGTGAAAGGCCACCTGCTAACACTGTTGTGAAAAACATATATATATATATATATATATATATTATGGTAGTGTCTGTGACCCTTGGTTACTCATTCTGTCTGGCGAATGCTTAAAACATGAAACCCAAGGTCACAGACACTACTATATATATATATATATATATATATATATGTATATATATTGAAGAGTATATTTAGGCAGCAAATTATTATTCAAGCAAGTTTGGTTAAAGACGATGGAACACTGTTTATCTTTTTTAATTCTATTTTTCAAGATTTTTTGTTATTTTTCAAAGGTCGGGATCTAGTTGGTAAAGGAATTGTCCCATATCTTCTGCCCGAGCAATTTCGACCATACTTTTGGTAGTGTAGTTTTAGATGACAGTTTTGTTTTTATGTTGTTTTTTTTTATTTAAATTATTTGCAGCGTTTTGTTTTGAATTTGTTGGTTTGAACATTTTCAGCGTTTTGTTTTAAAACGTTCAGTTGGAAAAAAAGGGTTACTAATAAATTTAGTGATTTTAGTTATAAAGATATTTAATATGTTGGTGCCTGTGTTAAATGCTATTATATTTATTTATTTAAAAAATTTTTTTATCCATATTACTTTTAGGATTTGAAATCGTTTTATCATTACTTTTATATATAATTTTCGTATCATCTGTGAGAATCTTCCTTATGTCGGAAGATGTCAGTTGGTCAGTGCTATGGTTGTGTAATATAATTAAATCTTGTTTTATGGTACTATTTTCAGAAAGGTGATAAGTAAAGCGACGAGATAGTGTAGTGGTTGTATAGCCAATGTAAAAATTATTTTTGTTTTTCGGGGAGGGGCACTAGATCCCGACATAAGAAAAATAGTAAGAAGACTTGAAAAATAACAAATAAAAATTATCAACAGTGCTCCATCATCTTTAATAAAACTTAATATACATATATATATATATATATATATATATATATATATATATATATATATTCCTGTATGTATAAAGGCTCGATCATTGATATTGAACACTATTTGATAATATCGCAAATCTAGTCCACCATTAACTCACCAAGTAAGCTAGTGATAACCATAAAACCATTATATATACATATATATATATATATGTGTGTGTGTGTGTGTGTGTGTATGTGTGTGTGTGATACCAATGAACTGACAGAAATACCCAGTCGTAAGTAAACAAGGTGCTCGAACCGGTTAAGCGAAAAACCTGAATGACCACAGGTCATCCAGGGGTCAGTCAAACAATATCTAAAGACATTTCAAGTATTTCCCCCAATCAACGATCCAGGCCCACGCCCAAAACTTACTACGCGTTTCACTTTGAAAGGCGTCGCGTTCAAAATAAAAGAAAAAAGATGAGTTGAGCTCTAAATCTCTTAAGTGAATTACTCCGCATTATTATATGCATTGTAATTACTGAGGTTTTTTTCACTTGTCATATCCGGAACTTTCAGAGGAGATAAAGTGACAACAAGACTCTTCAATATCACAGCATATTTCACAGAAAGACTCATTCACTCTATCTCCCTCTCTCTTTGTCATTCTCACTCTACCTGCGGAGCTGAGAATAGTACCTCTTGCAGAAGGATAAGACACTTCCCCCATTTCCAATGTCCAGGTTCGGTTTTGGTTTCTTTGTTTAAAAGCATATCAACCTTTATGAGCTATTGAATGCCAAAGCCATCCTCTATAACAGTTTCTGGTTTGTTTGTTTGTTTTTTGGTTAATGGCATATCAACCTTCATAGGTAATTTAATGCCAAATCCATCCTTGTAGAAGAACAGTAGTAAGTAAAAGTAAAGCTGGCGACCGTAGTCGAATGGTGACCAGAAGGCTCCCTTTTCGATAGCTACTACACCGAGGTGTAGGGGAGGGCGCTACTCCTTTCCCTGGATTGCTCCACTTTACCCTTGAGCAGTACCTTATGATGCTGAGTGCTAAGCAAGGTAGCATCAAGAACTATTTTTTGAGTCTTTGGTATGACTCGACCTGGGATTGAACCCAGGTCTCCCGGGCGATTGGTGAACACTCTACCCATTATGCTAATAGCTGAGGGTGGGGAGTCAGAGGGCTCATAACTTTCCAAAGGGTACTCGTTCGAAAGTTAGCAGTAAAGCGCAACTGGAGATCGAACTCGCTTCCTATGACGCCGCAGTCCAGCATGCCACGGGGTTTCCTGCGTATGACACTAAACTGCATCTGATGGTCTGGAGATCTGGGAAGCGTGGAGTAACAATTTATTGCCATTACTCCCTGGTCCACACTGACATAGAGGTAGTACCTGTTCCGCTCCTATATAAAGGTCAGGTAGATCTGTTTGCAAATTATATGTATTTGAGAGAAATACCTGATATTAAAAAACATTAAGCTAAAAACTTTTAAGAGACACCACAAAAATGTTAATACAAATTTACGCAATTCCCTAAACTTTGGGCGTAAAATAACCCCAGACAGTTTGACATGCCATTAACAACAGCTAGTCGGCGGGGGCTTAGAATATGCTGACTGTATCCTCTATAGAGAGGCAAGGCCTCTCCAAAAAGTGGGTGAAGACAACAGATCGGTTTGCTTAACAGTATTTTTACGTTCCGATGTTGTGTGTATCTTATATGGCATGCTTGATGGAGGCGGGATTAGCAGAACACTTATCGTCGGAGGAAATGTAATCGACGTCCCGAGTTCAAGTCCTGCACGAAACTATTTGCATTTCTCTTCGCACTAATGCCCTCAGGAAAGACCTTATTTCACCTGTTTCTTCCAGAAATGGGTGAATAGTTGGGCAGACAGGGATCTCTAGCAATGATAAGGCAACCAGTCTAGGAGAAGGAATATAAAGAATTTAAACCAGCATTACAACGCTTTAAAATTCAATTCTTTCAAGTGCTCTTAAATCCACAGATTCTTCCCTCGGTTATGGGTAGATAAGAGAGTAGATAGTACATTCTAGCTTTGGTACGACAACCAGTCTAGGAGAAGGAATACTAAGAATTTAAAAAAGCCTTACAAAGCTTTACAATTCATCTCAATTCAATGATCTTAAATCTGTCGATTCTTCCCTCGGCTATGGGTAGATAAGAGAGTAGACAATGCTTTCTAGATCTAGTACGGCAACCAGTCTAAGAGAAGGAAAACCCATCCGTATGGTAGGGTAAATTGCCAGAATGGAGAGGCAAAATCAGAAGTTGCAATTTACGCTATCCCTGTAGCGAGTCTAATACCAAGTCATAAAGCACATCTCTTCTCTTGAACAACATCGGCAACTGTCGGCCTTCTTTAAAACATTGGCTTGGCCTCAGCCAAGATCCGTGTGCAGCTCTCTAGTCTCACGAGAGAAAGTTTTTTTTAAGCATTTCTCATTGCTTGTAGACACTCACACCACCCCTTTTAAAAACTGGATTTTGAAGAACGTTTCGATTGCTTAAACTTGTTCGAACCGCTGACAAATTGTGGTGTTATCACGAACGCCCACTATGTTAATGATAGAGGGTTTGAGGATACGCAATTTAACACAAATCGCCTCAAGTACAAGTTTAAAAAAAAAATTGATATGATTCCATATTCTGATAAGTTGACCAATTTTCACCACCCAGTCGGCTGGAGATGTAGAATACACTGACATCACATCTGCCCACCCTCTTCCCCAACGAGTGTCCTTGATATGACACCAGTCCTAGGGTTTAAAGAAATGTGGATTACTCCTTCATTACCCAGTCCACTATGACCCGAAGTGGTAGTACTTGTGAGGATGGCATCCAGATTGGTTGGTTGGTTGGTTGGTTTTATGGCGTACCAACTCTTTTCGGGTCATTTAAAGCCGAATTAGATTTCAAACAATTCAGTTTAGCAGAAAAATCTAAAAGAATTGATATGTCATAAAACTCACCCAACCGACCATCCGACCAACCGCCCTTGTTTGATGGGATCTGAAAGGAATTTAAGAGGATTTCACTGATTTTGAAATCTGAGTTTTCTTTCACCAAGGTTAAAGAGCCCAAACTGCCTGAGTATTTATTGTTTGTTCGACGGTAACTAGTTAGATGCATAACTTTACCAAGAGCAAAGGTTCTAACCGGTTGAGTGGGGTGTAGAATACACAGACTACAACACTGCAAAGGGGTAAGAGTCCCGCTTCTTCTAAGAGTATCCTAGGTATGACTCGAAACTATATCTGATGGTACTATTTACCAACCCCTCCGCTCGGGCAGGATATGACACAAGGTCAATTTTTAACTATATCTGATGGTGAGGCTCCAGTCCTGGAGCTTTGTGAAATATGGAATACATCTTCATTGCCATTACTCCCAGGTCCACTCTGACCTAGATTGGTAGTACTAAAACAGTTCACTATTATTTTAAAACTATTTTTAAAGTATTATTTTTAAACTATTCAGCGGTGAGAAAATTATTTGTATTAAATAGGAATACTTGATAAATAGAATTGCTAATGTTAAATAGCTATACTTGAAATCATTTAACTATGTGCAAACAAATTATCAATATTAAATAGAATAGTCAGAATTGATGGCTTTGATTCATATCCACCGACCACTCGCTTACAATAATACACGATAGTATGCCGGTGGCGTAATGGTTATCGTCGAAGGAAATGGACACGGCGACACGAGTTCAAATTCTGGACGAGACTGATGGCATTTCACATAGCACTAATACCATTGGGAAAGGTATGAATCCAATTATTCTCCCTCCAGCTATGGGTAAATAGTAGGACAGACTGGTTTCTTCAGCCTTGGTGAGGCCACCAGTCTAGGAGAAGGAAAACTCTGAATTCAAACCTGTTAAGCTCTGCTTAAAAATTGACCTTGTGTCCTATCCTGCCCGAGCAGAAGGGTTGGTAAATATGGATAGTATGTAACGAATGATAAACGTATCGGGCCCCTGCGTAGACTCTGTGCAGGCTGATGACCTGTTGATGACCTCAAGGTTCCCAGACGCAATATAAAAGAAAAAGCAAATATCATTGAAAAGCACCGAGCTTTAAAGTTGGAATGTCGTTGGGGAAAAATCACGTCAAATTAAAAAAAAGTTGGGGACAGAAAGAACGTTTCCATCGATTGGGAAAATTGTGCCGAGATTTGATCAAAGCACTAATACCATTGGGAAAGGTATGAATCCAATTATTCTCCCTCCAGCTATGGGTAAATAGTAGGACAGACTGGTTTCTTCAGCCTTGGTGAGGCAACTAGTCTAGGAGAAGGGAAACTCTGATTGCAAACCTGTTAAACTCCGCTTAAAAATTGACCTTGTGTCATATCCTGCCCAAGCGGAGGGGTTGGGTAAATAGGATTCAGTTTAGCATGAGTGCACAATTAAATTGTCAAGAACATTTCTATTTCAAGCTATTCAGTTTATTCAAACAGTTCTAATCCAGCTGATTCAGTTTAGTATAAGTACAGATTTTGTTTACACACAGTTAAATGTCAAAATAGTCCTATATTAAACAATTCAATTTAGTATAAGTAGAGTTTCAATGTCAAAAACATTTCAATTTCAAACAATTCAGTTTATTATAAGCACGCAGTTTAAATGTAAATACAGTTTAATTGTGAAAAACATTTCTATTTCAAGCTATTCAGTTTAGTCAAACAGTTCTAATTCAAACAATTCAATTCAGCATAAGTTTGCAGTTAGTTCTATTTAAACAATTGATAGGGCCCTATCAGGTGCAACCATTTTGAACTAGAGTGGACTTGGGAGCAATGGCAATGAATGGGTGCTCCGCATTCCCCAAAGCTCCAGCATCACGGAAACCTCACCATCAGGTTGTTTAGAGTAATATACAGGACACTCGTTGGGGGGTGTCTTACCCCTTTGCAGATGTGCAGTCGGTGTATTCTATAGCCCCAGCCGACTTGTTTTATGCTGTTGTAAGAAGAGATTTTGTTTCTTTATAAGGGTTTCCTTTTTGTAGCCATATCCAGGTCGTCTCATGAGAGATTTCGTCAGTTTGTCGCTTGAAATATCCAAACAGTTGTTTTTCTTCTCATTTCTGTTACTATGTTTTTGTTGTTCTGTTTATCATTATGGCATATCAATCTTTGTAGGTTATTTAATGCCAAATTCAATTTATATATATATATATATATATAGTCAGAGTACAGTTGGGAGTTATTAACATGAAGAGATACTTCCTAGACCTCCAAAGCTAGAACCTCGGTGCCCGTGTAAGGTTATGCACAAGACACCCCCTTTTAGGGGTATAATCTTTTTGTCAGGGTTTCAGTCTGTGTATTCTTGGCCATCACTTTTGAGGGTCGGAACCCATTTTTGTCTTCTTCTTCTTGTTGTTGTTGTTTGTTTTATTTTTTCGCGCGAACAGACACTATCTTTATAAAGTTACATTAATCTTTTCTTTTATGATCAATTAATCCAATCTAAGATTATTCCTCCTCTAACATGATCCCTGTATCTGTAATGAACATAATTCTGTTATTGTTACATATTAGATAAACGAAATCTTTTATTGATATAAAGTATAGATTAATTGGAATTATTCCTAACCCTTAGAATGTCAAGCAGTGTGAAAAATACCATTTGATTTGAGTGGTGTGTCGCGACCCCAAGATCAGATGAAAGTTTGCTCTCATGGGATGCGAATAATCACATGATCCCAGAAAATTTAGAAGTTACTGTACTGTTTCTGGTTGCTGTAAATAGTCTTTCTTTGCTCTTTTTAATATAGCCCGCGACTCCACATATTGATGTATCCACGCAATCCTCAACGCTCCTTCTTTCCTTGACACATATAGTCTATGTTCTCTTTCAAATGTAAGGCCTTGGACATCGTCATCAACTTTCTTGTCTACTGGTTCATTTGTTTGAGTTCCTCACTTTACGATATTAAGAATGATCTCGAGTATTTTACAAGAGAGACTCCTTATGCATTTGCTCCTTTGATGTGATTTCTGCAACCGAGAAGTTTTTTCGTTCGTCTGAAGAACTTTTTCTTACTTTTTTTTCTTTCATCTCCGCTCGTTTGAGGGTGTCCGCTTCCAGTATTCCCAAATACTAGAAATTTTCATTTTTTTTTCTGAGTGTTCTGATTATTTCTTGCATTTTTCTAAATGCTGTCTGTGACAATTGCCACCACCTCCTTAAGGTTGAGGTGAATGGAGGTCACAGGTAGAGTTAAGAAATTAATGAAAAGTAATTACTAACGATACAAGAATTTGAAGATCGATTCTTATCGTGAAGTTGATAGTTGTGCCGACGGGTTTATGACGACCGATAGGAAGAGTTTGCAAGTTGAATTAAAAAGTCTTTAAAAGGCGATTTGAATCATTGGTCTAGATTTCACTCAGCGTCACGATTATCGCCAAAAGAAATGGAATTAGTGGTCCGAGTTCAAATCTTAGACGAATTTCATTGTCTTTCACCTTGCATTTTCAGTGAGTTTGATTCTTATTGAATGCCCGTTATTTCAGCAACTTCGAAGAAATAAGTTACACTTCGAAAATAACTGCCTTTTACACACTTAGCATAAGGCTTTCCAAATTAGGAAATGAAATCAACGACCTGAGTTCGATTCCTAGACAATGCAGTGTATGTTTCACTTTGTTTTAATTCTTTTGGGAAAGGTATGAATACATCTGGTCTTCCTGAAGCTACGGGTAAATAGTAGGGTTAAGAAAGTACCCGTGATGTAATGGTTATCGTCGCAGGAAATGGACACGACGACACGAGTTCAAATCCTGGACGAGACTGATTGCATTTCACATTGCACAAATACCATGGGAAAGGTATGAATCCAATTATTCTCCCTCCAGATATGGGTAAATATTAGGGCAGACTAGGTTCTTCAGCTTTGGTGAGGCAACTAGTCTAGGTGAAGAAAAACTCTGAATTCAAACCTTTTAAACTCCGCTTAAAAAATTGACCTTGTGTCATGTCCTGTCCGAGCGGAGGGGTTGGGTGAATATGGTAAATAGTAGGGTTAACTAGGTTCTTTATCATTAGTAAGAAGACCAGTATAGGAGAAGGGAAATTCTCAAACCAGCTATAGTCTGAATTCAAACCAATAGTACTCCGCTTAAATTGACCTTGAGTCACATCCTGCTCGTAACGAAGGAGTTGGTTATATACATACATGAGATTTATTAGTCAGTGTGTAAATTTGGTTGATGAATTGATTTAACTGCGAGGCAATACGTCTTGTGTTACTTTATACCGAGGGGTTAGGAAATCGTATTATTAATTTATTTTGTTCATTGTCATATCGAATACGATTAATTCTTCAAGCGATCCACCCAATATATATATATATATATATATATATATATATATATATATATATATATATATATATATATATATATATATATATATATATCACAGAGTACTAATACTCATGAATTCAAATATTCTCCATTACGCTAGAGGCAAATAGTAGTGCAGACTGGCCTTTCAACATTGGTGTAGCAACCAGTCTAGGAGAAGGAAAACTCTGAATTCAAAGCTGTTAAACTCCGCTTAAAAGTTGACCTTGTGTCCAATCCAGTTCATGGGGGAGGGGTTTATATATATATATATATATATATATATATATATGTGTGTGTGTGTGTGTGTGTGTGTGTGTGTGTGTTCTAAAATGAAAAAGCGGAAATCCATAAAAATGGATGAGAAAATTTTTATAATACTAATGTATATTCAGAAACGCGTTTCGACCTGTAATGGAAATAAAATTATGAAAATTATTGTGGAAGGTGTATCTGGAAAAAATATTTTAAGTCATCCTCAGGGTGGGAATTTTGAATTTAAAATGATTTTTTAACAATACAGAAAAATATTCACAAAATAGATAACGTCATGAAATAAAAACTTTTTCAAATCTTATTGAAAAATCACAGCGTCTATGAAAAGTCGGTTAGTATTGGCAGAAAAAGGAAAAAAGAAGAAAAAGAGAGAAAAAAAAAGAAGAAATAAGAGGAAGAAGAAAAAGGAGGGAAAAGAAATAGCGTAAAGAAAAGAAGAAATATTGGGGATAGATGGAGTCAGTGTATTTAGTTTGGTTTGGTTTGGTTTGTTGGGTTTTATGGCATATCAACCTTTGTAGGTTATTTAACGCCAAATCCATTTTTATGTAAATAATCTGTTCTATTTAAAACAATTCACTTTAGCATAAGAACACAGTTTGATTGTCAAAAATATTTCCATTTCACACTATTCGAGCAGTTATATGTAACAATTCAATTAAGTGTAAGTACAGTTTTAATGTCGAAAAACAGTTCTATTTGAAATAATTCAGTTAAGCATAAGCACGCAGTTTAAATTTAAGGACGGTTTAATTGTCAAAAACATTTCCATTTCAAGCTATTTAGTTTACTCAGTTCAGTTTAGCATAAGTATGCTGTTAGTTCTATTTAACCCATAGATAGGGCCCTATCAGGTGCTACCACTCCAGACCAGATTGGACCTGGGAGCAATGGCAATGAAGGGGCACTCCTCATTCCCCAAAGCTCCAGCACTGCTGGAACCTCATCATCAGATTGTTTAGTGTCATATCCTGGACATTCGTTTGAGGGGGTCTTACAGAGGTGCAGTCAGTGTATTCTACAGCCCCAGCCGACTAGGCAAAGTGCATTTACTTGGAAGGCGGATAGATATATCTGTTTAAGTATCGATGTTTGTGTAAGTTGAAATCTTTTAATATCATTTTAGCTAGATAAGGTGATAATTCATAATATTGTGGTCTCATAAATTTTCCTAATTTCATATCTTGGAACATTTCTATTACAAGTCAAAACGCGTTGTATATGTGTGTGTGTCTGTGTGTGTGTGTGTGTGTGTGTGTGTGTGTGTGTGTGTGTGTGTGTGTGTGTGTATCTATGTGGTATATTTTTTTTGTTAAGAGGAGAGACATATCGCATGGTCAACAGCTGACCTTTCTGAAGACCTTGTCCGCGCCTGTGCAGAGAACAGAGCACCGATCCATGTTTTAATTCTTAGGCTTACCAAGACACACCTTCATATATATATATATATATATATATATATATATATATATATATTGTCATCTACAGACAGACTCTTTCGTACTACTGTTCTTCTAGGAGAATGGCTTTGGCATTAAATAACCTACAAAGGTTGATATGCCATTAAACAAAGAAACCAAGCTAAACCAAACCAAGACTCTTTCGTTGTATCACAACTCATCAGTGTAGACAGATACGCTGGACGCTTCAAGCTGGAATTGCAGCCGTTAATTTCTTCGCCAGAGTGCTCAACCCCCTGGAGTTGGGAGTGTATATATTGGTATCCACAGACAGACTGTTTTGTTGTATCACTACTTTTCATATATATATATATATATATAGTTAGGCAGCAGCGTTTCATCAGTAACTCAGTTTTATCCAACTCAGCGTTTGCGTAGTTTTGTCATGTTACAAAAACAAAAGAAAAAAAAAACTTTCAAAACTCTTTAAAAACACTCTTTACATATGCAAGCAACCCATGATAATGGCCTATGAAAGGTCCGAAAGCACTCGGGATAATTTTGGTAAATTCACTTATCGATTCCAACCTTAAACCAAAACACTTATCAAGAAACTTGAAAGGATCTTAATTAAATTATATAGACAAAATGTATCTTTATTATTTAGTCAAACAAGCGTAATATATATATATATATATATATATATATATATATATATATATATCATGTCATGCCGCCAGCGCTGATATCCTTGACCCTCTCTCGCCACTCCTCCCAATTGTTCATCACTTCTGGCAGGTCCTCAGGGCTACATCCCGTATCCTCATCGAGCTGCTGTACGTAGGTTCAAGCTGATCGTCCTGCTTTTTCTCGGCCATATGAGGGGGTCCACAGGAGTACATCACTTATGAGTTCGTCCCTGCTTCTCCAGCAGTGTCCTGCATGTCTGGTTCGTCTAATGTTGATATATATATATATATATATATACCAAAGTAAATATGGATCTAAATCCAACAATATGAAGAAAGCAGAAGAAAGCATTCATCTCTGTGTGAACAATTCTCCTGATATCAAAGTTCTGACGAAGGTTATTGAAACCGAAACGTTTGACGTTGACTTTACATCACAATAAATTCAGCTATTTGGATTATTCTGTTTTTCTGCTTTCTTAATTCTAATATATATATATATATATATATATATATATATATATAGAGAGAGAGAGAGAGAGAGACAAAATGTGTCTTTATTATTTGATCAAACATGCTTATATATATATATATATATATATATATATATATATATATATATAAACACCCTAATGGCCTATGAACGGTCCAAAAGTGCTCGGGACAATTTTGGTAAATTCATCCACCAATTCCAACCGGAAACCAAAACACTTATCAGGAAACTTGAAAGGATCTTAATAAATTTATATAGACAAAATGTGTCTTTATTATCAAATCAAACATCCACACACACATACACATATATATATATATAGCTTGCGCTAGAATCTTGGATTGGCGTTTGAGTCAACCGGGTTTCGATCCCAGCTTCGGGAATCTATCTTGTCTAGCCACACTGAAGAGTTCTGATAGAACGAAACAGGTCTGTCTGTGGATGACAATATATATATATATATATATATATATATATATATATATATATATGTATGTGTGTGCGTGAGAGACAGAGATAGAATTATATATCATTATCTATATAACTAACACTCCATGCATATACATTTTTACACACACACACACACACACATTTAATGACTTTGGAGTTTCGTTTCAATGTAATAAACTTGTTTACCTGATCAGTAGAATGTTTTGTTTATTTTGTTATTATATTCAAGCGATAAAGCCACATGAATAGGAACTAAATATAGAAAGCTCAATACGGTTAGAAATGTAGTCAAACCAGTTATTAGATGAATATTGGTATGCATATGCAGAGAGTTTATGGATGGCTTTTGATTGGACGGAATATTTTTTAAAAGATATAGAGAAAATAGATAAATGGCATGAAAGAGGTTAGTTGTCGTCGGGAAGTTAAAAAAAATTGTCGATAAACAGTTGAAAATGATTGAGATGGGCGCCCAGACAGAGAGAGAGAGAGAGAGAGAGAGAGAGAGAGAAAGAGAGCGAGCGAGAGAGAGAGCGAGAGGGAGAGGGGGGAGGAGAAATGTATGGATTGAGAAAATTTTTGGTACATAGATAGATAGATAGGAAAAAACTAACTTATGAAGAGACAAGACAGATAAATGGGTAGAGAGATAGAGAGAAAGAGAGAGACTCAAAGACAGAAAACAGAGAAAGAGGCGGCGAATGAGAAAGGCATAGATTGAGAAGTGCTTGAGGCAGATAGATAGATAGATAGATAAAGAGAGAGAGAGAAAGAGAGAGAGAGAGATAGAGAGAGAGAGAGAGAGAATTGAATATATCAAGGCAAACGTATGGAGATAGATAGATAGATAGATATGAACAGACTTAGATATATATGAAGAAACATATATAATACTATGTCACTTTCTACCTTGTTTGACACAAGGCCAAGGGGACTTTCTCTATAGTTAGATTGAATCAAACTGAACTAGACAGACAGATAGATAGATAGGCAGAAAGAGAATTGAACAGAGTAAGGTAAACAAATGGGTATATATAAATGTATATATATATATATATATATATATATATATATATATATATATATAGATAGATAGATAGATAGATACTAGTGAATATGTATATACATATTTATATATATATATATATAGACAGACAGACAGACAGACAGAGAAAGCGATTGAGAGAAATACATCAACTAACAAGATCTTGAAAAACATAAATATTTTATTTTTTTTTATGTGTATCCTTTAGAAGCTAAATGTATTTCTTTGTCATTTTTAAAAAAACATTTTTCTTCTTAATTTACATAAACCAATTGATAACTTCGACGGCAAGTAATATTTTAACCTATTTCATCCGGCAGAGGGCGTTGGTCTTGATGAAAGACGTTTGAATGTTGTTTGCTCTTGTCCATGGTTAAATTAACTTATTATTCTGAGCGATGAGAATTAACTAAAATCGAAGATGTTCAGATCGATTTCTGGGTTGACGTAACACTAATATTTGCCAATTTAGAAGTTTTGTTGTAAATGGTTTAACAGCTGTACTAGTGAAATCCAAACATTTATTTTTTTTGCTAATAGACAATAATATAAGCAATTAGACTTTTTAACGTTTTATTGCAAGAATAACATCTATGTGTGGAGTTGAGAAAATATTTTAATTTTACATCTTTTTAAAATTATTATTTTTTAATTTGGTTTCTATGTAGCGTGTTTGCTGTTTGCAACGTGTTTGCTGTTTAGTATAGAAACTCGTTTGATTAGAAATCCCGTCGAAATGAAGGGTAGAAAAGTACAGGAACATAAAACTTCATATCTTTCGACCAATGGTATCCAAGTGCAGCAACACCAATGGAAGATGTGTGTGGATCACAAGTGGGTCTTAAACCTTAATCTATCAAATTCTAAGAATTTTGGGCAGTCTATGAACTTTTCAGATGAGATAGATAGATAGATAATGTTATATCATATTAACCAACCCCTCCGCTCGGGCAGGATATGACACAAGGTCAATTTTTAACCGGAGTTTAACAGGTTTGAATTCAGAGTTTTCCTTCTCCTAGACTAGTTGTCTCAACAAGGCTGAAGAACCTAGTTTGCCCTAATATTTATCCATAGCTGGAGGGAGAATAATTGGATTCATACCTTTCCCAAGGGTATTAGTGCTATGTGAAATGCAATCAGTCTCGTCCAGGATTTGAAATCGTATCACCGGCGACACGAGTTCAAATCCTGGACGAGACTGATTGCATTTCACATAGCACTAATACCCTTAGGAAAGGTATGAATCCAATTATTCTCCCCTCCCCCAGCTATGGGTAAATATTAGGGCAGACTGATTCTTCAGCCTTGGTGAGGCCACTAGTCTAGGAGAAGGAAAACTCTGAATTAAACCCTGTTAAAC
>OY757944.1:18460247-18498335 GCA_963585895.1 Sepioteuthis lessoniana
ACTCGTCATAAGCGAGTTCGATTTCCAGTTGCACCGTTAGGTTCCCTTTAGAACAAATTCCTTTGACAGTGATATGAAATCCCGATCCCCATTGCTGTGGATTAGATATTACCGCTAATGTTTTTCAACAAGTACTGTTTTGGCATTGAATAACCCACAAAGTTTGATAGGTTATTCAACAAAACAAAACCAAATGTTGTTCAAAATTTTAAACATATAGATGAGATTCTGACAGGTACTAAAACTTGGAGTCAAAATAAACCTGACATGATGATAAAAAAGAGGTGATTCTCCAAATCCTGAGAGGACCAGAACTGAAGCCTCACCTGTCGATAGAGTTTAGAATCATATTCACTATACTACATAAATTAGACCCTAACGGGCACTACTCCTTCCGGGTCAGAGTTGACCCAAACGTAATGACAAAGAAGTGGTAGCTCCACACTCTAGAGAGTTGCAGAACTGAAGCCTCACTATCGGATAGAGTTTGGTATTATATTCACCACACTACATAAATTAGACACTAACGGGCACTACTCCTTCCGGGTCAGAGTTGACCCAAACGTAATGACAAAGAAGTGGTAGCTCCACACTGAACTGAAGCCTCACTATCGGATAGAGTTTGGTATTATATTCACCACACTACATAAATTAGACCCTAACGGGCACTACTCCTTCCGGTCAGAGTTGACCAAGGTGTAATAACAAACAAATGGTGGCTACATATCTTATCTTATATTCCAGTCCATATAAATATGGATAATCTTAATCAGGCACTTGTACCTATAAAACAATAAAATCCTTTTACGTCGCAACTCCTTCTGTGATTCACCTTATCGGTGAGGTTTAGAATACGATGATTGTGGGTTGGTTGGTTCTGTTTTACGGCATATCAACTTTTGTAGGCTAATGCCAAATTCTGTCATACACATATTATATATATATCCCACGAAGCAGCAGCCGTACAGCCACTTACCTCCTATCTCTAAAACCATCCACATAAGACGAACAAGACATGCTGGACCCTGCTGGAGAAGTAAGGACGAACTCACAAGTGACATACTCCTCTGAACCCCTTCGCATAGACAAGCAAATGTTAGACGACCAGCAAGAACTTATCAACAGCAGGGTTCTGCGGAGACAGGATGTAATCTAGAAGACCTACCGAAAGCAATGAACGATAGGTACCTGTGGTGAGGGAGAGTCTAGGAAATCACCAAAGTGAAAGTACGTTCACCAGATGAAGACACAGAATACTTCGACATTGTAGCAGGAGTACTTCAAGGGGACACACTAGCCCCATACCTCTTTATCATATGTCTAGACTACGTGCTTAGAACGTCGATCGATAAAATCAGAGAGGACGGCTTCGAGCTGACAAAGAAAAGAAGCAGAAGATACCCTGCAAAAACAATTACCGACGTCGACTACGCCGATGACATTGTTTTACTAGCAAATACTCCCAAACAAGCTGACACACTACTGCATAGTTTGGAACGAGCCGCCGCAGACATTGGCCTCCATGTCAATGCACACAAAACTGAATATATGTGCTTTAATCTAGCAGGCGACATTTCCACAGTAGACGGAACCTCTCGGAATCTCGTTGACAAATTCACCTACCAAATAGAAACACCAAAGTGAAAGTATTATATATATATATATATATTGAAAGATTAACCTTGTGTCACAAAATGCTCGTGCGGAGGGCTCGGTAAATATATAGATTAAATGATTTGCGAACAAATAGTTAAAACGAGCCAGAGCTCATTTGTGAGCACACAGTGAAATGGTTTTAAGTATTGTTATTTGATTTATTTTCCGGTGGTTAGGTTTGGTTTGATTTGATATCTTTAATGGCATCTCAATCGTTGCGAGTTAGCTACTTCCAAAGCCAACCTTGCTGTGTTGGATAGCAACTTGAAAATTCCTTTGACATGCCGCAGAAGTTGACTGGTTGGCGTGACAGGTTGTGCACCTGTTTTCTAGGTTAAACAGGATAATGTCTTAGTGGATATGCCACGTTAAATGCGTTGGTGGAATAACAGGATGTTTACTTATTTCTCGTAGTAAACAGAAAATAGGTATTTCTCTACAAAAATTTGAGTCTAATTTGTGTACAACGTAAATACAATTTCTACCAGCCGCAGATGCACCCCCACACTCAAAATGAGGTGGGACTAAGACTGTTTGTGAAAACTTATTAAGAGAGAACATCTTTGAATAAAAGGCAAAAAATAACGAAAGAGGTTTGATGTATTATTCTTTTCCAATGTTAAATTTTCCAATGTTTAATTCTTCAGAACACACAGACACAGACACACACACGCACACACACACGCACACACACACATCCTATCCATATTTACCAACCCCACCGCTCGGGCAGGATATGGCACAAGGTCAATTTTTTAAGTGGAGTTTAACAGGTTTGAATTCAGAGTTTTCCTTCTCCTAGACTAGTTGCCTCACCAAGGCTGAAGAACCTAGTCTGCCCTACTATTTACCCATAGCAGGAGGGAGAATAATTGGATTCATACCTTTCCCAAGGGTATTAGTGCTATGTGAAATACAATCAGTCTCGTCCAGGATTTGAACTCGTGTCGCCGTGTCCATTTCCTACGACGATAACCATTACACCACGGGCGCGTGAATTATAATATTTGTTGGACTATACCACTTCACATAATAAGTAGTTAACTCTTTTTCACTGTGTATCTCTTCCTTACTACGATATAACAATATGTAATCATGATTTGGTATCAACTCGAAGAGCGTCTTTTAATATGTAAAATCTTTACATTTTTTTATGCACGAACATACAGGGTCAAATCACACAATCTTTCCAATATGAAGTAAGATATGGAACACTTAATAAGGGTCTGTGTTGTTAAAATCTCACGACCCAGAGTTTAACGTTGTCGATCCTCAGGTGTACTAGAATGAAACATATCTGACTCCTATTCGATCCACTTGAATAAATATCTACTTTCAAAAGTGAAAATATGTATATATTTGTTCATTTGAATCAAAAATAAATCAAACGTGTTGTATACTTAGGATTGATAACGTGAAATTCTGAGTCGTGAGTTTTTATGCTCAAGATTGTTCGCCAATGGTCCGGGAGACTAGTTGCCTCACCAAGGCTGAAGAATCAGTCTGCCCTACTATTTACCCATAGCTGGAGGGAGAATAATTAGATTCATACCTTTCCAAAAGGTATTAGTGCAATGTGAAATGCAATCAGCCTCGTTCAGGATTTGAACTCGTATCGCCATGTCCATTTGCTACAACGATAACCATTACACCACAGGCACACGTCCGATCTATGGGTCAAATAGAACTGTTTGAGTAACACTACGGGTCTAAAATAGACATTTGTGCCATCACGTTTTCGAACATGTCAATAGCCGTATCTCCACGTCTATAGTTGTAGTCGGACTCTGTTGAGGCCTTGCCGAGGGAAAAATTGACGAACATAGGAAATTGTCTTAGTTTACTGACACAAAAATCTATCCACTACTACAATTTGTAAGTAGCCGCCGGGAGAAAGAAAGAGGGTATGAAAGTTGAGTCGACTTCATTAGCTGGACAAAGAGACACATTTTATGAGAAGAAAGAGAGAGCATTCTCAGACCTTGATTATTCTTTGTGTCTTTTCTTTTTTTTTCCAACGTGTTTATTTGCTGATTTTCTCTTCACGGTTTCGCGTCTGGTGCGTGCCCCTTTTCGGAGCTCAACCCAAAATGGAGGCCCGTAATTTTTTCCTCTGTTTTTATATCTTCCTGGTTGGTGTTTAACTCCCTGTCTTTACCTTGGCATGTCTAATAGGTCTCTTTCAAAACCGAGTCGTCTTCTTCCTTCTGCCTGGTGTCGGAGGTAGGACCATATCTGTTTCTAGAAGATAGGTTCCTATCAATGGGTAAAATAGAAGTAAACTGCGTACTTATGCTAAACTGAATTGCTTGAAATGGAACTTTTTTTGTATGGTAACCTGAACTCTTTGAAATTGAACTGTTTTTAACATTTAAGATGTACTTACGCTAAACTGAATTATTTGAATTAAACTGAATAGCTTGAAAAAGAAATGTTTTTTACAAACTGTGAACTTATGCTAAACTGAGTTACTTAAAATGGATTTGGCATTAAATAACCAACAAAGGTTGATATGCCGTAAAATAAAAACAAATAAGCAAAAATGTAACTGTGTGCAAATAAAACTATTTCTGTTTGGTTGTAATACTTGAAAATATTTGGGTGAGTTCAAAGAAATGATTAATTCTAAATAGATGTATTCGTATTAGAATATTTGGAACCATTAGACTGTGTGCAAACAATAGTATGCACACAAAAATGTTCTTTGACTCATTAAAAATAAGATTACTTACAAACTATTGACTGACAAATCCTATGTATAACGATTTAACTGTGTGCAAGCAAATGAGTTGTGGCTCGTTTATAAATGTTATTTACAAATTAAGCATCTACAAATCATATATAATAAGCATATAGATGATTCGGCGTTAAATAACCAGCAAGAGTTATTGGTGTATTGGCTATCCTCGCAGGATATGGACACGGCGACACGAGTTCAAATCCTGGACCTGACTGATTGTATTTCACATAGCACTAATACCCTTGGGAAAGGTATGAATCCAAATATTCTCCCTCCAGCTATGGGTAAATAGTAGGGCAGACTAGGTTCTTCAGCCTTGGTAAGGCCACTAGTCTAGGAGAAGGAAAAGTCTGAATTCAAACCTGTTAAACTTCGCTTAAAAATTGACCTTGTGTCATATTCTGCCCGAGCGGAGGGGTTGGTAAATATGAATAACCAGCAAGAGTTGATATGCCATAAAACCAAAACAAATCCAACCAAATCAATATGGCAGCAAAGGAAAATGAAAAAAAAAATGGTTCTAGTGGATACTTCATGAATAATTGTATATCAAAACTGTTAGAATCAAATTCAATAACAGAAATCTGCACCGTGAAGTACTTTGTCGTGTCAATACTACCGTATGGAAGCACCACATAAACACTATTTAAGCTTGACGGTATTTGCATAAGAATGTTACAAGCTATACTGAACAAATTCTGGTGGCAATGTCCCACAAAACAACACCTGTATGGCTACCAACCACTCATCCTGAAAACAATTTAGATTAGACGAACAAGACTTGTGGGATACTGCAGGAGAAGTAAGGACGAACTCCTGAGTAATGTTCTCCTATGGACCCATCCACACGGACGGGCAAGTGTTGGATGACTCACAAGAATTTATCTACAACAGGGTCAGGGAAATCCGAACTTGCGAGACGGCCTGGTTTGGTTTGTTGGGTTTTATGGCATATCAACCTTTGTAGGTTATTTAACGCCAAATCCATTTTTATGTAAATAATCTGTTCTATTTAAAACAATTCAGTTTAGCATAAGTACACAGTTTAATTGTCAAAAATATTTCCATTTCAAACTATTCAAGCAGTTATATGTAACAATTCAGTTAAGTGTAAGTACGGTTTAATTGTCAAAAACATTTCTATTTTAAGCTATTCAGTTTATTCAAACAATTCAGTTTAGCATTAGTATGCTGTTAGTTCTATTTAACCCATAGATAGGGCCCTATCAGGTGTTACCACTCCGGGCCAGAGTAGACCTGGGAGCGATGGCAATGAAGGGGTACTCCACATTCCCCAAAGCTCCAGCATTGCTGGAACCTCACCATCAGATTGTTTTGTGTCATATCCTGGACATTCGTTGGAGGGGGTCTTACCCTTCAGCAGAGAAGCAGTCGGTGTATTCTACAGCCCCAGCCGACTGGGCAAGACACGGCCTGATGATATATATATATATATATATATATATATATATATATACAGTGGGGTGAAATAAATATTCGTACATATGAAACATTTAATTTTTTATCTTTCAAACATAGCCAGAACAAAATTATCATATAACTTTACCGTATAAGGATATATTCCACTCATATGTGTATACAAACTTAGCTTACAATTAATTTTACAGAAATTAATGCCATTTATTTATTTTCATGGGTGAAAAATTCATACAGTCATAAAATAACAAATCATCTTCATTTAATACTTTGTAGAATACCCTTTATTCACTTCAGTAGCCACTAATCTCTTCCTGTAGTTCACAATTAATTTTTTGCAGTATTTAGTTGGTATTTTTTACCATTCTTCCTGGCATATTGTCTTCAGATTATTTATGTTTGCTGGTGCTCTTTTTTGGATTTGAATTTTCAAAAACAGCAACAAATTCTCCATTGGATTCAACTCCGAGAATTGACTTGGCCATTGCAAAACATTAACATTATTATCAGACAACCAGAGTTTTTCCATGCCGACACAGTCACCAGCATCCATCCATTTCCAGTTTCGTGATACTTGATATCTTCGGTGTGCGTGTATCGGTGCTCTTGTATGCAAATTATATCTATCTTATGTTCTACGGCTGATGCAGTTAGCTCTGCTAGTTGACCTATTCTATTTAGGGTTCTCACGTTAAATGTCGCTATCTGTATTGTTTGTTTGCATTTTAGTAGTTTATGTTTGTGTTTGAGCTCTGTAGCTGATTTTTCGAACACCGAGGCCAGGGCTCCAACCTCAGCAGGACGCGCCCCTTTTTTACCCGCGCGAAGAGCGATGCGGTTTATGGATCTGGTTTGAGTACTAGTCATGGTTATCTTTCGATGGCTGTTTTTGTTCTCATCTATAGAAGCCACTCTTAAAGATGAGCAGCAGTAGTTCCCCGATCGAACTGGCAATCTTGAGCGTTAAGCCGCAAGACTCACACGTACAGCATGCTGCTTCCCATGTGTACGCGGTAGTAATAAAGTAAAAAAAAAAAAAAAAAAAAAAATAAATAAATAAATAAATAAAAAAAAAATTTTTTTTATCTTAAGTTTTAACTTAGTTAAAGTCCAGGACTGCTGGATGTTAAAATTCAAAGAAATTTTGTGGTATATTTCATGGTTATCTAGTGGTGGACAGAGAGAGAGAGAGAGAGACAGAGAGAGAGAAAGAAAGAGAGGAGGAGTCAACTCTTTTATGGCTTACGTCTTTAGCACGTGTTAGACTACATTTGAGGTGTTTTGGATTTTTTTTTTTTCTTTTTCCTTTCTTTTCAGGGGGGGGGCAATTTTGGGGGTTTTCGTTAGCAAATTTAGAAGTTCGCCTTCCAAAAGTAAAGTTTTCCTGAAAATTAAATCGCATAAGTCTTCATTCTTCATTTAAACAACACAATAATACAGCTGAGATTTAAGACATTACTATTTTAAATCAAATGTGCATTTTTAAATGAATAGTTTAGTAGAATAAATTTACTGACCTCTGTGAAAAAACTTCTGGAAACGGAATCACTTCCAAACGTATGCATACTATTTCAACAAATGAAGGATTAAATTATTACTAATTTTAGTATTTATATTAAAGGTTCCACTCCTATATCATGGTCAACTGGTGGTGGACAGAGAGAGAGAGAGAGAGAGAGAGAGACAGAAAGAAAGAGAGGAGGAGTCAACTCTTTTATGGCTTACGTCTTTAGCACGTGTTAGACTACATTTGAGGTGTTTTGGATTTTTTTTTCTTTTTCCTTTCTTTTCAGGGGGGGGCAATTTTGGGGGTTTTCGTTAGCAAATTTAGAAGTTCGCCTTCCAAAAGTAAAGTTTTCCTGAAAATTAAATCGCATAAGTCTTCATTCTTCATTTAAACAACACAATAATACAGCTGAGATTTAAGACATTACTATTTTAAATCAAATGTGCATTTTTAAATGAATAGTTTAGTAGAATAAATTTACTGACCTCTGTGAAAAAACTTCTGGAAACGGAATCACTTCCAAACGTATGCATACTCTGTCAATGCATCGGTAGGAGGGGTGGGAATACTTCTAGGACCGAGAGCGTTAAAAACACTGAACAGCATTGAGAGAATACAACCTAGGATGATGGCCGCAACGTTTAATGGCAACCCCAAAGCAACAATTATCTCCTGCTACAGCCCTACCAATGTTAGCGAAGAAAACGAAATAGCCACCTTCTACGAAGATCTATCCTCCCTAGTACGTAGCATTCCGAAACACAACCTGCTAGTCATTGGCGGAGATATGAATGCACAAATCGGGAAAAACAGACACAACAAATACAGCCTACACTACACGTCTAACAGGAATGGACAGCATTTAATAGATTTCATGATAGAAAATAGATTAACCTGCCTCAATACGAACTTTCAAAAAAGGGAGGGGAAATTATGGACCTACACATACGCAAATAAGAGTAAAGCACAGATAGACTACGTCCTTATAAACAGGAAATGGAGAAACAGTGCGATGAATTGCGAGGCATACTCCTCCTTCGAGGGTGTGTCCTCCGATCATCGAATAGTTACGGCCAAAGTACGACTAAGCCTAAGAAAAAACGCCACACGTAAAGCCACGACCAAGCACTATGACTGGGCCCTACTCAACAACAGAGATATTAGAGACAAATATGCATTAGAATTAAGAAACAGATTCGAAGCACAACAAGAGAAGGTAGAAATAGGCACCCCAAATGACGAATATGAAAATTTTGTAGAAGCGCACCTGGAGGCGGCAGAAAAGTGTATTCCAACAAAACCTAGAACTAAATATAGAGTCCCTTGGGAAACGCTAGCGGCTAGAGAAAAACGTGCACTTGTGAAGACTGCCTCCAAAAACTATCAACAGAACCCAACAAATACAAATGCACGAGAACTAGAAAAGGCGCAACATCAATTAACAGGAATATACCTAAAAGAACAGGCAGAATACGTACAAAATCAGATAGATAAGATTAGAGACTCGGTGGAAGATAGGCAATCCAGGATAGCCTGGCAAACAATAAACGAAGTAAGTGGAAGAAAGAGCACAGCCAAAGCAAAATTGAAAGCTGCAAGCCAACAAGAAAGAATAAAACTGTGGGAACAGCATTTCAAAAATCTACTAGGAAACCCACCGGAAATAACGGATGAACCGATCACCAGAATTATTAGTAAGCAATTAGACGTAAAACTAGGTCCTTTCACCAAAGAAGAACTCGACATGGTTCTCAGAAGAATAAAAAATAGGAAAGCGGCGGGGCTAGACGAGATCCCCCCAGAAGTGTGGAAGACGAGACAATTCGACGATATACTGCTCCGGCAATGCAACGCAGTCTATAGTCAAAATAGGATAGAACGATGGACGAAGGGATGCATCCTTCCATTCCCTAAAAAAGGCGACCTCGGACTAGCCAAGAACTACCGAGGGATAACACTTACATCCATAGCAGCCAAAATCTACAATGCCCTACTACGAAACCGCATAGAACCCAAAATGGAAAACATCCTTAGGAAAAACCAAAATGGCTTCCGGAGAAATAGATCCACAACCTCACAAATACTGACCATCCGTAGAATCCTGGAAGGCGTTCGGGCAAAAAACTTACAGGCGACATTACTATTTGTCGACTTTACCAAGGCCTTCGATTCCATACACAGAGGGAAGATGGAGCAAATCCTACTAGCTTACGGCCTACCAAAAGAAACCGTAGCAGCGATAATGATTCTCTACAGAAACACCAAAGTAAAAGTACGTTCACCAGATGGAGACACGGAATACTTCGACATTGTTGCAGGAGTACTACAAGGAGACACACTAGCCCCGTACCTCTTTATCATCTGTCTAGACTATGTGCTTAGGACTTCGATCGACAAAATCAGAGAAAATGGCTTTGAGCTGACTAAGAGAAGAAGCAAAAGGTACCCCGCAAAAACAATCACGGACGCCGACTACGCTGATGACTTGGCGTTACTAGCGAATACGCCTAATCAAGCAGAGACACTACTACATAGTCTGGAACGAGCTGCAGCTGGCATTGGCCTACATGTCAATGCAAACAAAACCGAATATATGTGTTACAACCAAACAGGCAACATTGCCACACTAGACGGAGCCTCTCTGAAACTAGTCGACAAATTCACCTACCTAGGAAGCAGCGTCTCATCAACCGAGAAGGACATCGACACACGACTGACGAAGGCATGGACAGCTATCGATAGGCTCTCGATCATATGGAAGTCGGACCTAACAGATAAAATGAAACGCAGTTTCTTCCAGGCAGCGGTTGTGTCGATACTGCTATATGGATGCACCACATGGACGCTTACGAAGCGGCTGGAGAGGAGGCTGGACGGAAATTACACAAGAATGTTGAGAGCAGTATTAAACAAGTCCTGGCGACAACACCCCACGAGACTCCAACTATACGGACACTTGCCCCCCATCACAAAAACTATACAAGTTCGACGAACCAGACACGCGGGACACTGCTGGAGAAGCAAGGACGAGCTCATAAGCGATGTACTCCTGTGGACCCCCACTCATGGATGTGCAAGTGTGGGACGACCAGCACGAACTTACATACAGCAGCTATGTGAGGACACGGGTTGTAATCCTGAGGACCTGCCGGAGGCGATGAGTGATAGGGAGAAATGGCGAGAGACGGTCAGGGATATCCGCGCAGACGGCGCGACATGATGATGATGATGATCAGACAACCACTTCTTCGTAGATTTACCTGTATGCTTGAGATCATTATCCTGCTTGAAAATGTAATTAGAAGGTAGCTCAAGACTCTCAACAGAAGATACCAAATTTTCTTGCTAGATGTTTATACTTTTGGAAATTCATTTTTACCGTCTATTACTGATATTTTGCCCACACCTTTCACCAAAAAAAACACCCTCAAATCATTATACTGCCACCACCAAATTTGACAGTTGGTACTGTGTTCTTTGATGAGTAGCCTTCGCTATCTTTCCTCCACACATGATTTCGATAATTATGACCAAACAACTCAATTTTACTTTCATCTGTCCATAATACTCTTTACCAAAACGAATTTTCATTTTCCTTATGCTGTTTTACGAATTCCAACTTTGAATATTTTAGTCGTTTCAATAGGAGAGGGGTTTTCTTTGGTTTCCGTGACTTTAGACCATTCCTCAGCATTTCATTACTTATTGTTCGTTTGGTTACACTACATCCTAATGAATGCAAATCTTCCTGCATCTCTTCAGGCACAACCATTGGATTTTGATTAATAAGGCGTCCTAATTTTCTTGATAATCAGGGAAAAATCTTCCCCGGAGCACCTGTTTTTTTTTTTAACTTTCAACTGTGTTACGTCTTTTAAACCTTGCAACGAATAAACTTATCGTAGTAAAAGGAATAATCAGGTTGTTTGAGATATTTCTATAACTTTTTCCGTCTTTCGAAAGCTTAAAAATTAATGATTTTTGTGAATTATTCAATTCTTTACCTCTTGCCATAATCAGAACCTTCTCGTACGACAAGTATTGCAGAAAGTTGCGGTTAGGATTTTAAGACACACTATAGTTTCTGATAACATTATTGGAACATTCTAGAAGGCTAACTATGGGTACTGATAGCACTATTGGAACATTCTAGAAGGCTAACTATGGGTACTGATAGCACTATTGGAACATTCTAGAAGGCTAACTATGGGTACTGATAGCACTATTGGAACATTCTAGAAGGCTAACTATGGGTCCTGATAGCACTATTGGAACATTCTAGAAGGCTAACTATGGGTACTGATAGCACTATTGGAACATTCTAGAAGACGAAGTATGGGTACTGAGAGCACTATTGGAACATTCTAGAAGGCTAACTACGGGTAATAATAGCACTATTGGAACATTCTAGAAGGCTAACTACGGGTCCTGATAGCACTATTGGAACATTCTAGAAGGCTAACTATGGGTCCTGATAGCACTATTGGAACATTCTAGAAGGCTAACTATGGGTACTGATAGCACTATTGGAACATTCTAGAAGACGAAGTATGGGTACTGAGAGCACTATTGGAACATTCTAGAAGGCTAACTACGGGTAATAATAGCACTATTGGAACATTCTAGAAGGCTAACTACGGGTCCTGATAGCACTATTGGAACATTCTAGAACTCTAACTATGGGTCCTGATAGCACTATTGGAACATTCTAGAAGGCTAACTATGGGTACTGATAGCACTATTGGAACATTCTAGAAGACGAAGTATGGGTACTGAGAGCACTATTGGAACATTCTAGAAGGCTAACTACGGGTAATAATAGCACTATTGGAACATTCTAGAAGGCTAACTACGGGTCCTGATAGCACTATTGGAACATTCTAGAAGGCTAACTACGGGTCCTGATAGCACTATTGGAACATTCTAGAAGGCTAACTATGGGTCCTGATAGCACTATTGGAACATTCTAGAAGGCTAACTACGGGTCCTGATAGCACTATTGGAACATTCTAGAAGGCTAACTACGGGTACTAATAGCACTATTGGAACATTCTATAAAAATATTGCAACAATTTTGTACTTTACGATTAATTTTTTCACTCATAAAAAAGAAAAAATAATTAATTAATTTCTGTAAAATTAATTGTTTCCTAAGTTTATGTACACATATTAGTAGAATATATCCTTTTACAGTAAATGTATATAAAAGTTTTGTTCAGACTATGTTTGAAAGATAGAAAACAAAAATGTTCATATGTATGAATATTTATTTCACCCCAGTGTATATATGTGAGTGGTATGTATGTGTGTGTGTGCGTGTGTGTGTGAGTGTGCGTGTGTGTGTGTGTGTGCGTGTGTGTGTGCGTGTGCGTACGTGTGCGTGTGTGTGTGTGTGCGCGTGCGCGTGTGTGTGTGTGTGTTTGCTTGCATACATACGAGTGTGTTTGGCTCTCTTTCTATGTAGCCCAGTCGGCTGGGGCTGTAGAATACAGCAGCTGTAACGAGCTCATAAGTGATGTACTCATATGGACCCCCCATATGGCCGACCAAAAGCAGGACGACCAGCTCGAACATACATACAGCAGCTATGTGAGAATACGGGATGTAGACCTGAAGACCTGCCGGAGGCGATGAACAAGAGGGAGAAGTGTCGAGAGAGGGTCAAGGATATCCGTGCGAGCGGCACATAATGATGACAATGTATCCCTGCAGCGGGTTAAGCCTCTCCCCCAACGAGTGTCCTGGATATGACAATAAGCAATCTCATCGTGAAGCTCCAGTAATGCTGGAGCTCTGGGGAATGCAGAGTTCCCCTTCATTGCCATTGCTACCAGGTCCATTCTGGCCCGGAGTGTTAACACCTGATTGAGTCCTATCTATGGGCGAAATAGAACTATATGACATTTAAACTGTTTGCAAACAAATGACTTGTGTTTAATTGAATTTTTAAAAATAGAACTATCTGATCATGGAAGTCCTCTTGTGTGAGCGTGTCAATGACCTTCGTCACAGCCTCTTTCATCTCCTCAATTCTCTCATAACGACAGCCTCTGAGCTTAAGGAATAACCAAAACTCACAGGGAGCAAGGTCTGGACTATAGGGAGGCTGAGGAACTGTCTTGATACTCATCTCGGTCAAATAGTCTGTGACAAGGATGAAGTTGTGAACTGGTGCATTGTCCTGGTGGAAATGCCACAGACCCGATTTGAAGAGTGCTGGCCTCTTCCCTAGGAATCTCTTCCTGAACTCCCTTAAAACCTAAGCATAGTAACCCTAACCGTAAGCCTTTGGCTAATCAACTCTGGTGTATTGACTTCCTTACTCCTCCCACACCTCTCATCACCCCTCACAGACACTCTGGCTTCCTTGAATCTCTTATGCGACTCAAAAACTGATGCTCGATGCATGTAATATGGTCCAAAAGCAGTCTGATACATTCCATACGTTTCTGTGACATTTTTTCCAAGTTTAAAACATAATTTTATTGCATATCATTCTTCTAAAGTATCCTCACGTCCAGATTGCATTTTTCAAATTCACCAGCTGGGACAATCAGGCTTTAGTAGGGTGTATTCCAATTGTTGCTGTAGTTGTTCATTTGAACTTGAAATCAAAAAAATTGGTCAGTCATCTCATAAGATGTATAGCAATAACATACTGAATTTTCAAGTGTCTACGCCAATTTTAAATGCCTGTACAAATAAAGTCTGGAAACTTATTGAATGCACAACGTATGTATGCATAAAAAGGATTTGGCATTAAATAACTTATAATGGTTGATATGGTATTAAGCTAAACCAAACCAAATCCTATATATTTAATATATATGTACAAATAGAATTTGGCATTAAATAACCTACCATGATTGATATCCCATAAAACTCAACCAAACTAAAATCTATATATTTGATATATATGTATAAAGAAGATTTGGTATTAAATAACCTACATTGACTGATATGCCATTACGCCTAGGTCTCCCGGGCCATTGTCGAACACTCTAACCATTATGCAAATGTCCGGTACTTAAAGTTGGCGACCGTAGTCGAGGCCGACCAGAAAGTTCCCTTTTCAATAGTTTCTACACCAAGGTATTGGGGACGGTTCCCAGGATTGCTCCACTTTACCCTTGATGTATACGTTATATTGCTGGTGTTAAGCAAGGATGTATCAAGTACCATTTTTAAAGCCTTTGGTATGATGCGACCTGGGATTGAACCCTGGTCTCCCGGACCACTGGCGAACACTATTGAACTCAATAAGTCATTACAAATGTTTTTCAATCGTAAAAGTGCTCAAATACAGCCCCGGTCGAGTTGGATAAAATTCGAAATACATAAATTGTTTTCCCATCTCTTCATGTCATCCACTCGACTAAATGTTCTGTGTATTCTAAAAAAAAGAAAAAAGGAAAAAACAATCTTCAGGTGAAACGACAAAGAGGTCAAATAGATTCCTAGCAAAATGCGAAAAATGGCACCTGAAGTAGCTGCGTTGTTAAAAAAAAAATGGATAATTAATGAAACTGTCTATTATTTCATTCCAACCATGAGGCAAATTTTCCTATACTTGTTATATACTCATATATGCAGATTCACATCTACATACATGCAAATATATATGTAGAATAATTCACAACGACACATTGATAAAGACAGACGCAGGAAGACTTCTTTAACAAATATATGTACCTCTCACTTTATTGTAAGGTTTGAAAGGGTTGTGTGGGGTTCTACTGTGAGAGGGAGTTGGAGACCGAACAGAAACTTCAATATTTTGACCTCCACTCTTATGGCCGTCAACGTTGTGTCTTTCTCATTCTCCAGAAGCTCAACCGGAGGCCCAGAGGCCCACTCTGCTGGGTGATGGCTTTCTTTACTGCATCTTATCAGCAACTTCCCAGGACCCCAACTCATCAGAGCCCCAAGGCCCCTTCGGCCTGATGTGGCTTTCCTTACCACATCTCGTCTATAACTCCGTCCGATCTCTAACTGCCTGACTTCTGTCTTGACTGAGTTATATAATTGTTCAACGCCCACTCGATCGCCCACTCGATCTTTGGAATGGCATGATTGATCGTCATCCAGCGGAAATAACTGGCATGCAGTTCTCAGGTCACTCTCTTCTGGTGCATCAGTCTATGAGTGTACCATAGGAATTTTTTTACCTCGTCCTATTTCATCAACCAATTTCCGCCCACGCGATTCCCTCTCATAACTGCCATTAGAATGTGTCACTTCCTTCCGGTGCATCACCTTGGGATGGCATTTTTGGCCGGGTCGAAGGCCAAAATACAACATAATGCTAAAGAGGGATAGTTGTACAAAGAACTGTTAGCAAAAGATTTCAAAACAAGAAAAAAATCTGTCTCATCCTGGGACCAATCTATTATTAATTTTTTAAATATATTTTGTAATAACGGAGGTTTCTTCCCCTACCATTTTCCTCGGTGATATTCAGAAAACATGGGTCTCAAAAAAAAAAAAATATCCAGAAAGTTGCTCTTACCAAATCACAATTAAAGTTAATTCTAAAGCAAGAAGAAAAAAATCTGTCTCATCCTGGAATCAATTTATTACTAATTGTTGGTATATTTTGTAATAGCGGAGAGGGTTTATTCCCCTACCATTTTCTCCATGAAATTTAGAAAACATGGGTCTCAAAAAAAAAAAAAAAAAAAATGAAAAAATACCCAGAAAGTTGCACTTACGCCAAGTCATAATTAGACGGCAGATTCTTGTTTGGGGTCCTGCAACCATCGCCGACCGGCTCAAATTACCTTATCAGTGACTTAAAGTCGTGATGCAATGGAAGAAACGTTTGTATTTCTTAAGAGATAATAGTTTTTTCTTCTTTTTTTTAAATACTTTTATCGCTTCAATGGAAAGACGATACCAGGCGCACGAAATAGAGTGTTGCTCTTTCATTATGATTCAGCAAGTCGGGAATAAATCAAACAACCTCTGAGTGACAAGAGAAAGAAAAACCCTTGTCTGGAAAAGAAAAAATACAAAAAAAAGAATAACCCCAAAACATTTCCTCGTTTCTTGATATCGATGAGTTTGTCAGCCATATTGTTTGTTTGACACCTCGGGACCAAGTTCTAGGGCTGTCCCCCGCCCCACGTCCTAGATCTTCTTCTGATAACCGGTACGCTTTTGTTAAATACTGGGGTTAGACCTTCCTTTTTTTTTTCCTTCTCGATGTCTTCATACCTCAATGAAACCAGATCAAAACCGTCATGGGTAATTAGCGAACTTTATTTCCTAATTCAGGTACGAAGTTCTGCGACAAATGACTATATTAAAAGTTTCAATAAATGTGAAATAAAGGAGCTATCCTCACTTTATGTGGTTGTTGTTTGGCTGGTTTGGTTTTTTGGCATATAAACCATTGTTGGTTATTTAATGCTAAATCCTCTTTATACATATATATGAAATATATAGGATTTGGTTTGGTGTTGGTTTTATGCCATATCAACCATTTTAGATTATTTAATGCTAAACCCTCTCTATACATATATATTAAATATATAGGATTTGGTTGGGTTTGGTTTTATGCCATATCAACCATTGTAGGTTATTTAATGCTAAACCCTCTTTATACATATATATTAAATATATAGGATTTGATTTAGTTCGGTTTTATGGCATATCAACCATTGTAGGTCATTTAATGCTAAATCATCTTTATACGTATATATTAAATATATAGGATTTGGTTTAGTTGGGTTTTATGGCATATCAACTATTGTAGGTCATAAACACATTTTGTAGATGGATTTTTAATGAGCCTAAGCTAATTTCTTTAATACAGTTAAATGGTTTCACTTATTTCTATCTAATAAGAATAATTCTATTTCGTATTAATCATTTGTTTGCACACAGTTTAATGTTTTCAAGTACTGCAATGCAATAGTAACAATTCAATTAAACGCCAGTCATTTGTTTACACACTGTTGAATGATCAAACTGATCTATTTCCAACAATTCAGTTTAGCATAAGTGCACAGTATTTTGTTCATACATAGTTAAATGTAAAAACAGTTCTATTTCAAGCAATTCAGTTTAGTTGGAGTACACAGTTTAAATGTCAGAAAGTTCTATTTGAACCATTGATAGGACCCTTATCAGGTGCTACCAGTCCTGGCTAAAGTACAACTGGCAATGAAGGGGTACTCCGCATTCCCCAAAGCTCCAACATTACTGGAGTCACACCATGAGGTTGTTTGGTGTCATATCCAGCACACTCATTGGAAGAGTCTTACTCCTCCGTCTGTGTATTCTACAGCTCCAGTCAACTGGGCCAACTTTATGTGGTAAGCCTCTGAAATTAGTGGACCACTTCACATAACTCTGCAGCAATATCTCATCTACTGAAAGCGATGTCAAAAAGCGAAGTCATGAACTGCTATTGACTGGTTATCGATCATATGTGAATCAGATCTCTCAAATGATATAAAATGGAAATTCTTCCCAGCTATGGCATATCGATCTTTGTAGTTCATTCAATTAAAAATCCTGTTTATACTTATATAATAAGTATATATGACTTGTAAACGAATAGTTTGTAGGTAACACTTAAAATAAGCCAGAGCTCATTTGTTTGTACATGGTTAAAGAGCTTCTAGTATTTTTATCAAACAAGTATAATTCTATTTAGTATTAATCCTTTGCTAGGACGAAGTTAAATACTTGTATTTGACCCATAAAAGGAACTCTGACAGGCACTACAATTTTGGGACTGAGTTGACCTGGGAGTTATGACAAAGGAGAGGTACTTCAGATTCCTTAAAGGTACAGAACTGAAGCCTCACGATCAGATGCTTTCGTATTTTATCTAGGAGACTCGTTGGGAGGTTCTTACCCATCTACAGAAATGCAGTCGGCATATTCAACAACCATAGACAACAGGGCTGACATATATATATATATATATATATATATATGGAAGTAAATAATATATTCTAACCATCAATTTTTCATCATCTTCCGTTATATCCCTGAGAAATCCAACAAATTTCAAACATCAGCTCACGTGACAACAACGAAATAATATTTTCAAAAATAAGAACGTTGAATACGCTGTTATGAATCTTTGTTTTTATACGCACTTTCTTTTCTCCTGGCATTTTATGGACAACTGTTAACTTTGAAATACTTACAAGAACCCTTCATTCCTTCCTAAATATAAGTAACAATATCATTATGGACGGCTGTTAACTATGAAATGCTAATTAGATTCTTTACTCTTGTCTAAATAGAAGCATCAATATCATCATGGACTACTGTTAACGATGAAATGCTAATTAGAATCCTTCATTCCTTCTTAAATAGAAGCATCAATATCATTATGGACCGCTGTCAACTTTGAAATGTTAATTAGAATTCTTTTATACTTTCTTAATAGATGCATCAGTATAATCATGAACTACAATTAATTTTGAAATGCTAATTAGAATCCCTCGTTCCTTCCTAGATAGAAGCATCAATATCATCATGGACCATTGTGAACTTTGAAATGCTAATTAGAATCCCTCGGTCTTCCTAGATAGAAGCATCAATATCATCATGGACCACTGTGAACTTTGAAATGCTAATTAGAATCCCTCGTTCTCCCTAGATTGAAGCATCAATATCATCATGGACCACTGTGAACTTTGAAATGCTAATTAGAATCCCTCGTTCTCCCTAGATAGAAGCATCAATATCATCATGGACCACTGTGAACTTTGAAATGCTAATTAGAATTTCTCGTCCCTTCCTAGATAGAAGCATCAATATCATCATGGACCACTGTGAACTTTGAAATGCTAATTAGAATTTCTCGTCCCTTCCTAGATAGAAGCATCAATATCATCATGGACCACTGTGAACTTTGAAATGCTAATGAGAATTCCTCGTTCTCCCTAGATAGAAGCATCGATATCATCATGGACCATTGTAAACTTTGAAATGCTAATTAGAATTTCTCGTCCCTTCCTAGATAGAAGCATCAATATCATCATGGACCGCTGTGAACTTTGAAATGCTAATTAGAATCTCTCGTCCCTTCCAAGATAGAAGCATCAATATCATCATGGACCACTGTGAACTTTGAAATGCTAATGAGAATTCCTCGTTCTTCTTAGATAGAAGCATCAATATCATCATGGACCACTGTGAACTTTGAAATGCTAATTAGAATCCCTCGCTTCTTCCTAGATAGAAGCATCAATATCATCATGAACTGTCGTTCCAGTGGGAATCCAACGGGTTCAGTCGTCGCATAGAACGTCAATAAACACTGTGTGTAAAAAGATTTCTCTTTTATTGTATTTACCAACCCCACCGCTCGGGCAGGATATAATACAAGGTCAATTTTAAGCGGAGTTTATCAGATTTTAATTCAGAGTTTTCCTTCTCCTAGACTGGTTGCCTCACCAAGGCTGAAGAACCTAGTCTGCCCTACTATTTACCCATAGCTGGAGGGAGAATAATTGGATTCATACCTTTCCCAAGGGTATTAGTGCTATGTGAAATGCAATCAGTCTCGTCCAGGATTTGAACTCATGTTGCCGTGCCCATTTCCTACGACGATAACCATTACACCACGGGCACCTCCTTCCATTTATGAAGCCGATTTGCTTTTTACTGTTTTTCGTTCATTTCTCTTTATGCTAATTTCTTTGAAGTAGCGACACGTGACAACCTTAATTTGCATGTAGGTTAGTCTTGATCCAATGGCAGACAAAACTGTTTGGTGGGGCGTCTCCTTTTTTTTCAGTTATGTACAAAGCTTTGCTTCGTCTAGCACAAATGCTTCATGTTGTTTACAGCAGCTGCCGTTCCTAAATAGTCACCCATCCAAATACGCTAATCGCTGTTTTGTGCAATGATCTGGCGAATTCTTAACTTTTTTTTGTAATTAGATGTCTCTGTGCTATAATCAAACAGGTGACATCTCCACTCTAGACGGAACCCCTCTTAAACTAGTAGACAAATTCACCTACCTAGGAAGCAGTGTCTCATCAACAGAAAAGGGCATCGACACGCGGGTAACGGAGGAATCAATTGGCTATCGATCATATGGAAATCAGACCTGACCGATAAAATGAAACGCAGTTTCTTCCAGGCAGCGGTCGTGTCGATACTGCTACATGGATGCACTACATGGACGCTAACAAAACGGCCGAAGAAGAAGCTAGACGGCAATTACACAAGAATGCTGCGAGCAATCTTGAACAAGTCCTGGCGGAAACACCCCACAAGACACCAACTATACGGCCACCTGCCTCCTATCACGAAAACTATTCAAGTTAGACGAACCAGACATGCAGGACACTGCTGGAGAAGCAGGGACGAGCTCATAAGTGATGTACTCCTATGGACCCCCACACATGGCCGAGCAAAAGCGGGACGACCAGCTCGAACTTACATACAACAGCTATGTGAGGATACAGGATGTAACCCTGAAGACCTGCCAGAGGCGATGAACGGTAGGGAGAAGTGGCGAGAGATGGTCAGGGATATCCGTGCTAGGGGCACGACATGATGATGATGATGAAGGATTCTTGAAAATTTTTTGAACAGGTTCATTAATGCTTAACTTGGGGGACTATCTATGAAGCTTTGCCTTATCTGACCCAAAGGGTACAGGTTGCTTAAAATACGTACCAAAGTGGTCACCCATCTCGGAATTAAACTGGTTCATCGATACTTAACTGTAGTGGTTACTTACTCAGCTTTGATTAGTCTCTTATTCAGGCTTCAGGTTGCTAAAAGTGTCCGCAGCTCCTTAGTGGTCACCAATCTCAGAACTGAACTGGTACATAAACGCTCAACTTCGGCGGATATTAATTATGAATCCAATTATGCTCCCTCCAGCTATGGTAAATAGTAGGGCAGACTAGGTTCTTCAGCCTTGGTGTGGCAACTAGTCTAGGAGAAGGAAAACTCTGAATTCAAACCTGTTAAACTCCGCTTAGAAATTGACCTTGTGTCATATCCTGCCTGAGTGAATGGGGTGTGTAAATATGGATATTAACTATGATTTGCCTTATCTAGAACATAGGCTTCAGGTTGCTAAAAGTGTTTGCTGTCCCTCAGTAGTCACCAATCTCATTGCCCGTTCGGCTGGGGCTGTAGAATACACCGACAGCGGTAAAATCCCCTCAACAAGTGTCCTGGATATGACACTAAACAATCTGATGGTGAGGTTTCAGTAATACTGATGGTTTGTGGGAATGCAGAGTACCCTTGAATTACCATCACTCCCAGCTCCACTCTATCCCGGAGTGGTAGCACCTGAAAAGGTCTTATCTATAGGTTAAATCGAGCTCAACTGTGTACTTATGCTAAACTGAATTGTTTGAATTAGAACTGTTTTGAAATTTAACTGCTTGTAAACAAAAACTATACTTATACTAAACTGAATTGTTTGAAATTTAATTCGGTGTTAAGTGACCCGAAAAGGGTTGATACGCCGTAAAACAAAACAACCAACCATCACTAATCTCAAGACTGAACAGGTTCATTGATTCGTTGGTCATTATTTACTAATCTTTGCTTAGTCTGGCTTACAGACCTTAGATTACTTACAGTATCTACCATTACTTAGTTGTCACACATTTCAGATTTGAACAATCCCTGCAGCTTAACTTTGATGGTTATTTACTTAGCTTTGCTTAATATAGCACACTGGGTTCAATTTGCTTAAATTTACTGTTCCGAAGTGGTCTCCCATCTCAGAAATGAACTGGTTAATCAATGCTTAACTTCGGTAGATACTAAGATTTACCTTGTCTGGAGCACAGGCTACAAGTTACTTATAATACCTGCTGTCCCTAAGTGGTCATTCATGTCAGAACAAAACAGGTTCACTGATACTTAACTTCGGTGATTATATACTAAGCTTTGCTTCGTTCACTATACAGGCTACACGTTGATTACAGTACCTCCTGTTCCTATATAGTCACCAATCTAACTACTGATTAGGCTAATCGCTCCTTAACTTTGATAATCTGAGGATGATCCCTTTTATTTAAAAGTTGGATGGCAAGTGACAGCTGTAAGAGTTTCTGGAAATTTTAGGATTAGTGCTTGAAGAGTTCCGTGAAAGAATGATTTGGTTTTCATTGTGCAACTTTTTTCTGATTTAAATTCTTTTTTAAAAAATGCGAAAAATGAAAGTCTGCATTGACCTTTCGTAGGCGTTTTTATCTTTTCAAAGTCGGTTTCGTGTCCTCAGTTTTTCGTTGGGGTACCCACCCATCAGCAAATCACCTTGTTGTTGTTAGAAGGATAAGGAAGAGAAGATGGGTGGATAAGGAAGAGAGAAAATAGTTGAGTGAAAGAATGAAAGAAAGAATGAAAGAAAGAAAGAAATAAAGAATGAATGAAGAAATAGTTGAATAAAGGAAGGAAAAAAACTATAAAGAAATAAAGCAAGCATATGACTGTGCAAAAGAAAGAAAAAAATCACATTCTTATAATAAAGAAAGAAAGAAAGAAAGAAAGAAAGCGAATATTTGTTGGAAAGAAAGAAAGAAAGAAAGAAAGAAAGAAAGAAAGAAAGAAAGAAATTAACTGATCAAAAGAATGGAAAAAAGAAAATATTAGTTGAAACAAAGAAATATAGAAACAAAGAACTCATCAAAAGAAAATATTAGAAGAAAGAAAGAAAGAAAGAAAGAAAAAAGAAAGAAAGAAAGAAAATAACAGATCAAAAGAAGGAAAAAAAAGAAAATATTAGATGAAAGAAAGAAAGAAAGAATTGATCAAAAGAATGAAAAAAAAGAAAATATTAGAAGTAAGAAAGAAAGAAAGAAAGAAAGAAAGAAAGAAAAAAAGAAAGAAAGAAAGAAAGAAAGAATGAATGAATTGATCAAAAGAAGGGAAAAAAGAAAATATCAGAAGAAAGAAAGAAAGAAAGAAAGAAAGAAAGAAAGAAAATAACAGATCAAAAGAAGGGAAAAAAGAAAATATCAGAAGAAAGAAAGAAAGAAAGAAAGAATGAAAATAACAGATCAAAAGAAGGGAAAAAAGAAAATATTAGTAGAAAGAAAGAAAGAATGAAAGAAAATAACAGATCAAAAGAAGGGAAAAAAGAAAATATTAGTCGAAAGAAAGAAAGAAAGAAGGATATAAACAGAATAGATAGATGGGTTGATATGAACATGATAGATTTAGAAGGATGACAAACAATTATTAAGAAATATTTCTGCTCGTATTAAGAAAATTATGTGGTTGCTAAGAAACTAAAATACAAATTGGAAAATTTAAAAGATATGAAAATTTTCAAAAAAATAAAGATTTCATAATATACGTTCAATTTCCATTAATTATTTTTTCAGATATAAATAATTGTAATTATCCGTTATTTGTTTTGTCGTAAATTAACATTTACTTAAAAAAAAAAGAATGAAAATAATAAATAAAGTACTTTTCCATCATTTCTTATTTTGTAAATTAACATTAGTTTTAAAAAATGAAAAACGGGGATAAAAATAATCATATCTATCGGTTATTTCTTTATTCGTTATTTATTATCTATTCAAAAAAAAGAAAAAAAAAAGAAAGAAAAAGAAAAAGAAAAAGATAGCTATAAATAATCGTACTTATCTTTGATTATTTTATTGTAAATTAATATTTTAAAAAATGGGTTGGCTTCTTTGTTTAATGAAATATCAACCTTTCAAGGTTATTTAATGCCAAAGCCATCCTTATAGAAAAACAGTAGTGGTACTATTTAACCCATTGCTTGGAGGATAAGGGGGTTCATTACCTTTCCCAAGGGTATTTGGCCGAAAGTGAACATAATAGAGCAACTGGAATTCGAACTCACTTACTACAGTCCATCGATTTAACCCTTACACCTCGAGGACACCCCAACGACAAATATGGATATAAATAATTGTACTTACATGTCGTTTCCGTTTTTCTTTTTTTTTCGGAAATTAATATTTGGTTGGTTAGTTGATTGGGTTTTATCGCATATCAACCTTTGTAAGTTATTTAACGCCAAATCCATTTTTATCTATTTTTGTCAAAATAGTTCTATATATATATAACAATTCAGTTTAGTGTAAGTACAGTTTTACTGAAATTATTATTTACTTTTTAAAAAATAAAAAATAGAGATATGAATCTGACATTTCTTTTTCCGTAAATTAATATCTATTTCTTAGAAAATGATTTGGTTTCTTTGTTTAATGGCATATCAACCTTTGTAGGTTATTTAATGCCAAAGCCATTCTCAAGAAGAACAGTAGTAGTACTATTTAACCCATAGCTGGGAGGATAAGAAGGTTCATACCTTTCGCAAGGGTATTTGCCCGAAAGTGAACGTAACAGCGCGACTGGAGTACGAACTCGCTTATTACGATTCCGCAGTCCATCACTTCAACCATTACACCACGAGATCACCCCCCTTAGAAAATGAAAAAAAGAAAATGTTATTAATGACCACTATTCTTTTTCGACTGATTTGTCATCCTTTGAGCAATTGATATACCACTTACTTGTTTTGGTATAGATTTGATTTCGAAAGAGTGTCAAAAAAGTTAATTATAGTGGTGTGTGTAATATCTGAAAAAAAATTCAAGTTGTGACTCAAAAATGTCCAATTTTTCCAATAATTCGTGAGCGACTGGAATGTGACATCGCGGTAAGCGAGTTCGAACTCTAGTTATACTATAACGTTCTCTTTCGGACACATACCATTGAGAAAGGATTAATTCGACTATCAATTTAGCAAATATAAAAGCTAAATGAGGTCCTATTTAAATAGTAATTCAATTTTTTATGTCTATTTTTACTTCACTTTTTGCCGAATAGTAATAGGTTTGATTTTATGACATATCAACCATTGTTGGTTATTTAATGCCAAATCCTCTTTATACATACATATTAAATATATAGAATTTGGTTTGGTTGGGTTTTAGGGCATATGAACCATTGTAGGTTATCTAATGCCAAATCATCTTTATACAAATATATTAGATATATGGGATTTGGTTTGGTTAGGTTTTATGGTATATCAACCATTGTAGGTTATTCAATGCCAACTCCTCTTTATACGTATATATTAAATAGATAGGGTTTTTTGTTTGGTTGGGTTTTATGGCATATCAACCATTGTATGTTATTTAAAGCCAAATCCTCTTTATACGTATATTTTAAAATAGGATTTACTTTAGTTGAGTTTCATGGCATATCAACTATTGTAGATTATTTAAAGCCAAATCCTCTTTATACACTTATATTGAATATGCAGGGTTTTGTTTTGTTGGGTTTATGGCTTATCAACCATTATAAGTTATTTAATGCCAAATCTTCTTTATACACATATATTGAATATTATTTTTAAACACATTTTGTAGATAATATTCCTAAACGAGCCTGACTCTTTTTTGCTCACCGTTAAATGGTTTCAAGTATTGCTATATAACAGTCTCACTTTAACATCCGTCATTTGGTTGCACGTAGTTTTTTTTTATCCAAAGATAGGACCCTATCAGATGCTACCAACCCTGTTCTGTGTGGACCTTGGAGCGATGGCAATGAAGGGGTACTCAGCATTCCCCAAATCTCCAAGCCTGGAGCCTCGCTGTTAAATAGTTCAATGTCATATCCAGGATACTTGTTGGGGCGGTTCTTACCTCTCTGCAGAGATGCAATCAGAGTATTCTTCAGCTCCAGCCAACAGCGTAAAATAGCAATAATTGTATGAAAGAAAGAGTCAAAATAGCTGTATGTAATAGAGTTTAAAATTGATTTAGATTTTTATCATATTTATCAACCCCTCCGCTCGAGCAGGGCACAAGGTCAATTTTTTAAGCGGAGTTTAACAGGTTTGAATTCAGAATGTTCCTTCTAGACTAGTGGCCTCGCCAAGGCTGAAGAACCTAGTCTGCCCTACTATTTACCCATAGCTGGGGGGAGAATAATTAGATTCATACCTTTCCCAAGAGTATTAGTGCTATGTGAAATGCAATCAGTCTCGTCTCGGAGTTGAACTCGTGTCGTCGTGTTCATTTCCTGCAACGATAACCATTACACCACAGGCACCTCCTTGATTTAGATTTTTATGCTCGTGGGGGGGGGTTAGCATCCCAAAGAAGAAACTGGCTGTAATCACCCATCCTATTTTGGCTGAATTGTACTTTGTATCTAGTTTCCATTACTAATATATTTTGGTGGCATCTTTCTCCAGGATCAGCTCCACTTATCTTAACCAGGTGGGAAAAATCTTGATAAGGATGCAATGCCATTGCATTCTTTATTATACTATTTGCTTGTTAAATCTGCATCATTTTCAGATCTCTGAGACCAACGAAAAGTTTGTACAATTATTACAAATGAATCTTTTACCAGTAGCTCAAGTGGGTTTAGTTTATCTCTGAATTTGCTTTCAGACATCAATTCTTTCATCTTAGTTCTCATGAAAATTCTTATTTTCAATTTATTTGTCTAAATTTCCGAGATGAAGCGTGATACCACTTATAATATTCCAACCATTATCTTCATCACGTTTCGGTTGATGCCTTATTCCGTCTTTTTCGGTTTTTTACCAGTAGCTCAAGAGGGTTTAGTTTATCTCTGATAAACATCAATTCTTTCATCTTAGGTCCCATGAAAATACTTATTTTCAATTTATTTGTCTAAATATCCGAGATGAAGCGTGATACAGTTCCCACTTATAATATTCCAACTATTATCTTCATCACGTTTCGGTTGATGCCTTATTCCGTCTTTTTCGATTTCTTTGTTTAATGGCATATTAAATATTAACCTTTGTAGGCTATTTAATGCCAAAGCTATTCCCCTAAAAGAACAGTAGTGGTACTATTTAACTCATAGCTGGGAGGATAAGGGGATTCATACCTTTCCCAAGGGTATTTTTCCGAAAGTGAACGTAATAGCGCAACTGGAGTTCGAACTCGCTGTCGATCGCTTTAATCATTACACTATGTGGACACCCCCACCTTCTTCAGGTGTTTCATGTCAAACACATGAGCCCATACTGAACTTCGAAATAAACCCTTCATTTAATCTACAGGGGTAACTTTTTCCAATTCCAATAACCATGACCGGGTACAAGTGTTAAGCAATAGTAAGTTTTTCCTTGTAGCCAGGATTGAACCTGTAACCTCCAGATGATTTGACTTAACAGCCCTTTTCAACCAAACACTTATATCTATTACGCCATGTGTCCTATTGGACAATTCAGAATTAACTGACTCATTGGTCTAGTGGGTAGAGTGTCCGCCAATGGTCCGGGAGACCTGAGTTCAATCCCAGGTCGAGTCATACCAAAGACTTTAAAAATGGTACTTGATACCTCCTTGCTTAACACTCAGCAATTTAATGTACGTATCGAGGGTAAAGTGGAGCAATCCCAGGAAAGGAGTAGCGCCGTCCCCTACACATCGGTGTAGTAGCTATTGAAGAGGGAGCCTTCGGGTCACCCTCGAATATGGTCGCCAACTTTACTTATAAACCTAATGTCTCCATCAATCCATGAGATACTACTCACGACTAATAGGTAAGGTTTTTACTTAAGCTCATATTGCAATTTTTTATCGAACTTTTTGGATACTTGGTTCCCATATCATATTCATATCTATATTTGGTGCCCGTGGTGTAATGGTTATCGTCGCAGGATATGGACACGGCGACACGAGTTCAAATCCTGGACTAGACTGATTGCATTTCACATAGCACTAATACCCTTGGGAAAGGTATGAATCCAAATATTCTCCCTCCAGCTATGGGTAAATAGTAGGGCAGACTAGGTTCTTCAGCCTTGGTGAGGCAACTAGTCTAGAAGAAGGAGAACTCTGAATTAAAACCTGTGAAACTCCGCTTAAAAAATTGACCTTGTGTCATATCCTGCCCGAGCGGAGGGGTTGGTAAATATGATATTTGGTCTGCTCAACTGGTCGTTGTAGTCCAACATATGCACTATTGCTTTATGATGCCTTATTCTCCAAAGATATTCCCAATCTTTCATTTTAACTTCATTCCATTAGGGCAGATGGTTTCTCTTTTCTTTCCATGTATGGTCAGTCATAACCGACTTTTCTACCTTACCTCGACATACCGCTTTTCGATATTCCTCTATCCTTACTTTGTGTCGCCTTTGTATACTTTACCATAACTGCAGTACACGTAATTCTTGGTTACATTATATTTTGTTGTTGGCTTGACTCGGAAGAGATATTTTCGAAGAGGCGAATCAATTCTGAATATTTTTCTGATATCATAAGGAAGACTTATCTTTTCAAACTTTTCCGCTAGGCCTTTAACATAGTGCAGAATGACAGTGGCAAGTTTTCGGGTATTGTCCTCTGTCGTTCGATCTAGATTTCTGGGAGCTGATTTCATGCTCTCTGAGTAGTTGTTGCGATGGAGGTTATCTCTTAAAAGTCATTTTTTCTTGATACGCATCAATGTTATAATTAATGGCAATTAGTCAGTCTAGATGTAGTAAGCTTGTTCTCGAGGGTACTCACAATGGTATGGTTGGTTGCAGATCCCTCCCTAAAAGAACGCACCAGTATACAACCAAATAGAGATGTTAACCTTCTGTGTAGAAACGATAGGGAAAAGACTGGCTATAGAATCTCCGTTATCGCCAATGTTGGCTAACGTATACATTGAATACTTCGAAGAAATGGCATTAGGATCAACATAACTAAAGCCATCATTGTGGCTTAAATACGGAGATGAATGAATTCATTCACTGTTTTCATCATCCGTTCGAACAATACCGAATTATGCAAACTCAAATCGACTATCTAAATAGTTGATTATGGAGAAAGAACAAGACCACAGATTATCTTTCCTAGATGTACAAATAACTCGCATAGAGAAAGGATTCAGGTAATTTGTGATTCAAAATTCAGCCTTCACCGGAGAGTACCAAAACTTCAACTCCCACAATTCATATAATGTAAAGAAAGAAATCTTTCGTTGCATACAACATTGAGCAAAAGCCATGAGTAGTGATACGGATGCATTTAAAAAAAATGAAGAGTTTAAGAGACGACCTCCGTCGTTACAACCCGGAGAGTACAATATCGGCTTTAAGAAATATGGATGGAATGTTGGAAAACAATACCCGTAAGAAAAGGGAAACCATCTTCCCTTATCAATTTTATCTCATCGTCAACTGACTTCTCACACACGAGGGATTTCGGTTTATGCCTTTGGGTTTAGTTAGGCTGAGAACCTTTCGGCTCAGCACACGGGTTAGTCCGGTGCAAACTTGATGCAGGTGGTAACGCGTGCGCGCGCAGAGATGTCACAGTAGCCTGAGATGATGAAACGGGTGACAAAGTGCGGGTGACGTCACGCACCGGAAGCGCACAGAGATTTTTGGGAATTTGAAGAAAGTTAAGAGAGTTGAAAACTAGACGCCGAACGAGGAGGGTCATACCTATCCAAAGGGTATTTGTCCAAAAGTGAACGTGATAGCGCGACTGGAGTTCGAACTCACGTACTATACGTCTGCAGTCCAGCGATTTAGCTATTACACCACGAGGACATTTGTATTAACTGTTTGAATTGTCAGTCGCTCATATCATTATATATACTCAAGAGATTCATTGACTATCGTCTTCCTTCAAGCTTTATTTCATTAGTTACTTATTGGTTTATTTACCTCCAACTCAGTAACTCCTTTAACAGTGGACAATGATTACTAACTTTTCCAAGTTGGCAACAAGAATATTCATTTAATAAACTTAGATAAACTGTTCGAGATGCATTTATTATGATAAAGAATTGCTAGCAATGAATTATTGGCTATGCATATTTCCTAAGCCAACAATATCTATTTCAGTATGCCCATATCTATCTATCTTAATCTGTTCATATTTATCTCGTCTGTTCATATCTATCTATCTATCTATCTATCTATCTATCAAATATTGTGGGTATGAACCCTCTTATCCTCGTACTATGATTTAAGTAATACGACAACTCTTTTGCGTTTTCGGCTGGGCTGTAGGATACACCGACTGCACCTCAGCAGAGGGGTAAGACCCCTCCCCCGAATTATTGTCCTGATTATGACACTAAACAATCTCATAGTGAGGTTCCAGTAATGTTGGAGCTTTAGGGAATGCGGAGCACCCCTTAATTGCCATCGCTCTCAGGTCCACTCTGGCCCACAGTGGTTGCACCTGATAGGGTCCAATCAATTGATTAAATAGAACTAATCTGCGTACTTATGCTAAACTGAATTGCTTGAAATAAAAATGTTTTTGACATTGAAACTGTTTAGGGTAAACTGAATTTATTTAAATAGAACTGGTTTGACATTGAACTGTGTGTAAATAATCTATACTTATACTAAACTGAATTGTTTGGAATAGAACCGTTTATTTGAATAAAAATGAATTTGGCATTAAATAACCGACAAAGGTTGATATGCCATAAAATCCAACCAACCAACCAACCAACGACTACTGTTCTTCTAAAAGGCTGGCTTTGACATTAAATAATCCTCGAAGGCTTATTAAACAAAGAAACTAAAATTAATCTATCCATTCATCTCAGTCTTTTCCTCTCACTATCCCCCCTCTCTCTCCTCAGTTTGGATCTATCTATCTATCCGTCTGTCTGTCTGTCTATTTTTCTATTTCTATATATATCTATTTCATATATTTGCTGAACCTTCTACAAAAAAAAAGATTGATAAACTTTATTAATATTATTGAATAAGGTAGAGAATTAAATGTTGGTGATGAAATTTACTTGGCAATAAATTGTTTGCGAAAAATTTCTTGCAATCCTTTTTTTCATGACAAAACAGGGTTATTTTTGAAAATTCTTTCTTATTAATCGCAATTCGGAGAAGCCATCTCAATATTTAAAAAAATCGGATTAGTTGGGAATTCGGATTTTAGGTTAAAGGATAAAATATCACTTCTAAACCCTTCGTAAGAGTCTGATTTATCCATCTTTTCACTTATTTTCACAATCTTGTCAGATTTACCACAATCTACTATTTTGCCTAACTGAGCTTTGCTAAGTCTTGAATACAGACCTCACGTTGCTTTGGGTACCTGCTGATCTTTGCTAAGTCTTGAATACAGACCTCACGTTACTTAGAGTACCTGCTGTTATTACTAACTGATCTTTGCTAAGTCTTGAATACAGACCTCACGTTGCTTAGAGTACCTGCTGTTGTTATTTACTCAGCTTTGCTAAGTCTGGCACAAAGATTTTCCTTTTGCTTACTGTACGTTCTGTTACGAAATCGTCGCTCAAATTAATAATTGAGCAAGCTCAGTGTCTAATAAAGATCAGCATGACTTAACAATGAGTCTCTCTCGACGATATCTTTGTCTTCCAAGTGCATTCAAATAAAGATCAAGACAGATCTGGATTCCTAGATACAATATTTTTTCCCTTAAGCCATGATTAGACACACGAGCGTCTCCCTGAAATTGACCTTGCTTCAAAACTCCTCCGGAGCCGTGTGAGTTCAAGAACAAATATTTTCACATAAACCCATGCGATCACATCAACCACCACCACCTCCACCGCTATCATCATCATTAAAACAACAACAACAACAACATTTTTTTTTCATTTAAGTATTTTATTAATTTGGGTTGTGGTAGTGACAAATTTTATTGATTCTTTTTCGTTTTAATATATATATATATATATATATATATATATATATATATATATATATATAAAATATTGAATTATTTACATAAAATAAGTAATGTTGAATCTATTACTCCTTCAAAGTTGTTGTTGTTGTTGCTCTTGTTTCGAGCAATGTTTAATCAGTGTTCGTTGGCTTGTGTGTGTATATATATTCATGGGTGTATATATGTATGCATGTAGGTCCACATATATAAATATACATAAACATATATACATACCTACATTTATATGCATACATATGCACATAGATAAATTTGCATATACATATGCCTATGTGTGTACATATATATATATATACGTATGTACGTACATGCACACACACATATATATGCACATACATAGATATGTATATATACACATATACATATATCTATATGCCCATATACATATATATGCAAATATATATTCACACACACACACACACACGCATATATATATATTACGTATACATACACATACACAGCATATATATGCACATACGTACATATATATACACATATACATATATCTATATGCCCATATACATATATATACACATATATATTCACACAAACACATACACACATATATATATGTCTATGTACGCATACTTCTATATGCATACACACATGTATATATATACCCATAAGCATATATAAAAAGATCCAAAACAAGGCTGTAACTGCATCTAAACGGATATGGCATTCGCACAGATTAAACAGCATCCAATAAAGTCTGGTAGTATTGTGAGATGCTGCTGGGGCGCCCTGGGTTAAGTGGTAATGATGCTTCGGCCCCGAAACCATGCCTGAACCCAGGGTCATCATCTGATGACGACTTTACTGGAAGCAAAACTGCTTCTTTGGCGGTAGTTTTTGTATATAATTTTTTAATATCCACATAAACAAATACAGGTACATACATAGGTATATATATATATATATATATATACTATATATATATATATATATATATATATATATATATATATATATATATCAGGGGCGTGTCTTCAAAACTATGCTGGGAGTAAGCAAAATGATCTTGTCAGTGAAATAATTAACAGGTTTAAAGAATTAATTAACAGGTTTAAAGATCTTGTCAGTGAAATAATTTACAGGTTTAAAGATTAATTAACAGGTTTAAAGTAAGCAAAATGATCTTGTCAGTGAAATAATTAACAGGTTTAAAGATTGATTAACAGGTTAAAGATCTTGTCAGTGAAATAAATTAACAGGTTTAAAGATTAACTTAAATGCATTAAATGACCTTGAAACGCCAACTACATTTTTTCTCGAGTTTTTTTTTTTTTTTTTTTTATTAACAACTAAATTTGAGCGTAAATTTCCAAACAAAATTTGACAAAATTAAAAAAAAAAACAAAAAACTCATATCACTTAACCATAGCACTTTGAATTTTAATTTGCTTAGTTATTTCATCTAAATATGATTATTCAAAAATTGTGATAATAAGTAATGAAAATCAACGGAAATATATATATATATATATATATATACACAGGGTATCGTTTGTGTTTTCTTAATTTAGAATTATATATATAATATATATATACATATATATATATTCTAAATTAAGAAAACACAAACGATACCCTGTCCTCATCAGCACCAACCAAAGGTGATGCCACAGTTTCGGTGGCTAAGGTGGTACTGCCACCCTTGGCGCCACCAGCAGCTTTTGCCATCGGACAGAGAAATGGAGAGAGAGAGAATTTACTCTTGTCAAATGCGTTTGCTTTCAGATGTGTTCATGAAAGTCATTTTTAACGATCATTCATATCCCGTTGCGCACTTTAGGTAGTGGTATCACGCGAATTTTATTTTCGTCGATTTGATTTTAATCCAATTACATATATATATATATATATATATCATCAAGGGTTTTCGGACTATTGTCTTCATTTTTATTGTTATTTCCACAACGTTTCGGTTGAAATGTCCTCCGGTCCTTCTTCAGGTGTTTGTCGAACTCGGGAAGTTTCACGGAACTTCCACTTACCGTCCTTTATTGAAGGTTCCCGAGTTTGACAAACACCTGAAGAAGGCGGAGGACATATCAGCCGAAACGTTGTGGAAATAACAATAAAGATGAAGACAATAGTCCGAAAACCCTTAATGATAAAAATCACTAAGCTTCGTCTCCGAAATTTAGACAACTAATATATATATTTATATATATATATATATATATGTGTATATACAGGATTAAATCTTAACGCTAAACGTTTTTTTAGTCCTTGTAATTTTTCAATACACAAAAATTCAGAGCAATATCAATATATATTTCAATTGTAATACATATATATATATATATATACAATGTACAACAGGATAAAGATTTACGATTTCGATCCACACTTGGACTAGCATTACACAAATCTGACATTTTACGCATGTTCAAAGTAAAAAAACGAACCCCAAAAACTCAGACGTTTGGAATAATATCTCACCTGAGGATCGAAACTAAAAAAGAATGAGGTGTGAGTTTTTATCCTGTTTGGCATCTTTTACATCTTATATATTTGAAATATATAGTAGTGCAGAAACGTGCAGACACACATACACACATGTAGGAGGGAATGAAATGAATCGAACAGAATATTCGTGGAATAAGGTCGACGGACGAAAGATATATATTTGGTGAGTTGATGATATATTCATCATAATTCATTTTACTTCTGCCAACGCATTTCGACTTCAAAATGTACTTGTACACAAAGCATTCTATTAAAACGTTATCTTAAATATGAGAACAAAAATAAAATAATCATAATTATCGCAAAAGTAAAAAAAAAGAAGATATATTTTGATTATTTTCTTTTTGTTCTGATTCTTCAAATAATTTTTTAATAGAATGCTTTTGTGTGGAGGCAAATTTTGAAGTCGATAAGCTTTCGCAGAAACAAAATTAAATAAATAAACAATAAATATATCATCAACTACACCAAGTTTATATCTTACGTCTGTTTATATATATATATATATATAATATATATATATATATATATATATATATGGCGGTCAAAAACATTGAAAGCTGCTAATGAATATTGCTTTTTCTCGTTTTTAAATCAGCAGCTGCAGGTGATTCTCGACACGCCTACATAATTGCCGATAATCTTTACCCAAATTTGTTCCATATTTCGCCTGGGTGTACCACATCGTTTTATTGGAGTTAGAGATTAACGAATTAGAGCTACAGGTTTTTCAAAAGTCGATGTCTGCTTACAAATTTCAAGCGTTCATTAAAACGTGTTGTAAATTCTACTGAAATAAATAATACATTAAACTTAATAAATATTAAATAAAGATATTTGTATGAAATAATTTTTATTAGGTAAGCAATGCATAACTTACTTCTTAGTAATACACGCCACTGATATATATATATATATATATATATATATATATATATATATATATATATATATAGTCAACACGTATTTTGATATAACATCGAAGAGAAGAGAATATTCTCCGGGACTTTATTGGTTAAAATTAACATCTCTAAGTTTAGAAAAGGCAGTTATAGTAGTTGCAAGAACAACAGAAGCAAGAAAGTGGTACGGAGGCCTGTTTCTGGTCGACGTCCCTCTTCGTGGATTGTTGAGACATCACATATTCAAAGTAAACAAAAAAAAAAGGAAATTTTCATGGGACAACTCTTGCTTTGAGTGTTTGTTTTTTTTTGCTTTTTTGTTCTGTTTTGTTTTGTTTTTGTGTGTTTTTTTTTTTTTTGTTCTTTTTTTTTTTGTCTTATCAAGTCATTTTTGTTCATGACAATCCAGTAAAGAAGTTTTTTCAACTTGCGTTTTACTCATCAGTAAACCTTTACTTTTTCTTTTCTTTCTTTCTTTCTTTCTCTCGGTCTTTCTATTTTTCTCTCGTTCTCCTTCTCTCTGACTATTTAATATTTTTTTACACTTAGCCAGATCTCACGAGACATTTCGAGATTTTGGTGCAATGTCGACGATAGTTCTTCTCTCAAAATTGGAAGAAAAAATAGTTTAGCAACAAATAGACTGAAGAAGTTAAGCGTCGCACTTGGCTGACAAAGGTAAACCCAGTTAATGTCTGTACGTCTCTGTTTAATGAAGTCGCCTGCTCTTCGTCAATTGCCGCCATATTGTAAGCCATATTTGTATATTTGATTAAAAAAAAATTAAATAAAATAAACAGTACCAGTTCATTCTTTTCATTTTTCTTTCTTTCTTTCTTTCTTTTTTTTTTTTTGAAAAAAAAGCACGGTTTTCATGTTTGTTTAAATACCACAATTAATATTTTTACATTATTTAAATAAAAAAAACAAAAACAAACAAACTCTGCCACATCATTGAATTTCAAACAAGCATTCACATACTTTCGCCAACAAACACACACACATACATAACACTTATATATACACATACATGATTACACATATCGATGTATGTAAATGCACTTGTAAAAAGCACATATATACACATATATATGCATTTACATACATACTTACATGTGTAAACTTACGCATCCATTTTTTCTATAAATGACTGGTATATTTTCCTTTAGTATGTAGATAAACTTGGTTTTCAAGTTTTTTGGTTCTGTTATAATGCAGTTGGTTTGTTTTTCTCGGATGTAAGGGGACATTATTTAAATATTCAAATTGAGATAGCAGTCCTATGACCTCATATACATATATATATATACACACACACACATACATGCATGCTGACGCTCCGGAACATGTTAGATTTATCTTAAATTATTTTTATTTTAGCTTTTTTGCAGTCTTTCTGGATTTCACCCCTTTCTGGATTGGATTTGAGGGGGATCTATCAGGAAAGGAATCCATTTTAACAAGTCTGCAACGGTCTTTTTTTTTTTTTATATATCTGGACGATATTTTTTTGAGTCCGACTCATTTGTGTCTTTAACTATGTCTGGATTCTGTTTTATATGCTCCAATTAGTCAATAGTTTGAAAGGCTTTTTTAATAACCCCTCTTCAAAAAAAAATTGTACAGAAGACATCCGTGACTTATATAAATAATTATTTCCTGGATAACTTCTGAAATGTTTTCCTGTTAAAAATATCCTCATTTTCTTCTTTTTTTTCTTTTCATCTTTGTAGGCATTTCTTGATGTCTCCAGTCAGCAAGACTTTTTAAAATTTCTTTCCTGGGATGACGTGGGATTAAAGAAAAAAAAGAAGATAGCTGTAAATTCGAAAAAAATTTGAACATGTCCACAAAGTATATACACATATCCAAAAAGAAAATGCCTTTGCATGTATGTACGTTAGCAGTTCTCCATATGTGTGCATGTGTGTATGTATATGCAACTCTGATTTCAAATGCTGATTTATCTCCTTAAAGAAACCAGTTGATCATTTAAATCGGAAGTTGTTGTCTCCCTTGAGAAACCGTTATTAGACGACTGTGAGCTCCTCCATTTTTTTCTTCTTTTTTTCTTTTTTTTTTCTTTTGAGTACTTGATATTGGCATGTCTATTATGATTGGTTCCTTCAAGACCGATCGGTCATTCGTAAATACCAAAAGGCCAAAGGTGTTTTGGCTCGTTCTGTATAGGTGAGAAGGGTTTTTCGGACTTGTCGACATCTCTTACAACGAATTCGAAACATTTTCGTCGAGTCTTGCGAATTTGTGACCAGGCAGAGGGCGGCCGTTTTTCTTGCGAAAACCAACGGCCCAATCAAGTTTGGTAACCAGTTTGAATAAGGACGTTCCGTTGACGATTTTTTCAATGAAAATACACCGGTCCTTTCTAGGATTTCTCTGCAAAGAAAGAATAAATGAATAAATATGACAAAATTAAGTAAAAAGCAAAACAAAAACAGCTTCAGTTACAAGTATTCATCAATAGATAAAAAGAAGAGAAACAAAAGTTATAAAAAGTGTACAAAACTACAGGGAGAGATTAGTGAAATCAGGATTAACTACTTTACCAGAAAGAAGAATGAGAGGTAATCTAATAGAAAATTTCAAATAATTTATGGAATTTCTAATTATGGTAGACAGCTCAGTCGGCTGGAGCTGTAGAAAGAGTGTTCTGGATACGACACTAAACAATCAAAT
>OY757944.1:18508535-18553535 GCA_963585895.1 Sepioteuthis lessoniana
TACGAATCTTTTCTGTCCTATAATCATAGTTTGGAAGATATGTCCCAGTCCAATCGGCTGGGGTTGTATAATACGGTGACTGCATCTCTCCAGAGAAGCAAGACATCCCGCTAACGAGTGTCATGATATGACGCTAAACTGCATCTTATGGTGTGTCTTTAGTCCTAAAGCTTGGAGAAATGTGGAGTACCCTTTCACTGCCATTAATACCAGGTCCACTCTGTCCCGGAGTGGTAATATCTGTTAGAGTCTGTTGTAGGTGACTCACCTATGACCAGAATAATGGACCTACCCAAAGGGTATATTAATCAAGAACATCAAGAGCATCAGCTGAAATAAGCACCTTGCCTGTCTTCGTGTACGTTGAACCAAAGGAAACCCTCCTCAGACACTTGGATACATTTGTGTGGCACCTCATATCTCCGTGTTGAGTTATTTATTTATTGACCCCTAATAATCGGTCATAACAGAGTCCATGTTATGTTTGTACTTGAAACCATTTAACTGTGTGCAAACAAATTAACTCTGGCTTGTTTTAAAAATCTTACCAACAAAAGATTCGCTGGTAAATCACACACACACACACATAACACCACACACACACACACACACACATACACAACGAAACACAACACACACACACACAACACACACACACACAACACAACACACATACACACAACACACACACACACACACACCACACAACACACACACATAACACAACACACACAACACACACACACACACCACAACACACACACACACACACAACACAACGCAACACAACACAGAACACAACACGCACAACACAGCACATCCACAAAACACACACACAACACACACACACACACACACATAACACAACACAACGCACACACAACACTACACAACACACACACAACACAACACAACACACACATTTATGTTATATCAAACGTCTGGTCGCAATGAAAGGACAAAACACAGAGTTACAAATCAAACGACCAGAAGACAAGTGAAAAAATTTAACAACTGTATCAACAACAAGAAACCAACAAAAATGTTCCAATAATTGTGTTGGTGAATATGAAAATCTGTGTGAAATTGAGAAGAAAAATGTTCGTTAGTTGTATTGGTAGGAATAAATTAATTTTAGGAATCTTAACGCGTGTTGAATGGTAGTGGAATCATGAAATAGAAATATTCCCATATTTGTATTGGTAGGGTGAGTCATAGCTTTACACGGTCAACCAAAGTTTATATCGACAGGGAAGGAGAAACGCCGATATTGAAGGAGTGGAATGTGTGTGGGGTGGTGATTCTCGGGTCAATCGGCTTCCGTCAAAAGCCGCAGTAAGAAGGTTAAGATGAGTATTGTGTGATGTTGAGTATTGTAGGCGTCGCGGTCGATGTTCTAGCGTCTGGGTGTGTGTTCTTCTCTGACTGATTCTCGAAAGAATCTCGTCTTTTATAGTTTTCCCTTCCTCAAATCGGATCAACTTTGGTCTTTCTTTATTTTTTACCGTGAAAGTCATAGATTGGTCGAAAAGTTACTTTTAATTTTATTCTTTGTGAGATATTCTATCAACATTTCACCATGCGTGAAGTCTATGCGCAGAAACACTTTTTTTTTTTTTCATTTTGGAAAAAAATTCGGCTCGGTAATATCCGGTAGGTGCTCTTCTGTCCTGTAAATTGGAATTGCCATTATTTTGTTTGTACGATAAATCAAAAGAGATCTCTATCAGTCATATAACATTTATATATAGATATATATATATAGATAGATAGAGAGAGAGACAGACAGACAGAGAGACAGACAGGGGGGGGGCTTTCGTGGTTTAATGGTTACCTTCGTAGAAAATGAACACAGCGACACGAGTTCAGATCCTGGATAAGACATTGTGCGAAAATCCTTTGGAAAAATTATATTTTTCCAGTTATTCTCTCTCCACTTTTGGGTAAATAGTAGGGCATACTGTATTCTTCAACTTTTTTTATGGCAAATGGTCAAGAAGGAAAACCTGTGAAACTCCTCTTAAAAAAAGACCTTGAGTCGCATACTGCTCGTTCGGTAGGTATATATATATATATATATATATATATATATATATATATGTATGTGTGTGTGTGTGTATGTATGTGAGTGTGAGTGTATGTTGGTGTGTGCGTGTAAATAGGATTTGGCATTAAGTAACCAATAAGCGTTGATATGCCATAAGAAAAAAACAAACCAGCCAGTTCTGTCAGTAAGTAAAGTTGATGACCATAGTCGAGGGTGACCCAAAGGTTCCCTTTTCAATAGCTACTACAACTAGGTGTAGGGGAGGGCACTACTCCTTTCCCTGGATTACTCCACTTTACCCTTGATCCCTACATTATAATGCTTTGTGTTAAGCAAGGCGGTATCTAGTACCATTTGGTATGACTGGACCTGGGATTGAACCTCGGTCTCCTGGAACATTGACGAACACTACTGATTCGGCCAATGGCCCTGCAGTTATGTCCGTAATGGTATTTAATAGTTTAATGCTGTTCTCGTCGACAATGCAATATACTCCATTTGCATTTAGTTTGGTTTTAAGGCTCATCAGTCACTGTAGGTTATTAAAGCGAAATCCATTTTTCTACATATAAACAGTTCTATTTCAAACAATTCAGTTTAGCCTAAGTACAGTTTCAAGGCCAAAAAACAATTCTATTTCAAATAATTAAGTTTAGCATAAGTACGGAATTTAAACGAAAAAGCAGTTCTATTTCAAGCAATTCAGTTTTGCATAAGTACACAGTTTAAATGTCAAAACAGTTCTATTTCACACAATTCAGCTTAGTTTGGTTTTATGGCTCATCAGTCACTGTAGGTTATTAATGCAAAATCCATTTTTCTACATATAAACAGTTCTATTTCAAACAATTCAGTGTAGCATCAGTACAGTTTCAATGCCAAAAAACAATTCTATTTCAAACAATTAACTTTAGCATAAGTACGCAGTTTAGTTCCATTTGACCAATAGATAGGGCCCTATCATGTGCTACCACTCCGGGCCAGAGTGGACCTGGGAGTGATGGCAATGAAGGGGTACTCCGTATTCCCCAAAGCTCCATCATTACTGGAAACTCAGCATCGGATTGTTTAGTGTCATACCCAGGACACTCGTTGGTGTGTGTCTTACCCCTCTGCAAAGATGCTGTCGGTGTATTCTACAGCCCCAGCCGACTGGGCAAAATCCTGTTTGCGTTTCGCATATATATATATATATATATGTGTGTGTGTGTGTGTGTGTGTGTGTGAGAGAGAGAGAGAGAGTGTGTGTGTGTGTGTGTGTGTGTGTTAAAGTAGCGTTGAGACAGGGTCAACTGTTCCTAGTGACAGTCATTTACTCATCTATATGATCAGCCGCCCAAGAATCAACGGCGTTTGGTGACTGTGAGTTTTTGGCTAAGTCTACGCTATATATATATATATATATATATATATATATATATATGGTGTCCCAAAAAGATGTATACACACTTTAAATAACTGCTAACCAAGTTGTTATTATTATTTGTTTCATTTTCAACATGTAAAAGAATTTAATAACATCCTTCAGTCGTTTTGTCACTGCCGTTTCTGAATGGAGAGCCACCATTGAAAGTGAATGCATGCAAATACCGAGGGAATTGCTTCATGATGTATGCTACTCCATTGCTTCGCGTTATCGGCGGTGTCTGGACCAGAATGGACATCAATTTGAGAAGCGGAGGTGTTCGTGGTGTAATGGTTATCGTCGTAGAAAATGGACACGGCGACACGAGTTCAAATCCTGGACGAGGCCGATTGCATTTCACATAGCACTAATACCCTTGGGAAAGGTATGAATCCAATTATTCTCCCTCCAGCTATGGGTAAATAGTAGGGATGACTGGTTCTTCAGCCTTGGTGAGGCAACTAGTCTAGGAAAAGGAAAACTCTGAATTCAAACCTGTTAAACTCTGCTTAAAAATTGACCTTGTGCCATATCCTGCCAAAGCGGAGGGGTTGGTAAATAGGATCAATTTGAGAAACGGTAGTGAAAAAACGACAGAAGGATGTTGTTAAATTCTTTTACAAGTTGAAAATGAAACAAATCTAATATATCTAATGAGTAGAGTGTTCGCTAATGGTTCGGGAGACCGGAGTTCAATCCCAGGTCGAGTCATACCAAAGACTCAAAAAATTGTACTTGATTCCTCCTTGCTTAGCCCTCAGCATTATTAGGTAAGGATCAAGGGTAAAGTGGAGCAATCCAAGGAATGGAGTTATGCCCCCCCCTACACCTCGGTTTGTAGCTATTAAAGAGGGATCCTTCGGGTTACCCTCGACTAAGGTCGCCAACTTTACTTTAGTTCTTTAACATGGTTTGGCCGTTGGGGAGCGACTCAAGTTGCGTGTTTTGAGCAGCAATTGTCTGTCCGATCCCATCCCTTTCTAGAAATGCAACTAATTTGAATTCAAAAGTTTCCTTCTCCTAGTCTGGTTACCCTACCAAGACTAGAGATATATTTTACTTATTTAATATAGCAATATATTTGTATATATTTATCTGTACGACTGTGGGCTTAAGAGTTAATTAGCTGAAAAGTTTATATGATAATGTCATATTTACTATAGATGACTTTTTATACCAATGGGATATAAGCACTGCACCACTGATGAGTGGAAATGTATGAACCACTAGAGGGAGGATTTTGAAAGATAAACCGCATTTAGAAGAATCATGAGAATAACTTGATCAGTCAACCAGACATTGGCATGTTAGAGTGTTCGCCAATTACCCGGGAGACCTAGGTTCAATCCCAGGTCAAGTCACACCAAAGACTAAAAGAATGTTACTTGTTGCCTCCTTACCTAACACTCAGCATTATAAGGTAAGGATCAAGGGTAAAGTGGAGCACTCCAGGGAATGGTGTAGCACCCTCTCCTACACTTTGGTGTAATCATCATCGTCATCATGTCGTGCCGCCAGCACGGATATCCCTGACCCTCTCTCGCCACTTCTCCCAATCGTTCATCGCCTCTGGCTAGTCTTCAGAGCTACAATCCGTATCCTCACAGAGCTGCTGAATGTATGATCGAGCTGGTCGTCTTGCTTTTGAACAGCCATATGTGGTGGTCCATAGGAGTACATCACTTATGAGCTCGTCCCTGCTTCTCCATCAGTGTCCTGCATGTCTGATTCGTCTAGGATAGTTTTCGTGATGGGAGGCAGGTGGCCGTATAGTTGGTGCTTTGTGGGGTGTTGCCTCCTGGAATTGTTCGATATTGCTCGCAGCATACTTGTGTAATTGCCGTCTAGCTTTTTCTCCAACCGTTTTGTTAGCGTCCAAGTAGCGCATCCATATAGCAGTATCGATACGACCGCTGCTTGGAAGAAACTGTGTTTAATTCTATCGGTCAGGTCTGACTTCCATATGATCGATAGCCTACCGATAGCCGTCCATGCCTTCGTTAGCCGCGTGTCGATATCTTTTTCGGTTGATGAGACACTGCTTCGTAGGTAGGTGAATTTGTCTACCAGTTTCAAAGAGCTTCTGTCTAGTGTGGAAATGTCGCCTGTTTGATTAAAGCACATGTATTTTGTTTTTAGCTATCGAAAAGGGAGCCTTCGGGTCACTCTCGACAACGGTCGCCAACTTTACTATATATATTTACATGGTGAAATGGTAGATTGTGGTGAATCGGACGAGATGATGAAGATAAGTTTGTTTGTTTAATGGAATATTAACGTTCTTCGGTTATTTGATGCCAAATCCATCATTCTATAAATCCAGCAGTGGTACTATTTAACCCATAACTGAGAGGATAAGGAGGTTCATACCTTTCCCAAGGGTATTTGTCCGAAAGTGAACATAATAGCACGAGTGGAATTCGAACACGCTGACTATAATTCCACAGTCGAGCACTTTAACCGTTACACCACGAGGAACCCCCAATCAGACACATAGGGTTTAGTAGTCATAGTTCATTCTTTATTCAAGAATTTCTTTAGAATTTCTTTGAAATGTTTGAATAAAGAATGAAAAATATCACTACTACATATATATATATATATATATATATATATATAGCATTTTCTCTTTTAAACTTGTTTGATTAAGCAGGACTGACACTACATTCTCCTGTTATCTCTAGTAATTTTTTCTTCCGTAAATTCTCCTACCACCCATTCTTCATCCTACTCTTTATATAAATGTGTATGTCTCGCCATTGTCTTTGTCATTACATTATTTACTCTGCACGAAGATGGCTCCAGTTGGGAAGGAAAGTACTTTGAAAAAATGCGGCACCTTCCAAAATTCATTCAATCCAAAAATCAAACATTTCATGCGAAGACTTGAACGGATCAAAGATAGAACAAGCAGTGTCAGCCCTTTTTATTCACACAACACACACACACACACACATATATATATATATAGAAGACATTTGAAAATCTTTTAATCATCTTTTTCCGGTTTATGTATGAGATGTCACAAATGAAGATGTTAGCTATTTAATAATTGTCCAGAAATCTCTGATTAAAAATACTCAAATTCAAGACTTCGTTTGCCATCATTAATAACACATGATAACAAGAAAATCTATTGCCTAAACACACACTCACACACAAACATTCTTACACACACACACACACACTCACACACACACACACAATATATATATGTATATATATATATATATATATATTGGTAGCTTTTTATATATATCAAGCAATAATATCCAGTTGGCGTCCTAAGACAATGGGTGTGGATTATTCGTGTATAGAAAAAATGAAGGATTTTCATATAAATCTATGGGAGTGCTCGATGTATGGCTATTGTTATATATTTTCTTTTTCAGATTGATATAAGAAAACTCACATACAAAGCGTTCGCAAAGTAAATGAAAGAAAAAGACTTCAATCATGGTTAAATTGTCATTATAAATCTATTTCCAAAATTAAGCGTGTAAGTCACCTGAGGAGACAAAGATTATAGTCTTCGCCGAAATAATTCTATTATGACAATTTAACAAATGGCTGAGCTTTTCTTCCAGTTACATGATAGATAGATAGATAGATAGATAATGAACATATCGCTGAACCCGCTACTTTGAGTTTCACGATTCCGATATTCAAGTAGGTTAAGCAATACATTTCACGAGTTTGTGAGTATTACTGCACACATACACTAGGGCACCTCTGGTGGTGTAACGGTTAGCAAGTTAGACAAGCAAACCTACACGAGTTAGTTCAAGTCTCATTGGGCGCCCCATTCATTCGGCCTTGTGCAATATCGAAGCAAAGAGCTTTGTAAATTACATGGGCACCTCGGGTGGTGTAATGGTTAGCAAACTAGGCTGGCAAACCTACACAAGTGAGTTCGAGTCTCACTGGATGCCCCATTCATATGTCCTTGTGCCACATTTAAGCAAATTTTAGTAAATTACTACTGCACACACATACGCACACACACACACACTTAATCGTACACACACACACACATTAAGATAAAAATTTAAAAAATGTGTGTGTGTGTGTTTGTGTAAGACTTTTCCATCCACTTGATATCCTCTCCAAACTTTACAGATTTTTTCATTATGGTTTCTCTTATTCTAAGACCTTCTTCAAAGTTCTCTTGTCGAAGTTTTATATAATTAAGGAATGATTTTTTTTATTTTAATCATTTTTCATTAATTATATTTTATCATTCAGTTTGGTTGGGCTTTGAACTATTCGGCTCTTAGTTCAGATGTATAGCATTTGGGTACAGTTTACGCTCGTGCGCAAAGGATATGACAATCACCATGGTCATAATAAACTCCTGACAGTAAATGGGGCAGGGGTATGGATGACGTCATGCCCAAAAGAGATGGGCAGAGAATTTGGAAGATTTTGAAAAAGATTCAGTTGAGGTCCGACCATGGTGTTGAGAAGTTGAAGTCCGACCATGCAGTTGAAGGTTGACATTGGACTATGCAGGCAGACAATTGAGTTTCTGTCATTGGGGCCGAGAATTGAGTTCTCTGCCATTGAGTTGAGTTTTCTATCTTTGCGGCGGCGGTTAAGTTTTGCAGGTCCCAACCAGCGAAGATGAATTTGAGATCTCAAACATCACGCGATGTGCCGAACGTTGGGGGTGTTGTTAGCATAGTATGATTACGAAAGACTTTTAAGAATTGTCTCTCTCCTCTTGTCGAAGAATCGAAGTCAGAAGTTTGTAAATTGTTCGTACCTGAACAATAGAGTCGCCTGCGTATTTGTATTGAGTGGTTTGCATCTGTATACATAGGGCTATACAACAGAAGTCGCTCACCGTGGAAGTATACAAGCAAATAATCATAGTTGTTCGTAATCTTAGTAGAGCTACTAATTCATCAGACGCAGTGACAGGAAAAATGTGTCTGTGTGCTCGGTCTATAAAAAGGGAAGTTCAGCTGGTACACCGGTTAGTGGGGCCGCAGAGCCAAGAAGAAGGCCACTGATTCACTGACACACACTCATTATCTTTAATATCTGATTTTGATTAATCTTTTGGGATATTTTTGCTTCGTTTCATTTATTTATTTTTTAATTTTTTATTTCATTTTATTTCAAATTTCTTATGAAATTTATTTAGAAAAATTATTTTGTAAAATTAACTTCGACTTCTAAATTCTGGTCGTGAATCGTCGCTTGACACCACACGTGGTTAGCAAACTCGGATTAATGGACTATTGTTAACGAGTACGGTTCTCACTGAGTGACCCATAAATTCAGCCACTTGCCACAACTAAGCTTAGGTTAGCAAAGCTTAGTAAATAATAGGACATCTTCACGTAGAGTAATGCTTTGTAAGTTAAACCAGCTAATAATTACTTTTGAGTCTCAGTGAGTGCTCCATACATCCGGCCTTGTGCCACAACTAAGCCAAGTTTAGAAAATAACAGAGCACTTCCCGTTGTGTAATGGTTTTCGAGGTAGAATTAACAGACCATTATTAAAGACATCGATACTCACCGGGTGACTCATACACCCGGCCTTGTGCCACAGCTAAGCAACTTCTAGTAAATAACAGGACACTTCACGTGGTGTAATAGTTAAGAAACTTTGATCAACAGACCATTGTTAGCGAGTATGATTCCAACTGGGTGATCCAAACATAAGGGTGGGGAGGGTTGTCTCCGTGGTGTAATGGTCAAAGTGCTAGACGTTCACTTTCGGACAAATACCCTTGGGAAATGTATGGACCTCTTTTATCCTCCCATCAATACTGTCTTTCTAAAAAAGAATGGATGGATTTGGCATTAAATAACCCGAGAAGGTTGATATGCCAATAAATAATAACACAAAAACAAACCAAACATCGGTCCTTGTGCGAAAACTATTCTCAGCTTATCAAATAAATGGATACCTTTCATAGGTTAAGTTAAAATAGCAAACCAGTTAGTACAAAGTTTGATGGTTTGGTTTCTTTGTTTAATGGCATATCAACATTTGTAGGTTATTTAATGTCAAAGTCATTCTTCTAGAAGAACAGTAGTGGTACTATTTAACCCATAGCTGTAAGGATAAGGGGGTTCATACCTTTCTCAAGGGTATTTGCTCGAATGTGAACGTAATAGCGCGACTGGAGTACGATTCCGCAGTCCATCGCTTTAACCATTACACCACGAGGACACTCCCTATAAAGTTTGAGTGTCCTGTTATGACGCAAAATATCTGATGGTGATGATCCAATCCTGGATATTTGGGAAATGTAGAGTACCCGTTTATTACCATTGCTCATAAGTCTACTCTGATCCGGAGTGGTAGCACCTGATTGGATCCTGTCTATGGGTCAAAAAGAACTGTTTGACATTTAAACTGAGAGTAAACAACTGACTTATGCTAAACTGAATTGTTTGAATTACAACTGTTTTTACATTTATCTGTGAGTAAACAAATGACTGATATTTAATTGAATTTACAGTGATACATTGCAATACTTGAAAACATTTAACTTTGTGCAAAATAATGAGTATAATTGAATAAAATAATTAGTATTAAATAGCAATACTTGTATCTACTTCACTGAGTGCAAACAAATGATTAATATTGAATAGAATTATAAGTATTAAGTTTGGTTTGGTTTGGTTTGGTTTGGTTTTATGGCATATCAACCTATATACGTTATTTAGCGCCAAATCCATTTTTATGTAAATAATCTGTTCTATTGAAAACAGTTCAGTTTAGCATAAGTACACCGTTTAATTGTCAAAAACATTTCCATTTCAAACTATTCAAGCAGTTATATGTAATAATTCGGTTAAGTGTAAATACAGTTTTAATATCAAAAAACAGTTCTATTTCAAACAATTCAGTTAAGCATAAGTATGCAGTTTAAGTGTAAGTACGGTTTAATTGTCAAAAACGTTTCTATTTCAAGCTATTCAGTTTACTCAATTCATTTTAGCATAAGTATGCTGTTAGTTCTATTTAACCCATTCATAGGGCCCTATCAGGTGTTACCACTCCGGGCCAGAGTGGACCTGGTAGCGATGGTAATGAAGGGGTACTCCGCATTCCCCAAAGCTCCAGCATTGCTGGAACCTCACCATCAGCTTGTTTAGTGTCATATCCAAGACACTCGTTGGGGGGGAGTCTTACCCCTCTGCAGAGGTGCAGTCAGTGTATTCTACAGCCCCAATATAAGTATTAGATTGCAATACTTGAAACCATTTAGCTGGGTGTAAAGTAAATAGAATACTTCGTATTAGATAAAAATACCTAAAAGCGTATAGCTTGGTACGAAAAAATGAGATCAGGTTTGATTCAAAATGTTATCAATAAATGGGTTTACAAATCCTGTATATTTAATATATATATGACGAAAAGAGGATTTGGCATTAAATAACCTACAATAGTTGATATGCCATAAAACACAACCCAACCAAATCCAATATATTTAATATATATGTATAAAGAGGATTTGGCATTAAATAACCTACAATAGTTAATATGCCATAAAAGCCACCCGAAGCAAATCCTATATATGTAATATATATGTATAAAGAGGATTTGGCATTAAATAACCTACAATAGTTGATATGCCATAAAACACAACCCAACCAAATCCAATATATTTAATATATATGTATAAAGAGGATTTGGCATTAAATAACCTACAATAGTTGATATGCCATAAAAGCCACCCGAAACAAATCCTCTATATCTAATATATATGTATAAAGAGGATTTGACATTAAATAACCTACAATGGTTGATATGCCATAAATCCAACCTATATTGGGGCGGATTGGGCGGAATTAGTTGACAGTGCCTGAGAACACGAAGCCCCAAAGGGTTTTAATTGCAAAACTAAAAGTTTTATTTATTTTAACCTAACGACAGTGTTTAGAATAATCTGACTTTATCCTATGTAGAGGGGTAAGAATCCCCCCCCACACACACGAAACTAGATCTAATGGTGAGGCTTCCATTCGGAAGTTTTAGGGAATATGGAGTCACCCACTTCATTGCCATTGCTCAAAGGTTAACTCAGAGAGTTTGTACTTGTTAGGATCCCCTCTAGGGTGGTGTAATGGTTAAAGCGCTCGACTGCAGAGTCGTAGTAAGCGAGTTCGAACTCCAGTCACGCTATTATGTTCGCTTTCGGACAAATACCCTTTGGGAAAGATATGAATCCCCTTATCCTCCCAGCTATGGGTTAAGTAGTACTACTACTGTTCTTGAACAAGGGTGGCTTTGGCATTAAATAACCCAAGAAGGTTGATGTGCTATTAAACAAAGAAACCAAACCAAACCAAAATCATCTAGGGGTCAAACAGAGCAAGTGTCCTTGGTATGGCATTAAACTGTTTCTGACAATGAGGCTCCTGTCCTGGAGTTTTGGAGAATGGGGAGCCACCCCATTATTGCTATTACTCCCAAGTCCACTCTGAACCAGAGTGGTAGTACATATCAAAGACCCATTTTTGGGTCAAATAGATCTATTTGAAAATTATTTACATTTGATTGGATACGTGAAACCTTCACTGTGTGTAAACAAATGATTATTATTAAATCGGAATTTATTACTTGAGACCATATAATTATTAGCGTTTGATAGGAATACTTGAAATCTTAGAAATGGTTTGAATTAGACAGGAATATCATTTATCTGAGCGTAAAAAAAATGTCTTAAGAAATGCAACTGGAGGAGTCCCATGGCGTAACGGTCAAAGAGCTGGACTGCCGCATCGAAGTAAGCGGGTTCGAACTCCAGTCGCGCTATAACATTCTCTTTCGGAATAATTCTCTCATGAAAGTTATCTGCCCCCAGCTATGGGTTAAATAGTACCACTGCAAGCATGGCTTTTGCATAAAATTACCCGCGAAGGTTGATATGCCATTAAACAACACAAAAATGTAAATATGAACGTAAAATGAACGTGATTCTCTAACCTCTGGGCGTAAAATATCCCTGGACAAGTTGACATGCCGTTAAAATCTCATTTTTGAAGTGGGCCCCAAATAAATCATTTAGTCTTGTGCCAAACTTAGCAATGCTAAATAGCAACAACGAGACATAGCTGTTTTTGAACTTGGATTACTTGCAATTATAACCATTACATTACGAGCGTTTCCACTGCAACCAGCCAAGGAGGAAACTTTCATTTCCAGCCATTTATACTTTGCTTTGAAATTGGCCTTGTGTCACATCGGCAAGTTGTGGAGGGGCTAGGTAAATGCATGCACTTGTTCTTGTATTATTTAGTTTGGATAACATTCCACTATTCAATTAATATACTCCGGCAGAAAGTAGTAGTAGTAGTAATTTACTAAGGGTTTTTTTTGCTTAGATCTTGCACAAGGCCATAGGAATGGGGCACCCAATAAGACTCGAACTCACTCTTGCTGGTTAGCTTGTCAAGCTTGCTAACCATTACACTACCCGAGGTGCCCTACTCCAACAGAAAGTAGTCTTCTTCCGCCTTGAATTTTTTTTTTCCTGAAGGCCCCGGTTGTAAGAATGAACGGAGGTAAAATTGTGAAAATTTGACGAGAACGAACGGGGGAAGAAGTGAAAGTATTACTAATTAATGTGCATGCGCGTGTGTGTGTGTGTGTGTGTGTGTGTGTATCTGTGTCTGTCTGTGTGTGTGTGTCTGTTTGTAGGCTTGTCTGTCTCCCTGTCTGTTGTCGTGGGTGTGCTTTCGAAGTTGCGTAGAAAGACGGTTTTACTTATGAATGAAGGCGTGAGTAAAAACTTTTATGAATGAATCATTGAAGAAATACGTGCGCGCTTGCGTGTAGACATTCTCGTCTTTTTGCGTTCTTTATTCTGTTTAAAATTTGGCTACCCGAGATCTAATCCTGTACAGAATTGGTTGAATGTCACTTTGCGCTAATACCCTTAAAATGGTATAAATGTTTCTCTCCACCTACACCAAGTGTGGTTAAATATTAAAGCAGACTAGGATCTTTAGCCTTGGAACGGCAACCACTCCTTTATGTGTAGGATATGACACAAGGTCAATTATTAAGCGGAGTTTGACAGGATTTGAATTTAGAGTTTTCCTTCAAAGTTGCAAAACCAAGATTAAAGAGACCTGTTTGCCCTACTATTTACTCATAGGTGGAGGGAGAATAGTTGAATTCATGCTTTTCCTAATGGTATTAGTACTATGTGAAATGCAAACAGCCTAGTCTAGGATTTGAACTCGGATCACTGTGTCTATTTCTTACAATTACATTACATTACGAGCGCCTCCACTGCAACCAGTCCAGGAGGAAACTTTGATTTCAAGCCAACTGTACTTTTCTTTGAAATTGTCCTTGTGTCACACCCTGCCAGTCGTAGAGAGGCTGGGTAAAAGCATACACTTGTTTTTGTATTATTTACTCTGGATAACATAAGACAACTCGAGTTTGAATGCTGGATGAGGTGGTTTGTGTTTCACTTTACGCTAATATCCTTAACATAACTCTTTCTCTTTCATCCATCAAATTTCAGCTTAGAGTAAAAAGTGTGGCAGATTTTGATCTTTAGCCTTGATACGGCAACCAGGCGAGGAGAAGGAAAACTTATGTAGCAAATCATCTCCACTCTGCTTTAAAATTGGTCTTGTGATGTAGGGGTTGGGAAAATACATATTCAGTCTGGTACAAGGCCACACATTTGAGATACCCTAATCATCGATCGCACTAATCCTGCGAATTGGTTTGTGAGATGAGTCTGATTACCATCTAATTGTGATACGTGTGTTGAAATATTTTCTATACTTAGTTGATCTTGGCACAAGGACTCAACTGTTGGCCTTCCAACACCATTCAGTAACACAAACTTTGAAACATTTTCTATGCTTAGTTGATCTTGGCACAAGGACTCAACCGTTGTCCTCCCAATGCCATTCAGTAACACGAACGTTGAAATATTTTCTATACTTAGTTGATCTTAGCACAAGATCTCAACCGTTGGCCTCCCAATGTCATTCAGTAACACAAACTTTGAAACATTTTCTATGCTTATTTGATCTTGGTACAAGGAGTCAACTGTTGGCCTCCCCATGCCATTCAGTAACACCAACTTTGAATTATTTTCTAAAGTTGTTTTAGTCTCGTATAATCTCCAGTTATGTATGGTAGAAAATGCATCTTCACAATCGTTTTAAACACGTAAGCACTTTATACATAATTGCAATATCACTCTTTTAAGAGCCACCGTATTAATAAAGAACACTATCATTTTAAACTGGTTAACACTTCATATTTAGTTGCATAATCATTGTTTTAAGCGATAATGCTTTAATAAAATTCACAATCATTTTAAATAGGTCAACGCATCATAAGTGTTGGCAACCTCAGTCGAGCGTGACTCGAAGGTTCTCTTTTCAATAGCGACCACGCCAAGGTGTATGGAAAGGTGCTACTCCATTCCCTTGGTCATTATCTTATAATGCGGAGTATTAAGCAATACGATATCAAGTACCATTTTTGAGTCTTCCGTATGACTCGACCTGGGATTGAAACCAGGTCTCCTGGACCAGTGGCTGACACTGTACTCATTAGGCCAATGAACTGGGTCATTGACCTGATTTGCCGGGTCATTCGCCAAATGAGTAGAGTGTTCACCAATGATCCGGGAGACCGGGGTTCAATTCCGGGTCGAGTCATGCCAAAGACTCAAAAAATGGTATTGGATGCCTCCTTGCTTAACTCTTCGCATTATAAGGTACGTATCAAGGGTAAAGTGGGGTAATCCAGGGAATGGAGGAGCGTTCTCCCCTACACTTCGGTGTAGTAGCTATTGAAAAGTGGTAATATCAATGTTTTCAAGTGTCATTACATGAATAAAGTTCATAATCACATTAAACAATTAAATAGTTCATACTTAACAGCTATATCAGTTTTTTTAAGAACCAGTGAATAAATGAATTTCACCATCTTTTTAAATTGGTAAATTGGTAAATATTTCATCCGTAGTTGTAATATCAATATTTCAATATATAAGTTTCTATAATATATAAGTTTCTCAATCTTTTTAGAATTATTAAACACTTCATACTTAGTTGCAATATCAATATTTTAAGAGCCAATGTATTGATAAAATTCACAATCATTTTAAACAGGTAAACACTTCATACTTAGTTGCAATGTCAATGTTTTAAGAGACAATGTATTGATAAAATTCACTATAATTTTAAACAGGTAAATACTTCATACTTAGTTGCAATGTCAATGTTTTAAGAGCCAATGTTTTGATAAAATTCACAATTATTTTAAACAGGTATACATTTATACTTAACTGCAATATCAATGTTTTAAGACCCAATGTATAAATAAAGTTCACAATCATTTTAAACAAGTGAACCCTTCATCTTTAGTTTGGGTGGGTTGGGTTTTATGTCATATTAAACCTTGCAGGTTATTTTCTTGATACGAGGTGCATACGATAAGTTTCCAGATTTTTTTCGTATGGGAATTTAAAATTGTCGTAGACTCTTGAAAATTCGGTATGTTATTGCTATACATCTTTTGAGATGACTGACTAATTTTTATGATTTCAGCTTCAAATGAACAGCTAAAGCAGCAATTGGAATACACCCTACTAAGCCTGATTTTCACACCTGGTGAATTTCAAAAATGCAATCTGACACATTAGAAGAACGATATGCAATAAAATTCTGTTTTAAACTTAGAAAAAAAGGCCTCAGAAACGTATGGGATGATGAGAGGTGTGTGAGGAGTAAGGAAGTCAATACACCAAAGTTGATTGGCCAAAGGGTTAGGGTTAGGATTAGGGTTACTATGTTGAGGTTGTAAGGGAGTTCAGGAAGAGATTCCGTCGGAAGAGACCAGCGCTCTTCAAATCGTGTCAGTGGCATTTCCACCAGGACAATGCACCAGTCTACAACTCCATCCTTGTCACAGACTATTTGAGCAAGATAGGCATCAAGACAGTTCCTCAGCCTCCCATATAGTCCAGACCTTGCTCCCTGTGACTTTTGGTTATTCCCTAAGCTCAGAGGCTGTCGTTATGAGACAATTGAGGAGATGAAAGAGGCTGTGACGAAGGTCATTGACACGCTCACATAAGAGGACTTCCATGGGGCCTTCCAGAAGTTGTTGGAACGGTACAACAAGTGAATGGCAGCCGGAGGATATAACTTCGAAGGGGACTAGAGTTTCTTGTGGGTACTATCAATAAAAGTGCCCATACGAAAAAAGTCTGGAAACTTATTGTATGCACCTCGTACATTTTAAACGAGCCTGAGCTCATTCTTTTGTACACAATAAAATAATTTCAAGTATTGCTACGTAACAGAAACAATGTAATATAAGTCATCATTTGTGTGCACGCCTTGAAGAGGTTACAAGAATTACTATTTATTTCAGACTCATAGATGGGACTTTAATAGGTACTCCCATTCCAAGCCAGGGTGGAATTAGGAATCTTGAAAAAGAAGGAGGTGACTCCACACTCCCCTGAAGTACAGAACTGGGGACTCACCATATGGATGCATTTTAATGCCATACCCAGGTCATGAAGATTAAGTTTTTAAAAAGTTCAGGTATAATTTCCTGGAATCAGAATATTAGTAGAAACACTTTTGAAATTATGATAGTTTGACATCTCCTTATTTCAGAGAAAAATTATGAATGTGGTTTGTTCCGTTATATGGTTTCTAGTATTCCAGTCTAATTCTAATAATCTATTTGATCCCTAGTAGAACCCTAAAAGGACTACTAATAATAAGTAAAAGTTGGTGACATTAGTCAAGGGTGACACGAAGGCTCCCTTTTCAATAGCTATTACACCGAGTTGTAGGGGAGGGTGCTACAATGGTTTGGTTTGGTTTGGTTTTCTGGCATATCAACCTTTTTAGGCTATTTAATGCTAAATTCATTTTTATACACATAAACAGTTCTATTTCAAACAATTCAGTTTAGCAAAAGTAGAATTTTTGTTTACACATACTTAACTGTAAAAAACAGTTCTATTTCAAACAATTCAGTTTAGCAAAAGTAGAATTTTTGTTTACACAATGTTAACTGTAAAAACAGTTCTATTTCAAACAATTCATTTTAGCATCGTTACACAGTTCTATCTGACCCATAGATAAGACCCTATCTGACCCATAGATAAGACCCTCAGGTGCTACCATTCCGGGTTAGAGTGTACCTGGGAGCGATGGCAATAAAAGGGTACTCAAAGTTCCAGCATTACTGGAGCCTCATCATCAAATTGTTTGGTGTCATATCCAGGACAATCGTTGAGGGAGTCTTAACCCTATGCAGAGATGCAGTCAGTGTATTCTACAACCCCAGCTGACTGTGCCAGCAATACCATAGTTTCAAATATCTACGTCTAATAATTATCTGTTCGAAAAGCTTTAAGTAACTATTATCAATACAAATGATTTACGGACAGTTGAAGGATTTCAAATATTCCTATCTAATACTAATAATTTTAAACTGGTGTATTTAACCACTCAATAGGAACCTTACACATGTTATCATTCCGGGTCACAGTGGACGTAGGAATAATTACATTAAATGGATGATTTCACACACCTTAGAGCTCTACGAATGGAGCCTTACCACTGAATACAGTTTAAAGTTTCACGTAGGACAACGTTTATAGAGCATTCTGACTCCTCTACAGGATATTCATCGGCATATACTTGGCCCCTTCGATAGTCCGTGTGTTTGTGTGTGAATTAATATATACTTTACATTATCAATTATACAGAAATTTTCTTTAAAAGCATATAATTTTCAGTTTTCCTGGACGAGACTGATGGAATTTCACATAGCACAAATACCCTTGGGAAAGGTATGAATCCAATTATTCTCCCTCCAGCTATGGATAAATAGTAGGGCAGACTAGGTTCTTCAGCCTTGGTGAGGCAACTAGTCTAGGAGAAGGAAAACTCTGAATTCAAACCTGTTAAACTCCGCTTAAAAATTGACCTTGTGCCATATCTTGCCCAAGCGGAGGGGTTGGTAAATATGATAATTTTCAGTTTTCAATTGTTACTTTGGGAAAGTCAATATTTGTCTCGAAATAAGTTTTTTCAGTTTGTCCGGGGGGGGGGTTGCCAGGACAGACAGAAAGTTTTAACTAAAAAGGGTTTTTCAACTCAACTATTCTCCAATCAACGTAAAATAAAATCAGAATTTGTTTTTTAAGCTCCATATCTAGCAAATATTGGGAAAGTGCTGTAAAGTGAGGAATAATTCCCCTAGAAGCAATTAGTAGACTTAGAAGGTGTTCACTTGGGGTTTTGGAGTAAACAAACGAATAACAGATAAGACGCAAAATATATTTTTTAAAATTTGAGGCCGAATAAAATCAAACTTCCAGAAAGAAATAGGGTAATTTATGGAAAAGATTTCCATTATATAAGACTTATTTTTAGGTGGGTCTGCCATTCATCCTCTGTCTTATACTCCCTCTCTCTGTAAAAAGGAGTCCGTCCATCTTGGTAATCGTTAGGAAAGGAAGATCTCTCTCTCTCTCTCTCTCTCTCTCTCTCTCTCTCGCTCCCCGTCTCTGTAAAAAGGAGTCCGTCCATCTTGGTAATCGTTAGGAAAGTAATCTCTCTCTCTCTCTCTCTCTCTCTCTCTCTCTCTCTCTCTCTCTCTCTCTCACTCTGTAAAAAGAAGTCTGTCCATCTTGGTAATCGTTAGGAAAGGAAGATCTCTCTTTCTTTCTCTTTATCTCTCGCTCCCTCTCTCTCTCTCTCTCTCTCTCTCTCTCTCTCTCTCTCTCTCTCTCTCTCTCTGTGAAAAGAGTCCGTCCATCTTGGTAATCGTTAGGAAAGTAATCTCTCTCCCTTTCTCTCTTGCTCCCTCCCTCTGTCTACCTCTCTCTCTCTGTAAGAAGGGGTCTGTCCATCCCGGTAATCGTTTGCCAACGAAGATCTCTCTCTCGCTCTCTCTCTCTCCCTCTTCGTAAGACCTTCTCTTGCGCTATCAAAGGTCGAGCTGTAAGGGAATTAATTTCATGAAAACGGTCGGCCGGTTTAAAAAAAAAGTAAGTAAAGGCAGAGGAAACTTTTTAAAAATACTTCAAGATTACTGTCATCCCTCCAAGTCTGAAAAATAACAAAATTTATATTGATTTAAATTGTTTATTCATTTTTAGGAGATTTCGTGGGTCTCTGAGATTTTCGAATGCATCACCGAACCTTCTTCCGTACACCTTGCTCTGTGTAAAAGAAACATACCCGCAGTAAATAAACGATAAAATAATTGTCCGTAACTTTAATAAAAGCAACTCTATCTCCTTTATTTTAAATAATGACCATCTTTCAACCCGTATGTAATATGGGTAACTACGACTTACGGTTAATTATCCTAAACTTTAATAAAAAGTGACTCTTCATCTTTTATTTTTAATAATGACCATCTTACATTCCGTACGTAATATGCGTTCGTACTGCTTACGAATAATTATCCGAAACTTTTATAAAAGCGACTCTACGTCCTTTATTTTAAATAATGACCATCTTGGAACCCATATGTAATAGGGGTAATAGGGGTAAGTACATCTTATAACTCAGATGTAATATGGGTAATAAACTTTAATAAAACGCCCGAACGTCCCATAAACATTGTATACGGCTATATTGGGGGATTCTCCTTGGGCAATGAAAGGATACCTGATGATGCCCATCTCTTCAACAGTAACATGTTATATTGGGATGCATGGTACTAAGGATAAGGAACGGGCTCTGACCTGAAACAATCAACTCGAATTTTTCTTCTCCGAGATTGGTTGTCTCACCTACATTAGAGAGCCCAACTATTTACTCATAAGTGGGTGGGTGAAGCGAAAAGTTGGAACTTGAAATCAAACTAAATACTTGTCCAGGATTACGGTCTAACGCAATATATATATATATATATATATATATATATATATAGAGAGAGAGAGAGAGGGAGATAAAGATAGAGAAGGAGAGAGAGAGAGAGAGGAGACATAAGGGAAATTAAATAGAAAAGGAATGTTAAGAAAACGGAGGGAAATTTATAAGAGAGAGAGAAAAAGAGGATGGCGAACTGAGAGAGAGGGGAGAAGAGGGAGTATTCTGGATAGGGATGAAGCTGAAAGAGATAGTCATAAGAAAGTATATATAAGAAGAAAGAAAAAAGGTGGAGAGATTAAAACACAGTGAGAGAGAGAGAGAGAGAGAGAGAGAGAGAGAGAGTGAGTGTGTGTGAGTGAGAGAGACAGACAGGCAGACAGACGGAAGAAGATGAATTGAGAGAGAAAGGGAGAGAGAGAGGAGGAGAGAGAGAGAGAGTGTTGAGGATTGGGGTTGTGGTGAAATAAATGATAATAAGAAAGTACGAGACAGAAAGAAAAAGTGGAGAGATAAGAATACTAAACAAGAGAGAGAGAGAGAGAGAGAGAGAGAGAGAGAGCATAAAAGAAAGAGTAAAAACTGTAATTGTGAGACAGATATAAAAGCAAATGAGTAGAAAGACCTCATGGAATGTATATATATATATATATATATATATACATTCGATGAGGTCTTATATATATATATATATACATAGAGAGAGAGAGAGACATTCGATGAGGTCTTATATATATATATATATATATGTTCAGAGAGAGAGAGAGAGAGAGAGAGAGAGAGAGAGAGAGAGAGAGAGAGACGAAGAGATGAAGAGACAAAAAGAGAGCATAAAAGAAAGAGTAAAAACTGGAATGGTGGGACAGAAATAAAAGCAAATGAGAAAGGCCTCATCGAATTTGTATATATATATATATATATATATATATATATACATTCGATGAGGTCTTATATATATATATATGTGCGTGTGTGTGTTGAGAGAGAGAGAGAGAGAGAGAGAGAGAGAGAGATGGCGGTCAGGTAGGTCGTAAACAAGTTACCTGGACAGAAAAAAATAGAATATGCTGCCCGATCAGTCGGGAAGTGTGTAATGGTGAGGAGGAGAAGTCGAAAAAAAAAAACCTTTTAGCCCAAATGTTTGTTCAGATTCGTGTACCGCGTTGTTCGAGTTTACCGGACCTGCAAAGCAAGTGTTTCCTTGCTCTTCCTTCCCCGCTACTCACCCATCCATCTCACCCAGCCATCTCCCCAACGAACCGCCCCGTCTCACTTTTTTTTTTTTTACTCAATACTCCATCCTCTTTTTCTTTCATTCAGGCATAAACTTCCGTTTCAGACGAACTTCGCTTTTATTCTTTATTCTTTAGGATGCATATTATTAAATCTTCTATTTACTGGACAGGGGTCACTGCATTGTCCAGCTAAAAGAGTTTTTTTTTGTGCGCTAGATAAAATGTATTATTATTGTTGGTTGGTTTGTTTTAGGGCATATCAATCTTCGGGGGTTATTTAATGCCAAAGCCACCGTTGTGAAAGAACAGCAGTGGTACTATTTAACCCATAGCAGAAGGGGGTTCGAAACTTTCCCTGAGGCGGGTATTAATCTGAAAATAATAGCTCGACTGGAGTTTGAACTTGCTTACTTTGAGGCTGCAATCAAGCGCTTTAGTTATTAGGCCACGGGAAATCCCGAATAACCGTATTAATAATAAACTTTGCCGTCCGGGCAGACCACTGAATAAAATTAATTATCATCATCATGATCATCATCATGTCACGCTGTCAGCGTGGATATTCCTGACCGTCTCTCGACACACCTCCCTATCATCCATTGCTTTCGGCTGATCCTCAGGGCTACATTCCGTATCAGCACAGAGCTGTATGTAGTTTCGAGCTGGACGTCCTACCTTTGCTCGTCCATGTGCAGGGGGCCACAGGAGTACATCAGTCACGAGCTCGTCCCTACTTCTCAGCAGTGTCCCGCGTGTCTGGTTCGTCTAATTTGGATAGTTTTAGTGATGGGTGGTAAGTGGCCGTATAGCTGCTGATTTGAGGGGTGTTGTCTTCAGGACTTGTTCAATATTGCTCGCATCATTCTTGTGTAAAATTAAAAGAAAGTAAAAAGAGATACCTAGATCTTGCTAGAGAACTACATAAGCTATGGACCATGAAGATGTACGCGATTCCACTTGTAATTGGTGCACTCGTAACGATCTACAAAAGCTTGTTAAACGGGCTGGAAGAGTTGGAAATCAGAAGACTAGTCGAAACCATTCAGTCTTAAGATTGGCCAGAATGCTGAGAGGAGTCCAGGAAACTTGAGGAGACTTGTTGTAACGCAGAATCCAGAGAAAGACCATCAGCTAACGTTGATGTGAAAAAATCTCAAGATTGTCCTCCTCGTAAAATACTCTGGACTATTCTTAAAGCGGATGAGAGAAGAACTTCAACAAATGGACCAGAGAACAACAGTGGGTATCATAAAAGAAGGAGGAAGATGTCTCGCCATCATTCAAGAAAGCGTAGATGCATCGATACAACGACTATAAGACTACATAAAAAGGTACAAATAATACACAACTCAAAATCCGTCCAAGAAAATGAAAAGCAAAAAAAAAAAAAACCATACCAAGTGATAGTCAACAAAAAATGGAAAACCTGCCAAATAGAGGACTTTGCCGTCCCGGTTGACCACAGACTGAAAATAAAAGAAAGCGAAAAGAGAGATAAATACCTAGACCTTGCTGGAGAACTAAAAAAGTATGGAAGATGCAGGTGACAGTCATACCAATTGTAATTGGTGGACTTGGATCAATCTCCAAAGGATCGGTAAAGGGGCTAGAAGACTTGGAAATAAGAAGACAAGTAGATACCATCCAGACAACCATATTTACCCAACCCCTCCGCTCGGGCAGGATATGACACAAGGTCAATCTTTAAGCGGAGTTTAACAGGTTTGAATTCAGAGTTTTTCTTCTCCTAGACTAGTTGCCTCACCAAGGGAAAAAAATCAGTCTGCCCTACTATTTACCCATAGCTAGAGGGAGAATAATTGGATTCATACCTTTCCCAAGGGTATTAGTGCTATGTGAAATGCAATCCAGACTACAGCATTATTAAGATCGGCCAGAATACTGAGAAGAGTCCTCGAAATTTAAGGAGACTTGTTGTCACTCAAACTCCTGTAAGAAACCATCAGCTAACGTTGGTGAGAAAAACTCTCAAGGAGTTATAATAATAATTTTAGTAACGATAGTTTTTAAACTCGTTCGACTATAAGACGGGTGTTTCGCGAAATCGGACCATGTTGACAAACGGTATACGTACAAACCAGAATCTGTCCAAAAATTCTCTTGGACTTTCTGATACAAACGGATCAGGCAAACCCGAGCAGCTGACCAGAAGAAAAGAACTTATTATCTAGTTGATCTTGTCCTTCCAACAGATCATAAAGTGAAATTAAAAGAAAGAGACAAGTTCATTGCAGCCGGAGGAGATTAATTCGAAGGGGACAAGAGTTTCATGTGTTCACAATCAATAAAAGTGCCCATACGAAAAAAGTCTGGAAACTTATTTTATGATCCTCTACGTCTTTCTCTAGGACGAATTCTGGTTTGTGTATATCCCATTTAGTTGTATGTTACAAACTGCTATTAAAAGAGACTCAGTTGTTCTCTTTAAGTTTTCTTTTCTTAGTCTTTCTAGGTTTTCTCGTGAGCAATCGTGATAGTTTGTCTCTTGAAATATCCATACAGTTGTTTTTGCTCTCATTTCTGTTTTCTAGGGTTTGTCGTTTCGCTGTTTCTTCATATGTTGATATTGTTGCTACTTTCTTTGCTCTTTTTAATGAATTCCTCAAGACCTTGACGCATCTACGCAACCCTGACGAGTCTCCTACATTCTTTTTTTGGGGGGGGTCTTTGTTTAATGGCACATCAACCATTGTAGATTATTTAATGCCAAAGCTATTCTCCCAGAAGAACAGTAGTTGTCCTATTTAACCCAATGCTAGGAGGATAAGGGGGTTCATACCTTTCCCAAGGGTATTTGACCGAAAATGAACGTAATAGCGCGACTGGAGTATGAACTCGCGTTCTACGATTCCGCAGTCCATCGCTTTAACCATTACACCACGTCATCTATTTCCTTCTCCTCTGGTTTCTCTCTTGGCCACGGTCAAGAATATCTAACAAAGAGGACTGCCCAGATGTTTATTCCATTGATGAGATTTTTGCCATAGAGCTTGATTTCGAAAAGTTTTCTCGTTCGTCTGTAGTGATCTTTTCTTATTTTTGTTTTCTTTTATCTACACTTGTTTGATGGTATCCACTTTCAATATTCTCAACTACTTGTAATTTTCCTTCTCTCCAAACATTCTAATATTTTCCTGATAGAAAAAAAATGAAGACTTAATTGTTTTTTATTCTTCGGACATCATCATCATCATCATCAAATCGCGCTGCTTACACGGATTTTCCCTGACTCTCTATCTCTCCATCCGTCCCTATCGTCCATCGCTCCCGGCAGTTTTTTCTAAACTACACCCCATGTCCGTACAGAGCTGATGTAAATTAGTTATTGCTGGTCGCCCAACATTGGCATGTCCATATGTAGGGATCCATTGAAGAACGTTACTTCATCCTTCAGCAGTGTCCTGCATGTCTGGTTCGTCGAACTCATAAGAGATGTACTCTTATGGACCCCCACACATGTCCGTGCAAAAGCAGGACGACCAGCACGAACATACATTCAGCAACTATGTGAGGATACGGAATGTTGTCCTGAAGACCTGCCTAGGGCGATGAAAGATAGGGAGGAGTGGCGAGAAAGGGTCAGGGATATCCGTGCTACCAGCGCGACATGATGATGATGATGACTTCATCCTTGCTTCTCCAGCAAAGTCCCGCATGTTTGTTCATCATATTTGGACGGTTCTAGAGTAATCGTATACTTGTTGTTTCGTAGGGAATTCCTTCCAGAATTTGTTCAATAGAGCTCTTAGTATGCTTGTGTAGTTTCCATTTAGTTTTTTTTCTATACAATTTGTCAGCGTCTATGTGGTGCATCCATAGAGTAGTATTAACACAACCGCTTGGAAGAAATCCCGTTTTATTTTATCGGATAGCTCAGACTTCCATATGATCGATAGCCGTCCTCGCCTTCGCAGAGTGAATATTGACATCACTTTCAGTAGATGAAACTCTGCTGCCGAGGTACGTGAACTTGTCAATTAATTTCAGAGAACCGCTATATATATATAAAGAAGAAGAAGAAGAAGAAGAAGAAGAAGAAGAAATTGTTTAAAATGCATTTGATAAATGAAAAGTTCTCCAAAGATGGTCATTATTTCGATATTAGCCTATTGACAGCAGTTCATATATATGTATATATATAGTGAGTGAGAGAGAGAGGGCAAGTTGAAAGACCGCCAAACGTTTCATTCAATCAATTGCGGTAATGTGTTAATCCATTTTACTGATATGCATTAAAGAAAAGTTTTCAAACTCCCTCTCCGCCAAATTTGAGAACTAACGTTTTTATTTCGTTTATAATATTTCCAATGATTTGATTCATAGATCACGTGTAAAATTTGAGATTATTTTTTAAAATAACGATTGATATATAAATGGTAATTATTTTTTGTAAACAAATAAAAGTACATGTTGAACGTCTTATTTAAATTAAATGGCTCATTGGCCTAATGGGTAGAGTGTTCGCCAATATGTCCGGGATATCTGAGTTCAATCCCAGATCATACCAAAGACTTTAAAAATGGTACTTGATCCTATTTACCCCACCCGTCCGCTCGGGCAGGATATGACACAAGGTCAACTTTTAAGCGTAGTTGAACAGGTTTTGAATTCAGAGTTTTCCTTCTCCTAGACTAGTTGCTTCACCAAGGCTGAAGAACCTAGTCTTCCCTACTATTTACCCGTAGCTGGAGGGAGAATAATTGGATTCATATCTTTCCCAAGGGTATTAGTGCTATGTGAAATGCAATCAGTCTCGTCCAGGATTTGAACTCGTGTCACCGTGTCCATTTCTCACGACGATAACCATTACACCACGGGCACCTCCATAAAAAATGGTACTTGATACCTCCTTGCTTAACACTCATATAAGGTACGTATCGAGGGTAAAGTGGAGCAATCCAGGGAAAGGAGTTGCGCCCTCCCCTACATCTAGTAGCTATTGAAAAGGGACCCTTCTGGTCGCCCTCGACTAAAGGGAGACAACTTTTTAAAAAAACTAAAAAATTGATGAAACATGTAGATCGAATGTTAAAGTAGAATTTGTCTCTTGTAGATCGCCTCGGCTATGTAGATCGCATACCAAAGTAGCTACCTGATCTACCTTGTTCCATAGCCCTTTGAACACGTGATCTCTTGAGCTTAAATGTACCCCTGCCGTTGAACGTGATACCCTCAGCGGTAAACCAATGCTGCAGTTAGAATGAAAATAAAAGCAACGCCAATATGCAGATGTAACGGGATCAAAAGTTTTAAAATACGTGCCTGGCAGGTTTTGATCTTGAGCGGCCAGGTTAAAACCTGTTTTCTATACGATTTTTCACACCATTTCTAACTGGTAGCCATCACAATGGCGGGAGTGGCCTCATTTAAGCCCCAAAATACACGTTTCCTTTAGCATCTAAAATTCAACTGCCTACTTTTTTTGCGTCTGACACGCAATAACTAATTTGCACGCGACTATCCACAAACATATTAAAAGTCTCTCAGAGCTGGAGATTTGGACTTTGAACTGCCATCTGTCAATCATTTCTTGTTCGCCAAATCGCTTTGGTTAATAACAGCGTTAATAAAAATAAATTTTGGTGAAAATGTCTGTATAAAACTAAATTCCTTTGATGCAGCATTCTCTCTTTCTCTTTCTCTCTCTCCCTCTCTCTCTCTCTCTCTCTCTCTCTCTCTCTCTTTCAAATACACACACATACTCCCACATACATATATATGTTACGTTCTGGTGAGTGAACGTTATTAATATTAAATAAAGGACAAACCACGATATGAGAGGAAATAGATATTGTGACGGCAAATTGACTAAAATCCCAAAACGGGACTTTATTTTTGCCCGTGTGAAGACGGGGCAGGTTGGCACTTGATCCCCTATAGAATAAGTCCTCGTTCAGAGTTTTTCTCTCAGGCATACAAGAACTGGCATATTACGTGAGGGATTAATTTAGAGCCTGACTGACCGCCGCTGGCAAGGGGTTCCAAATTTCACACTATCACACACCCACCAGGCTGCTAAACTTCCTTCCCCTAGACAATGGAAGAATATGGACCTATAGGTTTTTGTCGTAATAATATTATATTGTAGTAGTCGGCAACTCCGGTTTCCCGTGTGATATTTTTGAGGAATTAATAGGACAATTCTAAGCAAGATAACATAAGGCGAATAGAAGCTGAAAAGGAAGCATGAAGTAACAACATCGACCACGTGGTAACATAAAAATATATGATTCCTTTACTACAGTTATATACACTTTCAAAGTATCTAAACATATAATAATTGGACAGTCCACGAATATAAATGTCTTTTCTTGACTTTTGTTTTTCTTCAAATTGAGAGAGAGAGAGAGTGGTATACAAAATTTGGGTATAAAGGAGAAATGGCCCCAGAGTTACTTATCTTATTTTTCGACGGGGTTCCACTGGAGAATCTTTCTTCTTTCACGGGCTAATAGACTTTATTCTATTTTTTTACACTGGCTTGAAGAACCTGGGGTCCCTCGTGCCTCAGATATTCTTTTGCCTTCAACCCGGAATACTGGCTATGGTTCGTCTGCCCGCTACCAACCCTGCTCAAAAACTAGCTTTCTTATTATTTACTTCCGCTGAGGGGAAGGAGTCCCCACTTCCGTTTTGGGGTCCCAGCCAATCATTTGGCTTCTCTCTTCTCCCCCTTGGTGTCCGGCGACTTGAGGTTACTAAGTACCAACACCTGTTGATATCCCCTCTGTGACCCACATTCTCTCTTAACGATCACTTTTTTGACGGCTCGATTCTGTCAATTCAAACACGAGGAGTAGTAATTTTATCTCCCTCCTCCCAGTGGGATATCACGTGACAATATATATTCCAAGGAAAACGTATATACAGTAGAGAGACTATTAGTAGACAAGAACATAGGATTAGTGAAAACAGAATAAAGATATAGTCCAACGATAGTATTGGCTTCCGTTATTACGGTAGCAAGTAAGGTGATCTAGTGCGATCTCCAGTCTCCAACGCTCTAATACTATTCCTATAAGAAGCTGCTCTTCACCTTCTCGTCTGCTCTGGTATTAGTAGCAACTGTATATGGCAGATGAACTAGTTCCTTGTGTGGCAAAAAGGTGGCTGATACCCAACAATATGTGTTTGATAGTGTCACAAAAAATGAGATAGGCCTTTGTCCAGCAGCTTTGATGACGGAGTCTATAATATGTAGGGAACGAATAAATAAAATTTAAATTTAAAATAAAAATAAAAATAAATAAATAAAAAGAAAACTATTAAATTTGCAGAAACTCCCAGAGGTCTCTATCAGGAAAAGGAGATGACGCATGCGTAAAAGAAAAAAGGCATTCCTCTTGACAAAGGAGACCATATTATCTTTCTCTTTCAGGCAGTGACTGGCGGATTGATAACCTCGTGCTGGCGTGTCTGAGCACCACGCATACGTCTTTGGACGTAGCCCCTTTCACCCAGTAGCAGCTCTCTCTCGATCAGCATTATACTGAAATATACAAGACCCACAAATGAACTATAAACTAACTCTTACCGGACTTTGACAAAACTTCCAAAAGAAAACTAACCCTTATAGAAGCCCGAAATTCCAAATGAGGACAAATACTTACATGAAACGATTTAACGTATTTTTGACACATTAACTGGGGGATTCAACCATTTCAATGTATTCAGGAAAAACTCCCTTATCCACGGAATGGTTGTCGAACCCAGTAAATAAAGGAAAGTATAAAAGAAATGTCTTCGTCTCTCATCTGTTTTTGTCTATTTCTTTTGTATAATTCTTTTTGGGACTTTCTTGGGCAAGGCATTTCACCGATTAACTAACGTGGGGGTAACATAAAGTAAAATAACGAAAATATGGAGTCAGATATCTAATGCCAACGCTACCAACGTAATACCAACGCAACCAACGTAATACCAACGCAACCAACGTAATACCAACGTAACATAAGCCTAAACCCCACCAATACACCGATTGTATCATTTGAAAAGGGGTAAGAACCCTTCCCCGCCAAAAATTCTTGGTAGCCTAGGTATTATAATAAACTACTTCTAATGGTGAGACTCCAGGTCTGGAGATTGTGTGAATATGGAGTATCCCTTCATTGCCATTACTCCCAGGTCCTATCGGACCCAGAGTGGCAGTACTTGTCAGGGTTTCATCTACGGGTCAAAAAAAAATTCGTATTTGATAGGAATACTTAAAATCATATCTAGCCTAGCTGGTTGGAGCTGCAAAATATACCGACTGCATCTCTGCAGAGGTGTAAGGCTTCCCCAACGAATGCCCTTATATGATGCTAAACAATCTGATGGTGAGGCTCCAGTAATGCTGGAGCTTTGGGGAATGCGGAGTACTTCTTCATTGCCATAGCTACCAGGTTCACACTGGCTCGGAGTGATAGCACCAGATAGGGTCCTATCTATGGGCTAAATAGAACTAAATAATGTACTTATGCTTAACTGGATCGTCTGGAATAGAACTGTTTCGATATTTAAACTGCTTACTTATGCTAAACTGAATTGTTTGGAATAGAACTGTTTATAGGTTTTAAAATGGATTTGGTATTAGATAACTTTCAATGGTCGTTATACCATGAATCCAAACCGAACCAAAATGACTTAATTCGCCGTTGAATGACCCGAAAAGGGTTGATACGCCGTAAAACAACCAACCAACCAACCAACCTAATATCATATCACTAAATTATCTGTATTAATAATAAATACTTGAAGCTGTAATTGTTTACTAAGGATTATAATTACTTACTTGAAATCATATAACTTTGTTCAAATAAATGATTATTCTTGAATGGAAATAATTATATGAAACCTTATAATTATGAGTATTTTAAAGGAATACTTGAAACGTAAACATACAAATGTGTGCAAATTATTTGTATTTGATTAGAATACTTGAAACCATACAAATGTGTGCAAATTATTTGTATTTGAAAGGAATACTTGAAACCATACAACCATGCACAAATTATTTGTATTAGGATATGACTACGAGTAGAAAATAAGAAATGTAAATATGAAAGTACAATGAACACGATTACCTAACCTCTAATCCCAAAATATCCCTAGACGTGTTGAAGTGCCATTAAAATCAACCAATCAATTATCTAACCTTAAACTCTCCACAAGTTCTTAAAAAGATGACTATAGTTTAAAATCCCTTATAAAGTACTCCACACTTAACAAATTGGCGTTAGACAATCTTTTTTTCTTCTTTTAGATGTTCGTCCTTGTAGCAGATTTGGCCGAGTCTAAGTCAATACCAGACGGATACCTGTCCGTCCATCTGACATCCGGTTTGTCTCTGTAATAGTCTGTCTAACTCCGAATCTGTTTTCTATTCGCTTATCTGCTAACGTAACCGCTACCCACCCCGTTTTGCCGCCCCACCCCTACCCAGCCTGTAACATCGAGAAACTATCTCCTCAGACTGAAGATCTTTTAAAAAAAGTTGGAGGCAGCAGACAGCCCTACAGGTGTGGTAGGAGTACAAGAGTAAAACTTTTAGTGAGGATGGGGCGTGCCAAAAATGAATGGGGGTGTGGGGTTAGTTGTGGGGAAGAGGTGGGTGTTGTCTAGAGTGGTAGGGTAGGGAAGGACTGCCCAAGAACAACAACTTGTCGATTTGCCTGTCAGAATTATATAGGCAATAACAATCCCTTCCTAGCACGTCGGGTATCTGCACGCAAAGAAAAAACTCCAATCTTGATTGTTCCACCACCCCACCAACCACCGAAAATATATATAGTAATGAGGAGAGGATTTTTTTTTGCAGCGCTGTTGACATAACAAACTCAAATGGAAAAGTATCTCTCCCATCGAAATTCTTTTCTCCTTTTTTTACCTTATACTTCGGGCTGTAAAAGTCCAACAAAGAAACAGATTTCCCGGTAAACTAAAACGAAGAGCTTTTCATTCATTTTTAGACGAATATTGGATCGGTCAAAAAATCTCGTTCGGTTTATTAAGTAAGCATAAAATACATTCATAACTTCCGGAAGAATTGTCACTCCAAAGTGCCCACTTGAAGAACTGTCACCCTAAAGTCTTTACGTGAAGAACCGCAATGTGTCCATCGGAAGAACTGTCACGCCAAAGTTTTTACGTAAAGAACTGTCACCTTCAAATTTTCAACTAAAAGAATTGTCACCACAAAATGTCTTCCTAAAGATCTCTCTTCCTGAAGAACTGTCACCTCGAAATTTTACCACTGGAGAATTGTCACCACAAAGTGTTCACCGAATGAACTTTCACCCCAAAGTGTCTTCGTGAAGAACTGTAACCTCCAAAATTTCTACCAGAAGAATTGTCACCGCAAAATTCGCACCTGAAGAATTGTCACTCCTAAAAGTATCCACCCGAAGAACCGTTACTCTGAAAATGTCCACCCGAAGAGCTGTCACTCTGAAAGTGTCCACCCGAAGAACCATCACTCTGAAAGTGTCCACCCGAAGAACTGTCTCCCTGAAAGTATCCACCCGAAGAACCGTCACTCTGAAAATGTCCACCCAAAGAGCTGTCATTCTGTAAGTGTCAACCAGGACTATCAAAGCAATTTAACCTACCTAAAGAATTTTCACCCCAAAGTGTCTCCCTGAAAACTTTCATCCCAAAGTGTCCACCCGAAGAACCGTAACTCTGAAAGTGTTCACCCGAAGAACTGCCCCTCTAAAAGTGTCCACCCGAAGAACTGCCACTCTGACAGTGTCTACCCGAAGAACCCTCACTCTGAAAGAGTCCACCCGAAAAACTGTCACTCTGAAAGTGTCCACCCGAAATACTGTCATTCTGAAAGTGTCCATCAGAACTATCAAATCAATTTAACCCACCTAAAAAATTCTCACCCCAAAGTGTCTCCCTGAAGAACTATCACTCCAACGTGTCTGCTTGAATAACTGTCACACGAATCAAACAAATCAAAAAAATCTATTCAACGCGTCCGTCGGAAGAATAATCACCTCAGATTATCCACCTGGAGGTGTGACGAAAAACTAACAGATTTGGGAATAAGATATTACATGTGTGCAATAAGTAAGGGGTAATGAAGCTTGTTAGACCCAGAATTCATAACTCATCGTAAAGCTATCATCTGATGAAGGTTTTCTCGTTGGCAATACTTGCTAGCAGTGGCAACGACATGAAAAATATATAGAGAGTTGGCCGACCGCTAATTCCTTCACGATATATATATATATATATATATAGGAGTTGCCACACGCGCAATGCAAAGCACTTCAAATGAACTGAGCCGTTAAGCGTATATGCAAACAAAAGAAAAATGATACATATATGTTAAAATCCCTTCGTTTTCACTGACATTGCAGATGACTGCACAGTAAGATATCCGACTGGCGTAGAGACAGAAGGGTTTCGATCTCAGCTTATTGTATCACGCATGTCTAGCTAAATTGATGAGTTGGGATACTACAAAGCAGCCTGTGTGTGGATAACAATATATATATATATATATATATACGAGGTGCATACATTAAGTTTCCAGACGTTTTTCGTATAGGCATTTTTATTGATAGTACACACATAAAACTCTAGTCCCCTTCGAAGTAATCTCCTCCGTCTTCAATGCACTTGTTCTACCGTTCCAACAACTTCTGGAAGGCCACATGGAAGTCCTCTTGTGTGAGTGTTTCAATGACCTTCGTCAGAACCTCTTTCATCTCCTCAATTGTCTCACAACGGCAGCCTCTGAGCTTAGGGAATAAGCAAAAGTCACAGGGAGCAAGGTATGGACTATAGGGAGGGTGTGGAACTGTCTTGATGCCCATCTTGGTCAAATAGTCTGGGACAAGGATGAGTACCGTTGAGACAAACTTCGCGCAGATCTTCCGCATCTTCAGTTCTTCGCGAATAATTGTGTGTACAGTTCCCACCCTGACATCAAACTGTGCACTTATTGTCTCTATAGACACACGACCGTCCTTATCCATGAAATTCTTTATTTGGCCAATCAACACTGGTGTTGTGACTTCCTTACTCCTCCCACACCTCTCATCATCCCTCACAGACTCCCTGCCTTCCTTGAATCTCTTATGCCACTCAAAAACTGATGCTCGATTCATACAAGATGGTTGAAAAGCAGTCTGAAGCATTCCATACGTTTCTCTGGCATTTTTTCCAAGTTTTATTGCATATCGTTCTTATATATATATATATATATATATACATATATATATTGCCTGTTAAATTCCGCTTAAAAATTGACCTTGTGTCATATCCTGCCCGAGCGGAGGGGTTGGTGAATATATACATATATATATATATATATATATATATATATATATATATATATATGAGGGTCATTTAAGTTATCTAATAACTAAAGTTAATTTTGCCGAAGGAATTGCACCTTTTTTAAGAAAACCAATAGTGATGGGTCCTCTCTTGTCCCAGAAGACTATCAAAATCCCAACTTCAGTTCGGCACGGGACTTAAATTTCAGTTCCTTTCTCTCATCCCAAGTACCAACATATATTATCTAGTAATGGCGTTGTAGCTTAAGTGAAAATAATAAGCGCGTTCAAACTCAAGTCGCGCTATTATCATCACTTTCGAAATAATACACCTGAAAAAAGTGTTGAATCCTCCTGTTCCCCATTCCCCTATTCTTCAATAAGGATGACCTTAGCATTAAATAACCCACAAAGGTTGATATGCCGTTGAAAAATAAAATACAAACTTCGTTTCCTTTAACGCAGAAATTTGTATTAAAAAAATTCTCCCCTACATAAAAGCAAAAGAAACAATTGTAACCTAGTAAAAACGGGACGTCATAGAGAGGTTTTTATCAGAGCAATATGTATAAAATCATCTATAGATAAGAACCAAAAAAAATTCTGCTCAATTTGTAAATAATTTTGTGAGGTCCAGATTTTTACTGGACGTCATTTTTTAATTATTCACATTATTGATATGTTTTGCTAAGAGGAATCCCTCACCCCTTCATAAATAGATATGCTGCATATTGACTTGTGACCGAGCCGTCAATCAGAGATTTCTTTGCACAGGATGCAACTATATAAATAAGCGGACGTAGTCTCGTAGTTGAGCATAAATGTGTAGGTGTTTTGAACTGATATATCCATATTCCCTCGTGAGATACGGGCAGTAGCAGTAGTCTAGCAGCGGTCACCAGAGTCTAGCAGTCAGCAGATAGAGAACCAAGGCCGGCCTGTGGATAAGGGCCCACAGGCGGCCTCCGGTTGAGTACGTCTCGTCGGGCAGAGAAGACGTAAGCCCCTGAAGATAACATTTCAAGAGAAGAAGATGTGAATCAATATGGCATTCTGTCTTCGTCTCACTCCGTCTCAGTTTGTCTCAGTCTGTCTGTTTGTCCCTCTCTTTCTCTCTCTCTCTCACCATAGAAGTTTGACTCCAAGAAAGATAGAGACGTATACATTTTCATAACCAAGTGTTATGATAATTCTTACTCCAAGCCTATTCTTCATTTACCATGGGTATACAACATAAGAATCAATATTATCAGAGAACGCTGTTAACTAGGAAATGCTTCTTAAAATCCTTCACTCTTCTATAGACAGAAGCATCCATATCATCATGGACTACCGTTGACTTCCTTTGCTCCTTCCTAAAGAAAGCATAAATATCATCACAGACCGCTGTTAATTAAGAAATGCTAATTAGAATCTTTCACTCCTTCCTAAATAGAAGTATCAATATCATCATCGACTATTGTTAACTATGAAATGCTAATTAGAATCTTTCACTCCTTCTTAAATAGAAGCATCAATATCATCAGTGACTGCTGTTAACTATGAAATGCTTATTAGAATCTTTCAATCCTTCCTAAATAGAAGCATTAATATTATCATGGACCGCAGTTAACTATGAATTACTAATTTGAATCCGTCACTCCTTCCTAAATAGAAGCACCAATATCATCATGGACTGCTGTTAACAATGAAATTCAAATTAAAATCCTTCAATCCTTCTTAAATAGAAGTATCAATATCATCATGGACTATGAAATGCTAATTATGATTTTAATTTTAATTAGAATTTGATTTCAATTAGCAAGAAGAAAAGAATCTTACATATTGTACATTTTCTGCGCCAACGCACCGCAAAGTAAAACTAAAAGGAATCCGAAGCCTGGACAAAGACCTGGACCTTGCCATAGTGCGGCAAAGTTATTGAATATGGAAGTGACAATGATACCAGACATTGTTGGGACCCTTGAAACAATCCCAAAGAAAAAAGACCGTGGGAGGTGGAAATCAGAGTAATTGTAACCATTCAGAACATAGCACTTTAAAAATCAATTTGCCGTCATTAAGATTCCAGTGAAAAAGTATCTGATGGAGCTGCTGCAAAAAACTTGCAATGAATCAAATGATAATAGATTGATTATATGCAACAGAAAGACAAGGGTAAATTATGTAATTTGGTGCGATTTCTTTGTTTAATGGTATATCAACTTTCGTGGGTTATTTAAAGCTAAAGCCATCCTTGTAGAAGAAAAGAAGTGGTACTATTTAGCCCATAGCTGGAGGGATAAAAGGGTTCAAACCTATCCCTGTCCTTGTTCGTATGTTTGGTTTCTTTGTTTAATGGCATATCAACCTTCGTTGGTTATTTAAAGCTAAAGCCATCCTTGTAGAAGAAAAGAAGTGGTACTATTTAGCCCATAGCTGGAGGGATAAAAGGGTTCAAACCTATCCCTGTCCTTGCACGTATGTTTGGTTTCTTTGTTTAATGGCATATCAACCTTCGTGGGTTATTTAAAGCTAAATCTATCCTTGTAGAAGAAAAGAAGTGGTACTATTTAGCCCATAGCTAGAGGGATAAAAGGGTTCAAACCTATCCCTGTCCTTGCTCGTATGTTTTGTTTCTTTGTTTAATGGCATATCACACTTCATGATACTATTCTCTGTCAAATGGTGTTAAATCTTCAAGCTCCAGCATTGATTTTGGGTCGGTTTCTTTATTTAATAAGATATCAACCTTCATGGGTTATTCAATGCCGAAGCCATCCTTGTAGAAGAACGGTAGTGTTACCAACAAAAGTAGTTTTGTTAAGATGATGTATAACTAGTGATAAAATTATAATGATGGTTTGGATTCCTTTTTTTATTTAATGGCATATCAACCTTTGTGGCGTTATGTAATACCAAAGTCATCCTTGTAGAAGAACAGAAGTGGTACTAGCAAAAGTGATCCATCCCCAAAGGTTTGAGTTTGATTTTTTTGTTTAATGGCATAACAACCTTCGAAGGGTTATGTAATGCCAAAGCCATCCTTGTAGAAGAACGATAGTGGTACTATATATGCTGTAGCTGGGCCTGTAATTCTTTTGCTTTATTTTCATATATATAAGAAATAATTTATAAATCGATTAGATGACATTTTTTTCTGGTTTTCTGGCCTGGATTTGGTGATCTGTTTGTACTTCAAAATTCCCGGCAGACCAAAGAGTTAAAATCAAAGAAAACGAAAAGCAAAACAAGTACTTAGACCTTGCCAGAGAACCAAGGAAGCCGAAGAACATGAATTTGAAGGTGATAACAATTGTAACTGATGCGCAGGGAATGGTCCATAATGGCTTGTGAAGGGGACTAGAAGAGTTGGAAATCTGAGAATGAGCTGAGACCATCCATACTACAGCATTGTTAAGATAAGCCAGAATACTGAGAAGAGTCCTGGAGACCTGAGTAGACTTACTGTTACTCCAATGAAAGCCTATTAGCAAACGCCAGTTGGAAAAATTCACTAGGAGGAACATTATCATAATTTTTATCAAGGAAAATAAAACTTGTCATCTCTTGGATTTTGTCGTTCCAGCAGAAAAAAAAAAAATGAACAAATATACTGATTTTACCAGAGAACTAAAAAAAACCTATGGAACATGTGGGTGACAGTGATACCAATTGTTGTGGGTGCACTTGGAACGGTCTCTAAAAGCTAAGAAAAAAGACTGGCGGATTTGGAAATCAGAGGAATAATCGAGACTATGCAGATCAAAGCATTGTTAAAATCGGCTAAAATACTCAGCAAAGTCCTGGATATCTGAGGAGACTTGCTATCACTCAGACTCCAGTGAAAATTCGCCAGCTAAAACTGATATAAAAACTCGCAAGGAATAAAATAATTATAAATTTAGAGATGAAAAAAGTTCACCTAATCTCGTAAACATCGCTGTTTCAAGAGATCATGGACTGAAATTAAATGAAATCAAAATATGACAGAAAGTAGTTATAATAAACTAAATTACTATGATCAGAAAATCCGGCAAACATCACGCGTGACATAGGGAACCACTGGACTGCTGTTTAAACCTTATCAGCTGGGTGTACCGTGATCTCCATCACTGGAGATCGAACCATCGACCACAGAGCCGAAACTCTACCACTAAGCAACTGGTCCACTTCACACACAAACAAAGCCAAATTAACAAATCATAGTAAATGTACGACCAATCAACTTGATGTGTCTTGTAGTTACATCCGTACTTTTACAGCGGACACAGCCACCTTCAGGGCTACGTCTTCACTAGGGAATTGGAGATACGCATCAGCGTAATCATAACCTCAGTAGCAAGGAAATAGATGAACATATTCTTCTTTTTTTTTTTTTTTTTTTTTTTTAAATAGAGGAATTATATATTATAAACTTAATTATTATGACCAGAAAATTTTCAAGTCATGGTAATTCAATTTATAATATAATTCCTCTATTTAGAAAAAAAGATCTGACCAGAAAACTAAGCATACTAAGGGAGATGAAAGTGACAGTGATACCAATCTTAGTAAGAGCTCTTGGAATAATGTCAAAGAATCTGGAAAAAGACCGAAGAAGGTGGAAATTTGCGAAAGGAATTCGTGACCATCTGGTCTTCCGCACCGTTAAGATCGGCTGAAATACTGAAAAGTGTCCTGGGAGAAATGTGGACACATTGTCATATACCATCAAAAGGAAGAATGATGATGGATCATAATGAAGATGAAAGAAAGAAAAGACATGAAACTTCTTTGTTATAAAAATATACGTCTCTTTTATTTCTCTCGAAAGGGTGTGAAGTTGACTGAAAGTGTGTGAGAGACAGGGAGACAGAGACAGAGACAAATGGGAAACTTGGAAGACTGCTATATTGACTCTTATTTTCTTAGCTGCTATATTCAGAGCCTCACTTAGCATTTCTTCTGCTTCTATGTCGGGAGCGGGGTGGACCCTCTATCTGAGCGCTCACTGGCGGTCTCCGGACCTCTTTTTAAACCTGAGCGAAATATCTACAACCATCTGGTTACTATATTGTGATGAAGAGCCCCTTCACCATGCGTACCTCAAATGCTTTTTGGTTACTTCTGCAGCGTTATGGCACGGTTCGAACCTGTAAACCATAAGTTGAGCGTTCATCTGTTCGGCTTTCAAATCACACAGGGATTGAAGCAATGTGCAACGTGTCCGCGCACTAGCAACCACCATGCTACCAACCACATCGTGTACCTTTCAGTTTTAACTGCTTAGGTCAAGTGATATGCGCACAGCAGATTACCACATACTACCGAAATACTTTGTAATTTTTTACTCGTCCAAGCAAATTGATTAAAACTTGAGGAAGAAATAGGATGTTGTGCTGGGGAGAGAGCCATTATTCTGCCCGGTCGGGCACCTCGGATGGTGTAATGGTAAGCAAGTTAGACAAGCAAACCTTCACGAGTGACTTCGAATCTCATTGGGTTCCCCATTCATGTGACCGGTAGATCAACTCTTGGAATCCTCACCTTTTTTCAAAGCTGGAATGGGTGTCCCCGAGGCCTAATTGTTAAAGTGCTTGACTCTGGCTTCAAAGTAAGCGGGTTCGAACTCTAATTGTGTTTTTACGTTCCCTTAGGAGCAAATACTCTTGGGAAAGATATGAACCCCTTTTTATTCCCCCAGCAATGGATTAAATATTACCAATACTGTTCATTTACAAGGATGGCTTTGGCATTGAATGACCTCAAAGATTGATATGCCATTAAACAAAGAAAACAAACGAAACCGTCATTATCCTTTTATCACTAGTTATACTCCATCATAACAAAACCCCTTTGGGTATGGATCACTTTTGCTAGTACCACTACTGTTCTTCTACAAGGATGGCTTTGGAATTACATAACCCCATGATGGTTGATATGCCATTAAGCAAAGACAGGAAACGAAAACATCATTATCATTTTATCACTAGTTACTCTCCATCTTAAGAGAACTCCTTTGGTGATGGATCACTTTTGCTTGTAGCACTACTGTTCTACAAGGATGGCTTTGGCATAAAATAACCCATGAAGTTTGATAAGTCATTAAACATAGAAATCAAACCAAAATCAAAGCTGGAACTTTAAGATTTACCTCCATTTGACAGAGGATAGTATCTCAACGACAAGATAACCTACATTTGTCTAGCGGTTTGTTATTGTTTTCCATAAACAGGCTGTCTCAAGGTAGACGCAACCCATTAATATGATAATGATTTATTACTGAGACAAGCACAATGGCGGTCATTTGGAACATGTCCTCTGCAAAATACATCCTTTAACTTAGAGACATCAAATCAATCCTTTTTTAATTGTTATTGCATCACCTTCCAGGACATGCCATCTTTTTTTGAGTTTCTTTTCTCAGTAATAAATCTTTATCTTATTAATGAGTTGCATCTATTTTGAGACAGTTTTGAATGATTTTTGTTTCCAAATTAGGGTTGAGGCAAAAAAATTTTTCATCTCTTATCCAAGGCATTGGGATTGAAGATTAATAGTTGTTATAGTATACTATTTTCAAATCTGAAACAAAAAAAGGACACAACATTTTTATTAGTTGTAGAGTTATTAGCTGTCACATGGGCCCCATCTATATTGAGACACCCTTTAGATTACCTGTATTTATCCAAACCTTTCTCAAGAGGTGACACAAGGGGAAATTTTAAGTGGTATATAGCTAGTTTGAATCCTGATTTTCTTCTTCTGGTGGGCCGTAGTTAGGCTAAAGAACTCAGTTTTCTCAACTATTTTACCTATAACAAGAGGTGCCCGTGGTGTAATGGTTATCGTCGTAGGAATTGGACACGGCGACACGAGTTCAAATCCTGGACTGATTGCATTTCACATAGAACTAATACCCTTGGGAAAGGTATGAACCCAATTATTCTCCCTCCAGATATGGGTAAATAGTAGGGCAGACTGGGTTCTTCAGCCTTGGTGAGGCAACTAGTCTAGGAGAGGGAAAACTCTGAATTCAAACCTGTTAAACTCCGCTTAAAAAATTGACCTTGTGTCATATCCTGCCCGAGCGGAAGGGTTGGGTAAATATGATAACAAGAGGTGAAAGAGATAGATTCATGCCTTTCCTCCGGGCATTTGCGTGACGTAAAAGGCAAACAGCCTCGTTTGCGATCTGAATACGTTTCACAAGGTACATTTTCAGACATGGAGACATGGTTAAAGTGCTGTCCTGCGACCTGGGAGTAAGCGAGTTCGAACTCCAGTTGTGCCTTTATGTTTACTTTCAGACTAATACCCTCGGGAAAAGTATTAAACTCCTTATCCCTAAGAATTATAGATTAAACAATATCACGGTTTTTCTTCAAGGTTAACTTTGGCATTAAATAACCCACAAAGGTTAGCATGCCATTAAACAAAGTAATCAAATTAAACCAAAGCTTTAAATTGGTGAAGCCAATGAAAATAAAACTCACTTTCTGTGAGCCAAGCTTGCTAACCCTTAAACCGCCTGAGACGTCCTAAACCATTATTTATTAAACTTACTTTAGTTAGGCAAAAGGCCAAAAATATGGGGTACCGAATGAGAACTGAATTGACAAACAATGGTCGTCTAGCCATGTTTTGCTAAACAATAAACCTTCCTAGACGTCCTAAAGTGTAATTTATTAAGCTTTGCTTAGTTAGGTACAAGGCCAAGAATATGGAACACCGAATGAGAACTGAATTTACTGGCCATGAAATGACCAATTAGCTTACCTCCTTAATCCTTACATCAGTCTCCGAATCGTTATTTCCTAAAATTAGTTAAGTTTGGCACAAGGCTTGAATGTGAGCACTCCATAAGAATTGAACTCACGAACAATGGTCCGCGATCATAGTTCAGTTTTGGTTATTTTGTTATAATGGCATATCAACTTTCGTTGGTTATTTGATGCCAACGCGATCCTTGTAGAAAAATATTAGTGGTACTATTTAACCCTGGCGGATAACTTGGTTTGGTTTGGTTGGATTGGGTTTTATGGCATATCAACCATTGTAGCTTATTTAATCCCAAATCCATTTTTATACAAAAAACAGTTCTATTTCAAATAATTCAGTTTAGTATAAGTACACAGTTTAGTTCTATTGGACCCACAGATAGGACTCTATCTGGTGCTTCCACTCCGGGCCAGAGTGGGCCTGGGAGTGATGGCAATGAAGGAGTGCTCCGCATTCCCCAAAGCTCTAGCATTACTGGAATCTCACCATCAGATTGCTTAGTGTCAATACAGGACACTCGTTCGAGGGGAGTTTTACCACTCTGCAGAGATGCAGTCGGTGTATTCAGCAGCTCGTCCCCACCCACCCCAGCGGATTAGGCCGGCAGATTACGTGTTTCATACTTTTCCACACGGTATTAGACTGAAAATGGAGGTGCCCGTGCTGTAATGGTTATCGTCGCAGGATATGGACACGGCGACACGAGTTCAAATCCTGGACCTGACTGATTGCATTTCACATCGCACTAATACCCTTGGGAAAGGTATGAATCCAAATATTCTCCCTCCAGCTATGGGTAAAATAGTAGGGCAGACTAGGTTCTTCAGCCTTGGTGAGGCAACTAGTCTAGGAGAAGGAAAACTCTGAATTCAAACCTGTTAAACTCCGCTTAAAAATTGACCTTGTGTCATATCCTGTCCGAGCGGAGGGGTTGGGTAAATATGATTAGACTGAAAGTTAATGTAAAAGTGCAACTGGAGTCGGAACCCGGTAACTACAATGTCGTAATACAGCGAGTTAACCCTTACGCCATGGCACTCCCCTAAAGTTTGTTCGATAATCATGGCACGAAAGGAGGTGTCTGAAAATTTTCGCAAAACATACATTTGGTCAAGTGATCTGCTCGCCTAACTTGTTCACCATTACATCACCTGAGAACTCGAGTCTCTCCGACAGTACAGTCATTCAAACCTGAAGATGTCGATCTCTGTTTCTTCTCATCTCTTTATATATCATCATCATCATGTCCCTCTCTTGCCACTCCTCCCTATCGTTCTTCGCTTCTGGTAGGTCCTCAGGGCTACATCCCGTATCCTCACAGAGCTGCTGTATGTAGGTTCGAGCTGGTCGTCCTGCTTTTGCTCGGTCATATGAGGGGGTCCATAGGAGAACATCACTTATGAGCTCGTCCTTACTTCTCCAACAATGTCCTGCATGTCTGGTTCGTCTAACTTTGATACTTTTCGTGATGGGAGGTAGGTGGCCGTACAGTTGGGGCTTTGTGGAGTGTTGCCTCCAGGACTTGTTCAAAGTTGCTCGCAGCATTCTTGTGTAGTTGCCGTCAAGCTTTTTCTCCATACGTTTAGTTAGCGTCCATCTTTATATATATATATATATTCAGACAAATGTAGAAAAATTAGAAATATTCTAGTATAGTAATAAACGACTTTATTATAAAACAAGATTAATTTTAATCTTAAAAAATGAACAAAGACGAAGATACACACAAAACAGTCAATTTACTCAATATGGCCACTGTTTTTTTTTTTTCAGTTATTTTATCAACACGCCTTCGAAACAATTTAAATGCCTTCAAAATAAATTCTTCAGACATTTTATTCCATTCCTTCAGTAATATAATGGTTGAGGGATTTCGTTTTATATATCTTGCCTTTGGGTTTAGTTAGGCTGAGAACCTTTCGGCTCAGCACATGGGTTAGTTAGGTGCAAACTTGAGCGCATGTGTTAACGCGCGTGCGGGGAGGATATGTCGTTCACAGATGTCAAAAAAAAAAAATCCCAGGACCAGAGGAAATGAATAACGTCATGCACCGGAAGCGCACGCGGAGGATTTGGGGGATTTTGAAAAAGTCAGTTGAGAACTCGACTCCGAACGGGAAGGGTCAACTTTCGGGGCTCGCTGAGGCGAGATGAATTTGTGCGCTACAGGCGCCACACGTTTTGGGTGGGTGGGGGTGCAGATGGAAAAGCCAGCATAGAAAGATTGTGCATCTCTCTTCCTTATGTCGAAACCTTTAACTCAAAGGTAATAAAAGGGTTCGTACCTGAACTAAGAAGTCGTTACGTGTTTTTCGTGTTTCGGGATTCCTATGTTCTATGTATATATGTTATGAACATTCTATGTACGTTTCTCATATCCGTATCATGGGTATGGTACACTTCTCACTAGCAGTCTTAAGCAAACCAATATTTCGATAGGAAGTTGCATTTGTTTTGTTTTCTAAAACACCCCATGAAGCGTAATCAAAGGGGTTAAGATCTGGGCTTAAATCTTGATTAATTGCTGCCCTCATACTTTTCTCGTGGACTTTCAATTCATAAGCGTGCTTTCTTATTGATGTTGAAGGGTCCTTCTTAATCGCCATTGCGAGGGCAGTTAAAAAGCCTTCTTTTCGGTTTTTGTTCAATCCTCCACCCCGCCCCTATTTCCTTAAAAAGCTCTTTTTCTGTAAAAATTTTTCTTTGCTTTCTATACGGTAGACAAAGAAATGTTGACTTACTTCGGAGTTTAGCAAATCATAGATTCTTTGTCGTTTCTTTTCTTACTCACTCATATTGGGCTGAATTTTAATTTTTTAAAAAGTGCTTGAATAATAGAGCAAATCATGAAAATTTAGATTTTCCAGAGTTACTACACCAAGGTGTAGGGGAGGGCGCTACTGATTTCCCTGGGTTTCTCCTTTACTCTTGATCCGTACTTTATTATGCTCAGTGTTAAGAAAGGAGGCATCAAGTACCAAGTTTGATTCTTTGGTATGACTTGACCTGGGATTGAAGACTGATCCCTCGGGCTGTTGGTGAACACTACCAACCAGACCATATAAATATACCTTCTTTTCCTTCTCAGGACAATGTCGATCATGCGAACTTCAATACCTACTATGCTATGCCATCATGCCAAGATTAGAAATTCATGTACTACCTTTTTAGAATTATTACTGTCCTTGGAGAGACGTAAGATAGTCATAGGGAAAGTTGTTTGCGCAAGGGATATCTCAACAACTCGTTTTTCATCCACCAAACGGAGTCAAAAAGAAATCTGAGCGTAAGAATTGGATTCATGCCTTTCTAAAAGGCATTTGGGTTAAAATAAACACAGGTAGCTGAAACTGAAAAATTAACTCATTTTGCCTATGTTCAGTTTTCGAGTTTTTAATCGTTCGTAGTATAT
>OY757944.1:18556035-18566035 GCA_963585895.1 Sepioteuthis lessoniana
ACAATAATAATAATCAATTTAAACTCGACCATACTAACAAATGGTATATGCACAACCCAGCACCTGTCCTAGAAAATGAATCGCATAAACTCCTATGGGACTTTAATATACAAACGGATCACCTAATCCCAGCCAGGAGACCAGACTTAATAATAATCAACAACAACAAAAAAAAAGAGAACTTGCAAAATAGTCGACTTTGCTGTCCCGGCAGACCACAGGATAAAACAAAAAGAATGTGAAAAGAAGGATAAATACCTCGACCTTGCTAGGGAACTGAAAAAACTGTGGAACATGCAGATGACAATTATACCAATTGTAATTGGTGCGTTTGGAACAGTAACTAAGGGATTACTAAAGGGACTAGAAGACTTGGAGGTTGGCAGACGAGTGGAGACCATCCAAACGACAGCATTGTTGAGAACTGCCAGAATACTAAGAAGAGTCCTGGAGACTAGAGGAGACTTGCTGTCACTCAGACTTCAGTGAAAAACCATCGGCTATTGCTGATGTGAAAAGCTCTAATGAGTGAACAATAATAATAATAATAAATGGCCCAGTCGGCTGAGGCGGCAGAATACACCGAGTGCATATCTGCAAAGGGGTAAGACCCCTCTCTCATGAGTGCCCTGATTTATGACACTAAACTATCTGATGGTGAGGATTCAGTAATGCTGGAGCTTAGGGGGAATGCGGAGTGCCTCTTTATCGCCATCGCTCCCAGGTCCACTCTGACCCGGAGTGGTTATCACCGGATAGGGTCCTATCTATGGGTCAAATAGAACTAAACATGCTTCACTTGGAGCTCCTCAGTGATGTCCTGCCTTCATTGCCGATTTCGGGTCATTAAACATCATATCGGCTCCGGCAATAGCCACGACTTGGGTTCGGATGTACCAAAACGGCTCCTTCATCTACAAATGATCGTATATTTATTCCTGTCTCTTAAACAAAACAATGTAAATCAAGCATGAGGACTAAGACCCCCACACACACATACACACACACACAAATATATATATATATATATATATATATATGAATTAAATATTGTGTTAAATTTGGTTTATATAACTTTTTTATAAATGAATTTTTGGATATAGATCTTTAAACGTTTAATTCGTGATTAAGTTCCTTTCCCCGGAATAGCTGATTTTCTCCATTGAAAACTTTCGTCATCTGATGAAACAATTCGTACAGAACGAATTGATGAAATAAGTTGATAATGGTATGATATCTGTTGAGTTTTCCTTGATATTAATGATATAATTTGCTCTATGTGTGTGTTTTTTTTATATATTTTTATATATTGATGGCCATACATTTTGAATATATTGCAACTTCTCATATATTTTTATGTAAATTATTCCATATAATTCTGATTTTGGACCTTATTTATATGAATGGTATATATAAAAATATATATATAAATATATATATGTGTGTGTGTGTGTGTGTCCAATAATACATTCCAAGTGCTTCACTTGGAACTCCTCGGTGATGTCCTGCCTTCATTGCCGATTTCGGGTCATTAAACATCATATCGGCTCCGACAATAACCCCGACTGGGTTCGGACGTACCAAAACGGCTCCTTGATCTACAAATATATATATATATATATATATATATATATATATATATATATATAATCTAAACAGGTTTGGTTGAATATAACGAATTGTTTCTTTTTTTAAATCTTTAAGAGAAAATGCTCGAGTCTTCCTTGTGTTTGGGTCAAGTTGGTGCAAAAAGCCCAAACGCTTTTGACCGCTTCGCTGGTCATCTTAGGAGATTTTGTTAGATCATTTGTTACTGGGAGTTTTATCTATATTTATTTGGAGTGTTTTCTTTAAGAGCTATTAAACAGCATCTAATGACAAAGCATAACAAAGACACAGACAAACTCAAACCCCCGGTTGCCCAGTCGGCTGGGGCTGTAGAATACACCGACTGCTTCTCTGCAGAAGGGGTAAGACCCCCACCCCAACGAGTGTCCTGGATATGACAATAAACAATCTGATGGCGAGGTTCCAGAGTGGGCCTGGGAGCAATGGCAATGAAGGGGTACTCCGCATTGCCCAAAGCTCCAGCACTGCTGAAACTTCACCATCAGATTGTTTATTGTCATATCCAGGACACTCATTAGGGGAAGGGGTCTTACCCCTCTGTAGAGGTGCAGTCAGTGTATTCTACAGCCCCAGCTGACTGGGCAATCGTGTTTTTGAGAATCCAATTAGAGTGTAGAGGGGGCATTATTGAATCATTGTTATTACGTGATAAATATCAAGTCTGGAAATCTATAGTGCACCTTTCTATGAAAACGGGAAGGCCGAAGAATGCAACTGTCGAAAAATAGAAATAATACCAACAAAGGGTTTTCCCGTACGGTTTTTTCAAGAAAGGGTGAGGAAAAATTGATTCTTAGCTTTATATGTTACGTGTTGCTGCACACACACACACACACACACACATACACACACACACACACACACACACATATATATATATATATATATATATATATATTATTTTAAAATGAATAAGATTAACGTTCATTTAAAAACTATAACGACAGTTTTGAAACTTAAACTGCTGTGCTAACAATAGCAAATGAAATACAAAAATATTGTATGGTCAATATATATATATATATATATATATATATATATATATATATATATATATATTCCACTCACACTAATACCTTCACTTTTGGATTAATACCCTTGGAAAAGGCATGAACCCTATTATCCTCCCACTTATGGGTTAAATAGTTTCACAGCCGTTCTTTTACGATTATAGGTTTGTACATAGGTACATATATACAAAATACGTGTATTCATATATGGTTGGTTGGTTTTTATTTTACGGTGTATCAACAGTTAACGCCGAATTAAGTCATTTTGATAAAAGTTTCAAGCAATTCAGTTTAGTATAAGTACAGTGTTTTGTTTATACACAGTTAAATGTCAAAACAGTTCTATTTCAAACAATTCGGTTAAGCATAAGTATGCAGTTTAGTTCTATTGGACCCATAGATAGGACCCTATCAGGTGCTTCCACTCTGGGTCAGAGTGGATCTGGGAGTCATGGCAATGAAGGCGTACTCCGCATTTCCCAAAGCTCAAGCATTACTGGAGCCTCACCATCAGATTGTTTTGTGTTATATCCAGTACACACGTTAGGGGAGGATTAGCCCTCTACAGAGATGCAGTTTGTGTATTCGGCAGCCTCAGCTGATGGGGCCATTCATATATGGATTAAAAACAATGAACATGCCCCACCACACACACATTTATGTGTGTGTGCGTCTTTGTGTGTGTGTAAAAGGATCCCAGCGTTTGCAGTGCAATGGACACGGCGAAACAAGTTCAAATCCTGGTCTAGTCTGTTAGAATTTTTCATTGCACTATTCCAACTATGAATGATTATATGAACCCAATTATTCTCCCTCCGGCAATGGGTAAATAGTAGGACAGACGGGGCGCTGTAATCATTGAATAGCAACCGGTCTAGGGGAAAGAAAACACTGAATTCAAACCTGTTAAACTCCGCTTAAAGATTGAATCATGTGTCTCGTCCTGCTGGTGCAGAGGGGTTGATATATATATATATATATATATATATATATATATATATATATATATATATATATATATATATATATAATGAGAGATAGCAATATGCGGAAAGTTGGATAAATCAAACACTTAACCTAGATTTAGATATGTGATATTTCGTTCGGGCTTTATATCATCTTCACAAAGCCCAAACGAAATATCACACTTCTAAATCTGGGCTAACGATTCGATTTATCCAGCTTTAATGAGTCCAAATTTCAGTTGTAACTGTGTTCCCTTACCCACAATGCCCTTCTAAAAGGCATGAAACCACTTCTCCCTTTGCACACATTTCTTATCTCCAATATACCTTGCGGAAATGTATTAGTCTGAAAATGAATGTAAAACCGTGACTGAAGTTTGAACCCGCTACCTAAGCACATTAGCCAATCTTCCTCAATAATAAATTGGGTCTAAACACAATAGTCGATATGATGTGATTACATGTTTAGAAAAATTGTGAAGATATATCTCCGTTTTGTGCATTATTGGAGACCATTATTAAATGTTTGACATGCCATAAAACTAACTTTCAAAGCTGTATCAATTCTTTCCCAGTCGATTGGATAGAGGCTGTAGAATACACCGAATCTCTGCAGAGGGGTAAGCCCCCCGCTTACCGACGAGTGTTCTGTATAATTGCCATCGCTCCCAGGTCCACTCGGGCCCGGAATAGTAGCACTGGATAGGGTCCTATGTATGAGTCAAGTAGAACTAAAGTTTGTACATATGCTAAACTGAATTGTAAGAAATAGAACTGTTTTGACATTTAAACTACATACTTATGCTAAACTGAATTGATTGGAACAGAACTGTTTTGTATGCTAAACCGAATTGTTTGAAATAGAACTGCTTTGACATTTAACTGTGTGTAAACCAAAAACTTATTTTAGATTGAATGAGGGTGTCCTCGTGGTGTAATGGTTAAAGCGATGGATTGTGGAATCGTAGTAAATGAGTTCGAACTCCAGTCGCGCTATTACTCTCTCTTTCGGACAAATACTCTTGGGAAAGGCATGAACGCCCTAATCCTACCAGCTATGGGTTAAATAGCTTCACTGCTCTTCTTCTAGAAAGGATGGCTTTGGCATTAAATAACCTACGAAGGTTGATATGCCATTAAACGAAAGAAACTAAACCTGAATTAAATTATTTGACTAAACTGAATTGCTTAGAATAGAAGTGTTTTTTGACAAACTGTGTACTTATGCTAAGCTGAATTGTTTGAAATAGAACTGTTTATTTGTATAAAAAAAGGATTTGGCATTAAATAACCTACAAAGGTTGATATGCCATAAACCCAAACAAACAAACAGTATTAATTCATCTGATCCGCGCAAGTATTTTTTTATTTTGTTTTGTATATCAATAGATCGTTGAAATATTTACATACGAATTATATGTGCCAAGGTGTTCGTATAAATACATACAGTGTGACTAAATGAATGATTAGCTTCTGTCTGCTTTTTTGGTACATAAGGTGTAAATAAATATTTATTTAAAATGCAGTTGTTCTCGACAATTGTAGTAGTAGTAGTAGTAGTAGTAGTTGTAAAAAACTGACTCCGATAACAGTTCCTCGATCTACTACAGTATATATGAACACACTTCTAACTCTACTACAACTTAATATTCACAAGTAAGATAAGACGTCGCTCATTATCTATCTATCTATCTATCTATCTATCTATCTAGAGATCTGTCTGTTTGTCCGTCAGTCTATTTATCGAGCTATCTCATTTCATTCTGATCTATCTGTTCATTTTTCCCTGTCGCTTCTGATTTATCTATCTTAGTCCTTTCTTATCTATCTATCTATCTATCTATCTATCTATTTCGTCCCTTCTTCCTTCCTTTCTTTCTTTCTTTCTTTCTTTTTATCTATCAATCTATCAAGAAGAGACTGATATATATATATATAAATATATAGTGTAACCCGGATGTAAGATAGTTATCGGGATCGGAGAATAAGTCTCTTATATCTAGGTTTCCCTTATGTCCGGGTTTGGTCTATTTTGTTTAGGTAACACAGGCACTAATTTGGGACCCGATAAAGCCTCTCTTATATCAGTGTCTCTTATATCCGGGTTACACTGTGTGGGTATATATATATATATATATACTGAGAGATAGAGAGAGAGCGAGAGAGAGAGGGAGAGAGGTGGGGGATCTACTTTTACAATCATGATAATTTTTTCATATACATCCTATTGCTTCTCTCTGTCTGTTCTAAATTGCGATAAAATTTGGTTCTGACGGGAAAAATACTAAACCCTCTTTACCCTGTCGCTTCTGATTTATCTATCTTAGTCCTTTACTGCAGGTTTTTTAACAAGTATGTCTATTTGTATCGGCTCATCAGACTGTGGAAATCTGTTTATCAGAAAAAAAATGCAATTCTGAAAAACATGCAGTCAGTGTTCAATGAGCTATAGACTAAACTTAGAGAAATAATCTTATTTAATAATATCATATCATATTTACCCAACCCCTCCGCTCGGGCTGGATATGACACAAGGTCAATTTTTAAGCGGAGTTTAACAGGTTTGAATTCAGACTTTTCCTTCTCCTAGACTAGTTGCCTAACCAGTGCTGAAGAACCCAGCTGCCCTACTATTTACCCATAGCTGGAGGGAGAATAATTGGATTCATACCTTTCCCAAGGATATTAGTGCTATGTGTAATGCAATCAGTCTCGTCGAGGATTTGAACTCGTGTCGCCGTGTCCATTTCCTACGACGATAACCATTACACCACGGGCACCTCCACAAATAATCTTATTTAATAGTATATTCCTTCATGGATGCCTTCAGTCGTATAATGCTTAGGGAACTTGGCTGACATATCATACGAGTGAGTCTTATTTTTATTTAGTGCTCTATAATGCTGAGCTTGTGTCAAACTAAGCTAGACATAACAAATGAAAAATTACATTGTTACAAAGACAGAAAATAAAGGTAAGATAAGTATCAAATATACAAGACTTTTGAAACAATATTCTCGAAATAAATTACACTTACCATAACTAATCAATCTGTTCCATCATTCTTTTCTATCTATCTATCTATCTATCTATCTATCTATCCCAGTCTCTTATTATCTATCTATCTATCTATCCCAGTCTCTTATCTACCTATCTATCTATCTATCTATCTATCTATCTCAGTCTCTTATCATCTATCTATCTATCCCAGTCTCTTATTATCTATCTATCTATCTATCAATCCCAGTCTCTTATTATCTATCTATCAATCTATCAATGCCAGTCTCTTATTATCTATCTATCTATCTCAGTCCCTTATTATCTATCTATCTATCTATCTATCTATCTATCTATCTATCCTAGTCTCTTATCTGTCGATCTCTCTGTCCATACACATGTATATTCTTATCTTTCAATTCCTGTCTCTTCTAATCTATCTCTCTATCTATCTGTCTACATCCATAGACACACACACACACACACACACACACACACACACACACACACACACACACACACACGTGTGTGTATGTTTGTGTGTGAGGCCCAGTTAATTCGTATCTATCAATCACAGTTTCTTCCAATCTATCCATTTCAATCTCTTCAATCGATGTATTTATTTATCTATCCATATTTGTACACACACACATAAATACGTGTATGTGTGTGTGTGCGTATGTATGTGTGTATGTGTGTGTGTATGTGTGTGTGTGTGTGTGTGGCCCAGTCTCTTCTCACCTATCTCAACCTATTTGCCAATCCTCTCAGTTTAGCATTTTTTGTTCAATGGCATATCAACCTCTTGGGTTTATATTAAGCCAAAGTTATCTTTGGAGAAAAACAGCAGTCATACTATTTAACCGATGCCCGGGGGGATAAGGGAGTTCATGCCTTTCCTAGGGTTATTAGTCCCAAAGTGAACGTATTAGCGTGACTGAAGCTTGAACTCGCTTACAGCGAGGCCGCAGTCCAGTACTTTAGCCGTTACGCCTCGGGGACTCCCCTGGTTACAATAGTAAGAATCAAACTTACTACTTGGCAGTATCTGATCTACAAGACTAGCTCGTTAACCATTACACAAAGATAAGGTGCCTGTTATTAACTATATTTCGGCTAGATTGACTTGGCGTCAATCTAGCCGAAATATAGTTAATAGTTGCATTTACCGACCCCTCTGCACGGGCAGGATATGACACAAGATCAATTTTTAAGCGGGTTAAAATTTAAGGTTTGAATTTAAAGTTTTCCTTTACCTAGATCGGTTGCCATACGAAGGTTAAAGAGACCAGTCAAGAAATATGGTGTTTTCACCGATCATAGAATTTATTAACTATGATGAAGGCAAAACTCTAAAGAATCTTAGAGATAGAATTTGGGTCTCGGAAAAGTATCGTCTGTTATTGCCCACGTGAAAATCTGATTTCCCGGATAAAATAAATCTGGAATCCTTTCAAGCTATAGCCATGTCAGTACTACTGTATGGTTCTACTATGTAGACTTTAACGAAACGTCAGTAGAAAAAACTTCGTGGAAACTACACAAGAATGCTGCGTGTTCTTTTGAACAAATCCTGGAAGCAGAATCCCACAAAACAGCTGTTGTACGACCACTTACCACCCATCTCACAAACCATCCAAGTAAGACAATCAAAACATGAAAAGCACTGCTAGAGACATAAGTACTATCCCATGAGCGACATTCTTCTATGTATTGCATATTGACCTTTGACAGACCCTTCAAGTAGGGATCTTTAAACAGGATATTCTAGCTCTGTAAACAAGAGAACAGCGGCAGCAGGTCACGTAGGATGACAGCCGAAAGAACAACCTTGGGCTTTATGAAATTATATATACATAGGTAACCACGATCAGACTGTCAGTCAGTCGGTAAGTTTAGAGGACTCCAGGTGAGAACCTCCCGTCAAAGAAGCAAGGATATAAGACACTGAATATAGAATCACAACACCAGTTAGGAAAAGGTTAATATAACAATCCTCCGCCAGTCTGTGTCCGCGTCCTTCGTCTGTCTCTTCCCCTTCATCATAATTCTCTTATTTACTTGTTTACGTGTAGGTTTGGTTTGGTTGTTCGGGTTTCTGGCATATCAACCTTTGTCGATTATTTAATGCCAAATCCATTTTTATACAAATAATCAGTTTTATTTCAAACAATTCAGCTTAGCATGAGTACTGTTTAATTGTAAAAAATATTTCCATTATGAGAACAGATTTTGTTTACACAAAATTAAATGTCAAAACAGTTCTATATTAAACAATTTAGTTTAGTTTAAGTAAAGTTTCAGTGTCAAAAACAGTTCTATTTCAAACAATTCAGTTTAGCATAAGCAGGCAGTTTAAATGTAAGTACAGTTTAATTGTCAAAACATTTCTATTGCAAGCTATTCCGTTTAGTCAAACAGTTTTAATTCAGCTATTTCAGTTTAGTATAATTAAAGATTTTGTTTAATCACAGTTAAATTTAAGTAGAGTTTCAATGTCAAAAACAGTTCCATTTCAAACAATTCAGTTTAGCATAAGTATGCAGTTAGTTCTATTTAACCCATAGATAGGGCCCCCGTGATAGGATTGGATATACTAGAATAGTGACATACATAAAATACATTGTATGAATATTTTGTTCTTATTCTATCTTTTACAAACCGTCTGATTTATCATCCAAACTTTTATATATATATATATATATATGCAATTTTTTTCATAAGAAAAGAGTTCGACGTTATTATGTCAGATCAGTTTAAGACCTGTACAAATATAATTATGAAGCCGAGAATCGGTTAAATGAAGCTTCACATGGTGTGCACCATCATCAGACAGAAATATGAGAACAGTGGCGAATCTATTGTATTTATAGCGTGAAGTATAGTCATGCGATAAGATGTTCAAGTGGGACTCACACGGAAAAAAAGGAAGAAATTTCGGGTATTTTAAATCAAGGAGAATGAAATATGGAATTGGTCAGGTGGTAAATGACACAGGAGATATATATGAACGTATCTATACTTTGATATCAGTTTGTTTCTTTGTTCAGCAATTTGTTTTCAGCATGTTCTAGGATGCATAATTTTTTTTCTTCCATACACAATCAGCGGCCATTGTCACCTATTTGACTCGTGTGTGCTTTTGTCGCTATATCCCTTTTCATTATGGGAGATTAACCCGTTTCATCTCCTATTTGCCATACATGTTTAGATAATGGATTTGCGAAAATGGTTACCGTCATATGAAATGGACACAGCGTCCCGAGTTCTAATCATGGGCAAGGTTGTTTGTATTTCACATTGAAAAAATATGCACTCAATCGTTCTTGCTTCAGTTATGGGTTAATAACATGACAGACTGAACACTTTAACCTTGGTATGACAACCAACCTATGAGAA
>OY757944.1:18568535-18718535 GCA_963585895.1 Sepioteuthis lessoniana
TACAGAGACTCTCTGTATCTATCTCAGTATTCTTATTTTATATAAAGTAATTTTCAAATCGATCTAAATGGACTGTAGATAAGAGTTGACCAGGAAATACTGACAAAGAGGTGTTTTTACATTATTCAGAACTCCTGAATCGGTGCCTCACCATCTGATATGGTTTAGTGTCATGTCCAGGGCGTGACAAACGTGTGACAAAAACAACTAATTATATACGTAATGTTGGTGCGCTTGTTGCTTAAAATCAATTCAAAACCAAATCAAATGTTAATGACCAAGTTACAGAGATTTTCGATAAGGCCTGACAGGAAATATTTGACCTTTCTTCAACAGATACGGTTTGCAAGTGTATACACAGATAGCAACCGATAGATATTCGCCTGCCACACACTTGTGTCCCATCCTCCATACCCCTACTCTCCAACGTGCCAGAAGTTACCTGATGGTTAAGTAACGAATATATCAGTCGATAGGCTGCGAACCTCCAACATTATTGACAATTAGACTAGTCCTTCTAGGTTGATGGTGTACGTGGCAGAGTTCCCGATGGGGTGTGGTTGCCACGATGAGACCTTGGCTGTGTCTCTGAAAAACCACGAGTGTGACCTTCTACTCCAGAACCTGATTCCAGTTCTTTTTTGCAAAACGAAATAAACACGTCCAAAAAAAAAAAAAAAAGGAAAAATATCTTAATAGTTAAGTAGTTTTTTAAATTTTTTTTCTCTAAGTAAGTAAAGTTGGCGACCATAATCGAGGGCGACCAGAAGGCTCCCTTTTCCATAGCTACTACACCGAGGTGTAGGGGAGGGCGCTACTCCTTTCCCTGGATTGCTCCACTTTACCCTCGATACGTACCTTATATTGCTGAGTGTGAAGCAAGGAGGTATCAAGTACCATTTTTAAAGTCTTTGGTATGACGCGACCTGGGATTGAACTCATGTAGTAAGTATTATTTAAATCAATTTAATTTTTTAAGTTTACATTTTTATTAGTGGATTGATTTATTGGTCGATTAATTCTAACGGCATGTCAACCCCTCTAGGATTATTTTATCCTTGCGGACAGGGAATTGCGTTCTTTGTACGTTTATTTTTACATTTTTTGTGTAGCTTTTCTTAAGATTGATCGATTGATTTTAACGGCATGTCAACCCGTCTGAGGTTATTTTATGCTTTTAAGCTAAGGAATTGCATAAAAGGTATGATCATATTTATATTCTTTTGTGTGGATATTTTTTCAGATTGACTGATTGATTGATTTTAATGGTATGTCAACCCGTTTTGGGTTATTTCAGGGCTAGAGGTTAGGGAATAACGTACACTGTACGTTTCAAACTTTTTTTTGTGTAATTGTTTCGTAAGATTGATTGATTGATGTTAACGGCATGTCAACCCATTTAGAGTTATTTTATGCCTAGAGGTTAGGGAATTGCTTACATTGAACGTTTTTATTTACATTTTTGATGTAGTTATTTCTTAAAATTAAGTTTTCTGTGTAAAACATTAAACTGCTTTTGCTGGTGAGACTACAGTTGTGGAGAACTGGGGAGTGTGAAATAACCAATATAGCCATTACTCCCAGGAACACTTTGACCCGGAGTGGTAATCCCGTTACAGTACCATCTATGGGTCAAATAGAAATATTCAATCCTTTTATAAAGAATTATTATTAGTTGCTTGAAGCCATTTAACTGAGTGCAAACAAACAACTAATATTAAACAAAATTATTAGTATAAGATTGCAATACCTGTAACCATTTAACTGTGTACCGACGAATGATTAATGATAATTATTAGCGTTATATAGTCTAATAGAATTAGGTTTGGTTTGGTTTTAAGGCATATCAACCATTGGAGCTTATTCAATGCCAAATCTATTTTTATACATATAAACAGTTCTATTTCAAACAATTCAGTTTACCATAAGTACGCAGTTGAAATGTAAAAACTGCTCTATTTCAAGCAATTCAGTTTAGAATAAGTACGAAGTTTGAATATAAAAACAGTTCTACTTCAAAGAATTCAGTTTAGAATTAGTACACGGTTAAAATGTAAAAACAGTTCTATTTCAAACAATTCAGTTTAGCATAAGTTTAGTTCTATTTAACCCATTGAAAGGACCCTATCAGGTCCCACCACTCCGGGTCTGAGTTGACCTTGTAGTGATGGCTATAAAGGACTACTCTGTATTCTCCAAAACTCCAGCATTACTGGAGCCTCATCATCAAATTGTTTAGTGTCTTATCCAGAACACTCATTGGGGGATTCTTACTCTGCAACATATTGACCCCCGACCCAGCCGTCGATCAAGAAACAGGTGCATCCGGTCGAAGATATCAAGGTATAACCTTGACTGTGAACAGGTTGAATTGGGTGCAGATGTTACGCCCACAAGAAGCAGGTGGATGTCAAACAATTATATAACCCGGGGCCACAGTTAGTTGGAGTCAGAGTTGGAGATAAGATGCTGTTGTGAGAACCAGCACCCAGCAGAGGGTTATGGGCCTTCAGAACTCCCGTTTGAGCAGCCCAGCAGAACGAGAAAGAAGTGCTGCAAAAGACAAAGGAACTGAGGAACTGGGGGTCAATATGTTGCTGTTTGTTCAGTCTCCAACTCACCTCTCACACATAACCCTTTCGCAACCATTTCGAATAAAGTGTGAGAGGTATATTTTTTCTAAAGAAGTGTGTTCGTTCATCATTATTGTGTTGACTATGCTCCCGCATGTATATGTATATGGTTGTGACTATGCAACAACTCGTCTGCAGAGACGCATTCGGTGTATTCTGCAGTCTCAACCGTCTGGGCTATATTATTAGAATGAAATAGCAATACCAGGAACTATTTAACAGTGTGCAAAGAAATGATTAATAATTATTTGTAGTATTAGACATACTTGAAAACATTACATGTGTGCAGAAAGTAATAAATATTGGATTAGATAGGAATACTAGATAAATAAAAATACTTATCTTAAATAGCAATAGTTGAAAGCATTTAACTGTAAATTAGCTCAGGCTCGTTTAGAAATTATATTACCTATAAACAATTAACTTACAAGTCATATATATATATATATTTTCTTTAAGAAAAACAAAAATCGGTCACATTAGGATTATAAATTTATTTCCATCCTGTAGTTATATAATTGCAGAAGGATTTTTTTTATATTATGATTTTTCGTTGGTTATATTTTATCTTTCGGTTTAGTTAGGCTTAGAACTTTTCGGCTTAGTGCACGGATAGGGGCACACAATGAGCGCAGGTGTTCACGCTTGCGCGGGAAGGATGTGATAATCACAGATGTCATAATAAAAACCCCAGATAGGAAATAGGACAGGGGATGTGAATGACGTCATGCCCAGAAGCGATGGGCTGAGGATTCTTGGGTATTTTGAAAAAAAGCAGTTAGTTGAGGTTTGAACTTAGACGGGGCAAGTTGGGATTCTAATCTGGGCGAGGCTAGTCTAGTTGTTTGCTGCGGGGTGCGCGCACGTTGTTTGGTCAGTGTGTTGAGAGCTGACGCTGGACGAACAGTCAGCATAGTAAAAACTGTGTCTCTCTCTCCTTGTGTCGAAAACCTAAAAGTCAAGAATGTAATAAAAGTTTCGTACCTGAACCTAGAGAGTCGTCAGTGTTTCGAGTGTTTTTCGGATTTCTATGCATTATGTATAGTTCACATATTCGTAGATAATGGCTATGTTACACTGTTATGGGTACTGATAAATATCAATAACACCCCGCCCCCCCAAAAAAAACAGAACTTCTTCAGATCCAATGGATAAATTAAATGACATACAGAAGAGACACAAGATGGTAGAAGAGGGCTGACTGTGATGTTAGTTACATTGAGCTCTTTACCAAGAAAATTTTAAAAGTTCATAGTGGAATGAATAAGTCCTGGCGGATTTATTCCCGACTGCGATTTATCTGGACTAAATAATAATACACACACACACACACACACACATATATATATATATATATATATATAAAATGATAATAAATGAATATATATTATATATATTTTTGTACCGGCTCACTGGTCTAGTGGGTCGAGTGTTCGCCAATGATCCGGAAGACCTGGCTTCAATCTCAGGTCGCGTCATACCAAAGACTTTAAAAATGGTACTTGATACCTCCTTGCTTAACACTCAGCAATATAAGGTACGTATCAAGGGTAAAGTGGAGCAATTCAGGGAAAAGAGTAGCGCCCTCCCCTACACCTTGGTGTAGTAGCTATTTAAAAGGGAGCCTTCTGGTCGCCCTCAACTACGGTCGCCAACTAATATATATATATATTTAATCCATGGAAAATATTGTTCTGCAGCCTAAGGTTTCATGAAGTTTATAACAACATTCATCAGGCAGTTAAGAAGATGGAATGAAATTGAAAATCGAAAATGCGACAAAATGCAGACAAAAAGCCGTTAAGATTTCGTTTATGTGTGGTTGTAAATATATATATATATATATATAGGATTTGGTATTAGATAATCCACATGGTTTGATATGCCATAAAACCAAGCCTCGATTTCATCTAATAGAAAATAATTTGTATTAAGAATAGCTACTTGAAGATATAATTGTTTACTAAGAATTATCGTAAGTTATTTGAAACCATACAACTGTTTGTCCAGTCGGCTGAGGGAGTAGAACACACCGACTGCTTCTCTGTCCTCGATATGACACAAAATAATATGATGGTGAGGTTCCAGGGATGCTGGAGCTTTGGGGAATGCGGAGTACCTCTTCATTGCCATCACTCCTAGGTCCACTTTTGCCCGGACTGGTAACAGTTGATAAGGTCCTATTTATGAATCAAATAGAACTAAACTGAACTTTTGATAAACTGAATTGTTTGAAATAGAACTGTTCTGACATTTAACTGTTAGTTGTCAAAAACTATACTTTTACTAAACTGAATTCTTTGAAATTTAATTCGACGTTAAATGACCCGGAAACGGTTTATACGCCGTAAATCAAAGCGACCAACTAACCAACCAACCATACAACTGTGGGCAAACAAACTTATGTTATCATAAAACACTGATAGTTACTTTAAACTATATAATTATTGGTATTAGATAGGGATACTTGAAACCATACAAATGTGTGCAAACAAATGATTATTATTATTATAAAATACATATAGTTATTTGAAACCATACAATAGTATACAAATTATCAGTATTAAATAAGAATACTTGAAACCATATAACTGTAGAAGTCATATGAACGAATAAAAATAGGCGATTAAGAAAACCAATAGAACATTGAAAATATAGTTGAGATTAAAATAAAACATTTGGAAATGTATTAAATTTCAACATTAGATAACCCATTAGGTGTTGGTATACTGTTAAACGAATAAACCAAACAAATCAATTCTATTGTTTTCCTTTTTTTTCCGTTGCGCCAAATATTATACACACGATCAAAATAATTATGTTTTTGCTTTCTCGGTTACCGAGCAAGGTCATGGTATTCTTTCATTTATTTTTTTTTAGGATTTTGTTTTCCTTCGCTCTGTCTCAGCCACATTTACATTGTATTTTTTTTTTCATTTAATTTATTCATAAAAGATCCGATCTTTTCGTATAACTATCAAAATCCAGGATTTTTATAGATGCCTGACTCTGTGAACACTATAAATAAATAAATTTAACCAATATGAAAAGTTTAAGGTTAATACGGTGTAAGAGACCCGAATATAAGAGAAACTTGGATATAAGAGAGATTTTCTCTGGTCCCAAATTAGAACCTGTGTTACCTAAAAAAATACCAAACCCGTATATAAGATACCTATCATCCCGAGCCCTATAATTCTCTTATATCCAGGTTACACTGTATATAAAATATCACTTCCTTGAATTAAACTGCGTCGTTTGGTTTAAACAATTAAAAACACGCTTAGACCTAAAACTCTAAAAATAGTTTACCAGATAATTTGCCGTAAATAGTTCTAAAGATGAATTATCGCGAAAGGGTGTTTTAGATGAACTCAAGTCGAAGATAAATTTTTGTAGTCATTTCGTTAGATAAGTTTAGTTTAACAACGGGCCGAAAATATGGGGTACTTAGAGAGAATCGAACTTGTAAACAATGGTCTGTTTTATACCACGTGAGTTCACACACAGCAAAAATCAAAATTATGAACTGGAGTAGTGAGTAATTGACTGCGATTTCTGTCTCGTTATAGTTATCACATTTTGGAAATGAAATTCACATGCTAATGTAGCAATCATTATGGGACGACCACTTTAAAAATATCTCTTGTACATTTTGAGCAATCACTTGTTCAGAACGTTTACACACAAACACAAACTCTCTCTGTCTCTGTCTCTCATACAAACACACACACACACACAGAGTCCTAGCGGTGACTAAAATGCTGGACTGCGGCCTTGAAGTAAGCCAATTCAGACTAATACCCTTGGGAAAGGTATTAAACTTCCTTGTCTACCCCCAGCTATGAATTAATTAGTATTATTTCTGTTCTTCTACATGGAAAGCATTGGCATTACATAACCCACGAAATTTGATAACATTTTTTTTTAAATTAAAAAAACAAGAAAACAGAACCAATTTGCACAAAGCTGTATTGTTTCAAACAACTAATGGTAATAATTTTTAATAGATGATTGAACTTTTCTACTTGACCCTTAGATAGGACCCTAAAAATGTGGACCTGAAAGCAATGATAATGAAGGAGCTCACTGCCTTCCCAGACTCGATGACTGGAACCTCATCATCAGACTCACTGTTGTGTCATAACTGGGACACTCAAAGTCTTGTTTTTCTCAAAGCGGCAGATTCTCAGTCACTGTTTTCTAGCACCTTGAAGATAAAAAAAAATATTGGGTGTTTGTTTGTCACCAGAGCAATTTAAAGAATACGCTCGAGACAATCGTATAGGTACGAGGGATTAACCGTATCAGTTGTTTGATTGGATCAAACCGTTCTGACCACCTGTTAAGCTCAATAAGGATCGAAGTAGTACGCTGCAGGTCACGTGATCATTTGGGTGTCCAGGTCTAGGAATTCTCGAACATCAAGATCCTGTCCTTAAGCATTGCGAGTACCCAAACGCGGCCAACAGGTAGCCTCATTGAGGGGTTATTAGCCCTTTGCCAAGGTGCAGTCGATTGGGTGATATGTGAAGAGAAACAGAGAGACAGAGAGGTTTGAAGATCCATAAACAGACATTAAAATAGATATTAGATAACTGAGTTTGATAGATAGATAGCTTTAAACTCTCTCTCTCTCTCTCTCTCACACACACACACACACACACACACACGCACACATATATATACATATATATATAAATATGTGTGCATATATATATATATATATATATATATATATAAATAAAAATGTAAATGTTTGTTACTAACCGAAAATATCCAGTTTTATACCACTAATTGGTTTAAAATTTTCAGAGAGTATTTTCTTCGAATTCAGGAGTGTTTTTATATACTTATTATACAAAAATATTTTGATAATTAAACATTTTTTTTTAATAAGTCGTTTTTCTCCGAGAAAAGCCGAACGTCGAATAATGGTGGAAAACATTACTTCCGTTTTCCAAGAATTTTACACGTGATTTATTTTTCTGCTTTATCACTTTTCTTTCTTTTTTTGTTAACCTAAACAGAAACACTAAACTTTAAACCATATTTCGTTGGTTCAGTAGTAAGTATATTTTTTTTTATTCTAACGAATTGTTTACAAAATATTTTCTTGTATTTTATCAATATTCCTTTTTTTTTGTTTAACTTCAACGAAAGACATCCATTAAAAAGTTTTCTTTCTTAAACCATATTTCGTTGGTTCAGTAGTAACAGATTGTTTACTAAATATTTTATTTTCTTTTTTCAAAATGGCATTTTTTTCTATTAAACTTCAACGAAAGACATTTCTTAATAAATTTTCTTTCGTTTATTATTATCGATAAGACACTTAACTTTAAACCATATTTCGTCAGTTAAGTAGTAACGAATTGTTTACTAAATTTTTTTTTTCTTTTCCTATTTTTGCTTAACTTCAACGAACGACATTCCTTAAAAAGTTTTCTTTCGTTAATAAACTTTAAGCCATATTTCGTTGGTTCAGAAGTAAGTAAATTTCTTTTATTCTAAAAACTTATTCTTAAATTTTACACGGAAACTGGAAGTACCAAGAATATTGTGTATCCACAAGTATTGGAAAATTAAACATACTAGAAACATGCATTTTCTTTTTTTTTCCCATTTAAACAAACTGAGCCACAGTAACTTGTGGCCGGGTACAGCTAGTCAGCTATTATATATATATATATATACATTATCATCATCATCATCATCATATCGTGCTGGCAGCACGGATATCCCTGACCCTCTCTCGCCACTCCTCCCTATCGTTCATCGCCCTAGGTAGGTCTTCAGGACAACAACCTGTATCCTCACATAGCTGCTGAATGTACGTTCGTGCTGGTCGTCCTGCTTTTGCGCGGCCGTGTGTGGGGATCCATAAGAGTACATCTCTTATGAGTTCATCTCTGCTTCTCCAGCAATGTCCTGCATGTCTGGTTCGCCTAACTTGAATAGTTTTCGTGATAGCGGGCAGGTGGCCGTACAGTTGGTGTCTTGTGGGGTGCTGCTGCCAGGACTTGTTCAGGATTGCACGCAGCATTCTTGTATACATTATACATATATATATATATATATATATATATATATTATGCTATACTGTTTGCGTAGCACATGCAATAATATGAAGAATTTTGGCTGACTAAAATGTCTTTGATTTGTTACACACACACACACACACATATATATATATATATATATATATATATACAGGAAGTTTCAAAATAGATGCAACTCATCAATATGATTATGATCTATTACAAAGACAAGCGCAATTGCAGTCTTCTGGAACACGTCCTGTAAAAAATGGGTCCTTTGAGCTAGTAACATCAAATCAATGTTGTTTTTTTTTACTGTTATTATATCAGCATTCTTTTTTTTTCTTGTCTCCCTATTAAATTATTATCTTATTAATTGGTTGCATCTATTTTGACCTGGCCATTGGCTTAATGAGTAGAGTGTTCGCCAATGGTCCGGGAGACCAGTGTTCAATCCCAGGTCGAGTCATACCAAAGACTCAAAAAATGGTACTTGATACCGCCTTGCTTAGCACTCAGCACTATAAGGTGAGGGTCAAGGGTAAAGTAGAGCAATCCAGGGAATGGAGTGGCGCCCTCCCCTAGACCTCGATGTAGTAGCTATTAAAAAGAGAACCTTCGGGTCATCCTCGACTAAAGGGAGACAACTTTATTTTTACTTTTATTTTGACCCTGTTTTGAATGATTTTGTCTCTAAATAAATAGAGAGGCAAAATATTTTCCTCTCTTGTCCAAGGCATTGTGATGGAGGATTATTAGTTGTCACACTATACGACTTTCAAATCTGAAACCAAAAAGGACACAACATTATTAGTAGAGTTGTTAGCGGTTACATGAGTCCCATGTATATTGAGACACCCTATATATATATATATATATATGTGTGTGTGTGTGTGTGTGTGTGTGTGTGTGTCGTGAGAACACCTGCGTAAGTGTTTTTTCTTTTAGTGTGGGAGGCGTGCGTTTCAAATTAGCCGTGACTTGACCGGCTTGTTTGCTTGTTTGTGCGGATTTTTTTCTCAATGTTATTTTTAAGGTGCAGCTTTTTAATTTTTAGTGACTTATTGTCGGATTTATTTAATTGTATAGGTCCGACGAAATTCTTCAGAACAATGGATACGCTACGCTAATAGTAAATTATATATATATATATATATATATATATATTACGTGAGATAGAGAGAGAGGGAGAAAGTGAGAGAGAGAGAGAGAGAGGGGGGGTACACATTATTAGTATACAATTAGTTATGTATGTAAGACGTTCATCATGTTCGGGACATGAAGCTAAACTACATCTTATGGTGAGGCTCCAGTTCTGAAGATCTGGGTCTTATAGTGAGGCTCCAGTTCTGAAGATCTGGGTTACTCTCATGTTCACTCATATTGAATGCTAGTATTTTTAAGGACTCATTGCAGGGTCCAATGGATTTGTTCGAAAATTACTAATATTATTTAGGAATACTTGATACTATATAAATGTTTTCAAATTATTTGTATTAAAAGTAATAACTTGAATCTACAAAATTGTTATTATTACTTACTTGAAAGCATATTATTGTTTGAAATACGTGTAACCATATAATTGTTTGAAATACGTACAAACATATAATTGTTTTAATTATGTGCAACCATATAATTGTTTGAAATACGTGTAACCATATAATTTTTTGGAATTTGTGTAAACATATAATTGTTTGAAATACGTGCAACCATATAATTGCTTGAAATACACGTAACCATATAATTGTTTGAAATACGTGTAACCATATAATTGTTTGAAATACGTGCAACCATATAATTGCTTGAAATACACGTAATAATATAATTGTTTGAAATACGTGTAAGCATATAATTGTTTGAAGTACGTGTAACCATATAATTGTTTGAAATACGTGCAACCATATAATTGCTTGAAATACACGTAATAATATAATTGTTTGAAATACGTGTAACCATATAATTTTTTGAAATACGTGTAACCATATAGTTTTTTTTTTAAATACGTGTAACCATATAATTGTTTGAAAAACGTCTAACCTTATAATTGTTTGAAATACATGTAAAGATAATATTGTTTCCAAAACGTGTAACCATATAATTGTTTGTTATGCGTATAACCATATATTTGTTTGAATTACGTGTAATCATATTATTGTTTGAAATACATGTAACCGTATAATTGTTGGAAATACGTGTAACAATATAATTTTTTGGAATAAGTGTAAACATATAATTGTTTGGAATACGTGTAACCATATAATTGTTCTTGATTCATGAAACTACATAATTGTTTTTAAAATAACTTGAACCACATCAGTGCGCAGATATTTTTGGATATGGTTTAGTCGAAGTCGTATAACTTGGCAAATAAATGGTTAATATTTCTAATTATCTATTGGCATAGCAAATTTCATCATCATCATCATCATGTCGTGCGGCCAGCACGGATATCCCTGACCCTCTCTCTCCACGTCTCCCTATCATTCATCGCCTCTGGCAGGTCTTCAGGGTTACATCCCGTATCATCACATAGCTACTGTATGTATATTCGAGCTGGTCGTCCTGCTTTTGATTGGCCATATGCTGGGGTACACAGGAGTACATCACTTACGAGCTCGTCCTTGCTTCTCCAGCAGTGTCCGGCATGTCTGGTTCGTCTAGCTTGTATAGTTTTCGTGATAGGTGGTAGGTGACCGTATAGTTGGCGCCTTGTGGGGTGTTGCTGCCAGGACTTGTTCAATATTGCTCGCAACATTCTTTGTATAATTGCCGTCTAGCTTCTTCTCCAGCCATTTAGTCAGCGTCCAAGTAGTGCATCCATATAGCAGTATCGACACGACTGCAGCCTGGAAGAAACTGCGTTTCATTTTATCGGTCAGGTTTGATTTCCATATGATCAAAAGCCTATCGAGAGCTGTCCATGCCTTCGGTTGCCGTGTGTCGATGTCTTTTTCGGTTGATGAGACGCTGCTTCCTAGGTAGGTGAATTTGTCAACCAGTTTCAGAGAGGTTCCATCTAGTGTGGAGATGTCACCTTTCTGATTCAAGCACATAAATTCAGTTTTGTGTGAATTAACGTGGAGTCCCATGCCTGCAGCGGCTCGTTCTAAGCTATGCAGAAGTGTTTCGGCTTGGTTGGGTGTATTGGGCAATAGCGCTATGTCATCGGCGTAGTCGGCGTCGGTAAATTTTGTATAAATTATTAAGGTTTCGTTGATTGCTTTTTTAAGGGTATATCTGTCTTCGTGAGTTATTTAATACCAACTAAATCCTTTGAAAAGAACAATAGTGGTACTAATTAACCCACAACTGGAAGTTAATAGTTTTTCCGGGGGTATTTGTTGGAAAGTGAACGAATAGCCCCGCAGGAGTTTCGAACTCACTATTTCGTTCAGCACTTTAGCCAAGACTTCACCAGGGCCCCTCTATATAAATTATTACCATTTAGAATAGCTTCTTGTTTTTTGGTAAAGGAATACAAAAGAATTTATTTAATAAAGAAATGCACTGGAAGTAATTTTTATTATAGAAATGCATTGGAAATTGTTGTATTATAGAAGTGTTAATGGTTTTACTATAGAAATGGAAAGGTTTTTCATTCTCAGTTATTTTACTAAAGAAATTTATAACAAAATATCTAAATACAGGATGTACCCATTGTATCAGATACTGAATTTACTAAACAAATGCTTGAAAACTTTGAACTGAAGATTAAGTATCGGCATAGATGAATAGATAGAGCTAGATGAATACATATATATATATATATATATATATATATATATATATATATATATATATATGTGGTGCATCCAATAGGTTCTAAACTTTTTTTGCACAGGTATTTTAAATTGTCGTGGACGCTTGAAAATTCACTATGTTATTGCTATATATCTTATGAGATGACAGACCAATTTTTATATTATCAGGTTAAAATGAACAGCTACGGCAGCAATTGGAATACGCCCTACTATAGCCTGATTATCACATCTGGTGAATTTCAAAAGTGCAATCTGGACGTGACGACACTTAAGAAGAACGATATGCAATAAAAGTCTGTTTTAAACTTGGAAAAAATGCCACAGAAACGTATGGGATGCTTCAGACTGCTTTTCGACCGTCTTGCATGAATCGAGCATCAGTTTTTGAGTGGCATAACAGATTCAAGAAAGGCAGGGAGTCTGTAAAGGATGATGAGAGGTGTGGGAGGAGTAAGGAAGTCAATAGACAAGAGTTGAGTGGCTAAAGGATTAGGGTTAGGGCTACTATGTTGAGGTTTTAAGGGAGTTCAGGAAGAGATTCCTTGGGAAGAGGCCAGCTCTCTTCAAATCGGGTCAGTGACATTTCCACCAGTCCACAACTCCATCCTTGTCACAGACTATTTGACCAAGATGGGCATCAAGACAGTTCCTCAGCCTCCCTATAGTCCAGACCTTGCTCCCTGTGACTTTTGATTATTCCCTAAGCTAAGAGGCTGTCGTTATGAGACAATTGAGGAGATGAAAGAGGCTGTGACGAAGGTCATTGACATGCTCACAGAAGAGAACTTCCATGGGGCCTTCCTGGAGTTGTTGGAATGGTACAACAAGTGCATTGCAGCCGGAGATTACTTCGAAGAGGAGTATAGTTTTATGTGTGTACTATCAATAAAAGTGTCCATACGAAAAAAGTCTGGAAACTTATTTAATTATCCTCGTATATATATATATATAAAGAGTGACTGAGTAAAAGAGAGAGAGAGAGATAGACAGAGAGAGAGAAAGCAAATATATCTTGACATCCGAAAAAAATATATATATTGGATTTAATAAAATTAAATCGATCATGTTCTTCACTCACTTCAGAGAAAAACCTGAAAGAAGGACGAGTTTCATTTTTGTTGTTGTTTTTATCTTGTTTGAAGAAAGGAGATAAAATATGATAGTTCTATTAACTCCTTTATATTTGGCAATTCTATTATCCCCTATCGATATAGTAGGTTTATAAACACCTCCAGATATGGTATTTCTATTATCTTCAACATATATAATAATTCTATTAACCCCTTCATATATAGCACTTTTATAATCCCGGTATTGAGGTAGTTCTGTTATCCTGTAGGGAACGAATAAATAAATAAATAAAATTAAAATTAAATTCTAAAATAAATAAATAAATAAAAAGAAAACTATTAAATTTGCAGAAAACTCCCAGAGGTCCATAACAGGAAAAGGGGATGACGCATGCGTAAAAAGAAAAAAAGGCATTTCCTCTTGACAAAGGGGACGATATTATCTTTCTCTTTCAGGCAGTGTCTGTCGAACCAACAACACCATTTTGCTGTCTGGTATTTTGGGCACCACGCATACGTCTTTGGACGTAGAGTCGGTTAGTCCCTTCACCCAGTAGCAGCCCTCTCTCTATCGGTCAGCATTATGCTGAAATATACAAGACACACAAATGAACTATAAACTAACTCTTACCGGACTTTGACAAAACTTCCAAAGAAATACCAAATGCGGACACCTACATACATGAAACGAATTAACGTATTTTTGACACCTTAACTGGGGATTCAACCCTTTCAATGTATTCAGGAAAAACTCCCTCATCCACGGAATGGTTGTTGAACCTAGTAAATAAAGGAAAATATAAAAGAAACGTCTTTGGCTCATATCTGTTCTGTCTTTTCTTTTTGTGTATTTCTGTTGGGACTTTCTTTGGGCAAGGCATTGCGCCGGCCAGTCAACGTGGGGTAAAATAATATAACCAAAATATGGAGTCAGATATCTTACGGCAACACAGCCTTGCCCTTATCCCCTAACCCCTGATTCTTCAACCACACAAACCCCCACAATCCCTTATAGATATGATAGTTCTATTAACCCCTATAGACAGGGATATTCTATTATCTCTTAAATATATGGTCGTTATATTATCTCCTTCAGATATGCTAGTTCTGTTATCCCTCTTCAGATATGGTATTTCTATTATCCCCTTTCAAATATAGTAGTTCTATTATCCCCCAACCGATATTGTACTTCCATTACCCATGACATATATGGTAATTCTATAAATCCCAACAGATATGTAACTATATTATCCCTTACAGATATGGCAGCTCAGATAACATCTACATATATAGTAGTTCTTTTAACCCCTACGTATATGATAGTTCTATCAACCCCTTCAGATATGGCAATTCTATTGTCCCCTACATATATGTTATCTACTGTCCACTACAGATGTAGTAGTTCTGTTGTCCCTTATAGATATTGTAGTTCTTTTATCCCCTATAGATACGGTAATTGTTTTATCCCCGACATATATGGTAGTTCTACTGTACACTACAAATATAGTATTTCTATCGTCCCTTATAGATATTGTAATTCTTTTATCCCCTATAGATACGGTAATTCTTTTATCCCCGACATATATAGTAGTTCTACAGTCCACTACAGATATGGTATTTCTATCGTCCCTTATTGATATGGTAGTTTTTTTAACCCCTATAGATACAGTAATTCTATTATCCCCTACAGATATAGTAGTTCTATTGAACCTTATAGTAGTTCTATTCCTTCCGCTGATTCTCTTATTCATTATCAGCTTGGCAATTTTTTCAATGCTAAGTTCCATTCCTATGTCCTGGTTGTACATTCTTATTGTTTATATCAGGATCTCCAGTCCTTTTTAATCTTTTGCAAATACCTTGGATACACATAAAGTGATAAATCTTTTCCATGGATTTTGAAAATTTGTAGCGCCAAGTTCATACTTAAATGGCGTCATTGCTTTAAAGAATTGTAGTGAGAGGAATCTTTCTGGAAACCTTCTCTCAAAGATTCATCTTCGGATTTTTATCTCCGCTATAAATTCCACTCTCCCGTTACTTTCATGGTATTTGTGATGAAGGTAATTAATTTATCGAATATTTTGTACATTTTCAAACTCTCTATTATCCACGTTTGCGGGACCATTTATAGGCCTTATTACAGTCGATGTAGCCATGACTACATTTTCCCGCCTCGTTTTGTCTTCTTTGATGATGTTTGGTTTGGTTTCTTTGTTTTAATGGCATATCAACCTTTGTAGGTTATTTAATGCCAAAGCCATTCTCCTAGAAGAACAGTGGTGAACTATTTAACCCATAGCTGGGAGGATAAGGGGGTTTATACTTCTTTGATGATGTGTTGCTCTATGTAGTGTAACCCGGATATAAGAGACCCGGGTATAAGATAAATTTTATATGGGTCCCAAATTAGAGCCTATATAGTGTAACCCGGATATAAGAGACCCGGGTATAAGATAAATTTTATATGGGTCCCAAATTAGAGCCTGAGTATATAGAGTAGACCAAACCCGGATATAAGAAACTTCTTCTCCAGTCCCGACAACTCTCTTATATCCGGATTACACTGTATATAGTAGGTCATTCCCCACCCTGTTCCTCAACGGCATTTTGTTGTTGTTCTGAAAGGCTGACTGTAATAATTTAGACAATAAAACCAAGTTATTGCGAGAGCTTCAATTTTTTTCTTCATTCCATTTGATATTATAAAGTTTAACCATTTCCTTGTTCTATTCTTCCGTTTCCGGTTAACCCCTATGTCTCATTTTAAAACAAGTCACCATAAAATACGATGGTAAACAATGTAAATATTATGAAAAAGAACGTATGAATATTCGACTATAGGCGCATAAAGCACTAAGATGATTGATAGATTGATTGATTCGATCATCAATATAAACCTCTGGGGTTCTTTTATATCAAGAAGTTCGGGAATCACGTTTATCGTATGTTCATATTTTAAGACACCCTGTATATTCAGAAATTGAATTTTTCAGTATACCAAAAACATTTTTTCAAAATTCCCTGATAAATCGGGGTACATTTTAAATGCCTACAGATACTATGGATTCAGCCAACTCTCACCACACACTGACACACACACACACAAACACACACACACAAAACGACTTTGCCAATCAATGCTAATATTCATCACGAAAACAAAACAAAACAAACAAAAAAAGTTCTGTTTTTGGTAATCTACTCAGTTTAATTCAGTTTTTCTTTCTTTTATTCTTCCTTTCTTTCATTCTTTCACTCACTCTTTTATTCATTCTTTCCTTCTTCCTTTTATTCAATTTTTCTTTTTCTTTCTTTTTTCTTTCTTTCTTTCTTTCTTTCTTTCTTTTATTGCTTCTTTCTTTCATCCCTCTTTTCCTTCTTTCTTTGTTTCTTTCACTCTTTCTTTTTTCTTCTTCCTTCCTTCCTTTCTTTCTTTTTTATTTCATTCTTTCTTTCTTCGTTTCTCTCCATTATTCTTTCTTTCTTTCTTTCTTTCTTTCTTTCTTTAATTTTTCTCTCATTAATTCTTTCTTTTTGTCTTTCGTTTTTTTTCATACATGCATTATTTCTTTCTTTCTTTTTTTCTTTTCATTAATTAAATCTATTCTCTCCTTCATTAGCTCCTGTTTTCATTCCTATTTTTCTTCTCTTTCAAAAGAAAATTCTTCTTGCAATAAATTTTATATTCTTTGTGCAGTATAAATAGATTCAAGGACGATTTAATACAAATTGTCATTATTATTATTATTATTATTATTATTATTATTATTATTATTATTTACTTATTAGAGTTTTTCACATCAGCGTAAGCTGATGGTATTTCACAAGAGATCGAGTGACAGCAAGTCTCCTCAAGTCTCCAGGACTCTTCTCAGTATTCTGGCCGTTTTCAATAATGCTGTTGTTTGGATGGTCTCCACTCGGTCGTCAACTTCCAAATCCTCCAAGCCCTTTAATAATCCTTTAGCTACCGTGCCAAAAGCCCCAGTCACAATAGGTATAATTGTCACCTTCATGTTCAAGAGTTTTTTCAATTCTCTAGCAAGGTAAAGGTACTTATCTCTCATTTCACATTCTTTAAGTTTTATTCTGTGGTCTGCCGGGACAGCAAAGTCAACGATTTAGCAGATTTTCTTTTTTTGATTATTATATGATCTGGTCTTCGGGCCGAGATTAGGTGATCCGTATTGTTTTTATTATCATTATTATTATTATTATTATTATTATTATTATTATTATTTACTCCTTACAGGAGTAGCTGATGGTTTTTCACTGGAGTTTGAGTCACAGCAAGTCTCCTCAAGTCTCCAGGACTCTTCCCAGTATTCTGGCCGTTCTCAATAAAGTAGTAGTTTGGATGGTCTCCACACTTCCACCAATTTCCCAAGTCCTCCAGTCCCTTTAATAATCCTTTAGTTACTGTTCCAAACGCACCAATCACAATTAGTATAATCATCTCCTTCATGTTCCATAGCTTTTTCAATTCCCTAGCAAGGTCGAAGTACTTATCCTTCTTTTCACATTCTTTCAGTTTTATTCTGCGGTCAGCCGGGACAGCAAAGTCGACAATTTCGCAAATTCTCTCTTTTTGTTGTTGATTATCACTATTATTATTATTATTATTATAACTCTTTTGGGAGTTTTACACGGCAGTGTTTTCTACTGGAGTTTGAGTGACAACAAGTCTCTTCAAGTCTCAAGGATTCTTCTCAGTATTCTAGCCGATCTTAATAATGCGTTAGTCTGGATGGTCTCCACGTGTCCTCTTATTTCCAAGTCTTTTAGTCTTTTTTCCAATCCTTCACGCCTTTACCCCTGTCAACTGGAGCTGTAGAATATGGAAATGCACCTTGTACCTAAAGTACATAGGACGCTGGTGTTCCCGGCAGAAATGCCGCGTAAATTGTGTAGGTGGCGTGCTAGAAGGAGGTGTATCCTGCATCTCTGTAAATAGGTAAGACCTCCATCGACCAATGAGTATCTGATTATTAGGCTCCAGTCCTGGAAATTTTGGGAATGTGAAGTACCTCTTCCTTGCCATTACTCTCAGGTCCACTCTGACTAAGCGGGTTGCACCTGATAATGTCCCATTAATGGGTCAAATAGAACAGTTTGACAATATATATATATATATATATATATAAAGATATTGAAAGGGGTATGTCATCAAGCAAAAGTTTGGCGGCTTTTAGATTCCGTCTTGGAACGTCTCATGTGTCTAGCCACACTGAAGAGTTGTAATGCAACGAAACAGTCTGTAGATGACTATATATACGCTCCTCACCCCCGGGGAGGGTTGAGTACTCTGGCGAAGTAATATAACGGTTTCCACTCTCGTTATGGAAAGCTCTTCTAGCGAATTGAGCACTTCGGTATCAGATACCGCAAAATGTAAACGAACGAAATTTGATACATATGCGTTAGTTCCTGAACTGACGTTGAGTCGCAATCTTATTTTAGGGGTATGACATCAGCCTGACGTAAAGTTAAGCGGGTTTCGATCTCGGCTTGGAGCGTCTCACGTGTCTAGCCACGTTGAAGTGTTGTGATACTACGAAACAGTCTGTCTGTGGATGACAATATATATCGAAAACTATCCAAATTAGACGAAGTAAAGCCAAATCCATTTTTAGAGAAATAATCAGTTCTATTCCAAACAATTCAGTTTAGCATGAGTACACAGCTTAATTGTCAAAAACATTTTCATTTCAAGCTATTCAGTTTATTCAAATAGTTCTAATTCAGCCAATTCAGTTAAATATAGGTATAGATTTTCTTTACATACAGTTAAAAGTCAAAACAGTCCAATATTAAATAATTCAGTTAAGTGTAAGTACAGTTTCAATGTCAAAAACAGTTCCATTTCGAACAATTCAGTTTAGCACAAGTATGCAGTTTAAATATAAGTACATAGTTTAATTGTCAAAAATATTTCTATTTCCAGCTATTCAGTTTGAGCACGACTTGAAACAATGTCTTTGTGCGCAAACAATTAATTAATATTGAATAGAATTATTTGTGTAAGATAGCAATTCGTAAAACCATTTACCTCTGAACAAAAAAAGGACACATAGCGTAACTGTTATAGGCGTTGGTTCCCTAAGCCTCTGACAAATGCAATCATGTGGAGGTTGTAGGTTCAATCCTGACTGTAGGCGAGTAAGAATACTGGAATACTTACCACTTATACCCGATTATGGCCAACGGATCAGAGTAGGTGACTCCGTGGACTCCACGAAGTTCGAAGTTCCCTGTAGGCTCCCGAGTTCGACGAACACCTGAAGAAGGCCAGAGGACATATCGGCCGAAACGTTGTGGAAATAACAATAAAGACAATAGTCCGAAAAACCCTGAACGATAAAAAATTTCTTTCAACTTTTTATTTTACTCCTTAACTGAAAATCATACCAATGATGTTGGAATATCTGAAACGATATGACTGACTTCCAACGAAGGATTATTGTTATTAAATAAGAATAATTACATCACTCGAGAAATAACTTTATTGGTGATGCTACAGAGAGTTAACTCCCCTTATTAAGGGGTTTCCTCTGTAAAAGACTATGTAGTTCCCCAACGAGGATAGGCAATTTATTTAATATGGCATCTAAGTACAGTTGATATTTGATTATTTTAAGATCTATATATCCAGTCGGAGGGGCTTAGAATAAGTTGACAGTATCCCCTAAAGAGAGTTAAATCCTCTCAGAAAGGGGTTTCCTCGGTATGATATTAAAAGACTATGTAGTTCCCCAAAGGATAGGCAGTATATTTGATATAGCATTTGAGTACTATTCATTTTTTATAATTTTGGAATCTGTAGTATTTGCCAATGGCCCGGGAGACTTGGGTTCAATCTCAGGTCGAGTCATACCAAAGACTCAAAAAAAGGTACTTGATAACTCCTTGTTTAACTCTCAGCAAAATAATGTACGTTTCAAGGATAAAGTGGAGCAATCCAGGGAAAGGAGTAACCTCCTCTCATACACCTCGGTGTGGTAGCTATTGAAAAGGGATCTTTCGGGTAGCCTTCGACTACGGTCACCAACTTATGTCCAATCGCTGAGGCTTAAAATATTCTGACTGCAACCTTTGCAGTGGAATAAGACCCCACGTCAAAAAAAAAAGAAAAAAAAAGTGATGGCCTATATAAGACACTAAACTGCATCTGATGGTCAGCCAACAATCCTGGAGATCTGGGAAGTGTGGAGTACACTTTCATTGCCATTACTCCAATATCCATTCTGTCCTGGAGTGGTAGCACCTGTTAAGGGTCAGATAGATCTGCTATCATTTGATATTTCATAACTAATCTTACAAATACCTAATTTACACGAAACCGGCGAACGTTTCTGTGGTGTAATGGTTATCGTAATGTAATGGTAAATAGTAGGACAGACTGGTTCTTCAGCCTTGGTAAGACAACTAGTCTAGGAGAAGGAATACTCTGAATTCAAACCTGTTAAACTTCGCTTAAAAATTGACCTTGTGTCATATCCTGCCCGAACGCAGGGGTTAGTAAATAGGGTAATGGTTACCGTCGTAGGAAATAGACACGGCGACACGAGTTCAAATCCTGGACGAGGTTGATTAGATTTCATATAGTGCTAATACTTTTGGAAAAGATATGAACCCAATTATACTCCCTCCATTTATGGATAAATAGTAAGGCAGACTGGATTCTTTAGTCTGGGTTAGGCAGCCTTCTCTAGGAGAATTGATATCTGTTAAATTCCCCCAAAACTTGACCTTGTGTCACACCCTCCTTGTGTGGAGGGGTTTGGGAAATACATACTTGAAATTAGTACTCACGCTCAGAGAAGATTACCCTCGTAGAAAAATACAAAAAAAAAAAAATGAATCAATCACTGAATGATCAAATGGCTTGAAAAAGAAATTGACGGAATTGCCCAAAGACGGTTGATAGGCTGTTCAGACAAATAAACAAACAAAAACACGAAAGAACAACCCATCCACCCACCCCCCAAAAAAGAAAGAAACAAACCCACAACAGAATAAAGATAATCGAATAAGCTTTTTAAACACACAAAAATTCTAATTGAAAATCGAATTGAGGGGACGAAGAAGGAAATATTTGAAATTAAAGCATAAAAAGGATAAATTTAGTCTTCTCACCTTAGTAAATAACTTTCGAACATAGACCTGTCAACTAAAATTTACTGTACGACATCTTTCCTGTCTCGGACTGATAGCTGTGTGGCATAGTAGTTTAAGGCTGTCGGGTCAAAAGTCACAAATTTGATAAGTTTCATAGATAGATATCTACACCAGACCGTTTATCGATTTGTAACAATTTCATTATCCAATAGTAGTAATACAAAATTGTTTTTTCACTCTCTCTCTCTCTCTCTCTCTCTCTCTCTCTCTCTCTCTCTCTCACACACACACACACACACACATTCATTCACACTCTCTCGCTTTTCCCTTTCTTTTCCTCTATTTCCTTTTTGCTTTCTCTCGCTCTCTCCTTTTGCCCGCTCTCTCTCTTTCCTGTCGCTCTCTCTCTCTCTCTCTCTCTCTCTCTCTCTCTAACACACACTCTGTCTGTCTGTCTGTCTGTCTCTCTCTCTGTTCCCTTTCTTTCTCTATCTCCTTTTGCTCTCTCTCTATCTCTATCTCTCTCTCTCTCTCACTCTCTCTCACACACACATTCTCTCTCTTTCCTTCTCTTTCTCTCAATCTCCCCCCCTCTCTCTCTCTCTCGCACACACAGAGTCTTTCTTTCTTATTTTCCTCTCTATCTCTTCTCTCACTCACTCCCTCTCTCTCTCTCTCTTTCTAGTTCTCTCTTTGCTCTCTCTCTCTCTTTCTCTTTCTCTCCCTTTCTCCATTGCTCTTTCTCTCATCTTTTGCTCTTTTTTGCTATCTATCTCTTTCTATCTCACTCTCACTTTCTTTTTTTCCTTCCTTTCTCTTTTTCTCTCTTTTTTTTCTTACACACTTTTTCTTTCTTTCCCTTGTTTCTGTATGTGTGTGTGTGTGTGTGTCTCTCTCTCTCTCTCTCTCTTTCAGTTTCTAATCTTTCTATTTTTTCTCTCTCTTTCATTCTCTCTCTCTTTATCTTTCCCACCTTCTCTCTCCTTCTTCTTTTGTTCTCTTCCTTTCTCTTTCTTCTTTTGCTTTCTCTCTCTATCTTTATCTCACTCTCTTTCTCTCACTTTCTCTTTTTGCTATCTTTCTCATTTACTTCTTACTCTCTCTCTCTCCATTTTTACCTTCTCCTTTTACTCTCTCTCTCTCTCTCTCTCTCTCTCTCTCTCCATTTTGATCTCTTTCTACCTTTTATTCACTTACTGCGAGACTCACAATATTCTGACAGCACCGCTGTAGAGACCTCCCACCTGAAACAACAGAAAAGGGAGTGTCCTGAATGTGACAGTTGACAACTTCTGGTCATGAGGCTCCATCTCAGGAGTTTGGGTCACTCTTTGGTTGCCATTATTCAACGTAATTGTAATCATAGGCGTCGTAAGTTCGATCCTCATAGCTTCGCTGCCCCTTGACCATTTTATCACACTAAACAAAACTTAGCATCAATAAAAATCCATACTCGTCCTCTGCAGACACACACAAAAAAAAAGCGTATCCTATATACGATACTAAACTGCATCTGTGTATGAGGCTCTGGTTATGAGGCTCCAGCTCCTTCGTTGACATGACTCCAAGGTTCACTATGACCCAGATTAATAGTAACAGTTAAGGTTCTATCAATAAGCAAGTAAAGTAAAATTGGCGACATCAGTCGAGGGCTACCGAAAAGCTCCCTTTTCAATAGCTACTACACCGAGATGTAGGGGAGGGCGCCACTCCTTTCCCTGAATTGCTCCACTTTACCCTTGATACGTATCTTATATTGCTGAGTGTTAAGCAAGGAGGTATCAAGTACCATTTTTAAAGCTTTTGGTATAACGCGACCTGGGATTAAACCCAGGTCTCCCGGATCATTAGGCGAACACTCTAGTCACTAGGCCAAGTTCAACTAAAACAGTCCGAAAATTATTAGTATTAGATGAGACTACTTTAAACAATGTAGCTGTATGGAAATTATTTGTATTGAATATAGTTACTTGGGGAGGAGTTCTCGTAGCGTAGTGGCTAACGTGCTGGACTCCGAAATCGTAGTAAGCGAATTCGAGCTCCAGTCGTGCTATTGTATTCATTTTCGGACTAATACCCATGAGAAAGGCATGAACCCCCTCATTCCCCAGCTATGGATTAAATAGCACCACTGTTGTTCTTCTAGAAGGATGTCTTTGGCATTAAATAACCCACAAAGTTTGATATGCCATTAAACAAAGAAAACAAACCAAAAAATAATTACTTGAAACTATGATGGTTTACATCATCACGATCCCCATAATCAAGTCGCGCTGCAAGCATGGATTTCTCTGACATTCTCCCTCCATTTGTCCCTAACTCTCTTCGCTCTCGGCAGGTCTTCTACACAACATCCTGTATCCGCACAGAGCTGCTACAGGTAAGTTCTTGTTGGTCAGCTAACACTGTCATGTGAAGGGGCCCATAGGAGAACATCACTTATGATTTCGTTAGTGCTTCTCCAGCAATATTCCGCATATCTTGCTCGTCTTATTTGGGTGGTTTTAGAGATGGGTTGGTTGGTTGGTTGTTTGGGTTTTATGGCATATCAACCTTTGTAGGTCATTCAACGCCAAATTCTGTCTATATATACATACATATTCAACCAAAGATTTCAAAACGAATGTTTAGGTAGGTAGAATTTTCTATTAGCAGGATTTCATTTGTTTGCACAAGATTAACCAGTTTTAAGTTGTCATATTTTTTGGTACAACTCTGTCTCTCTCAAGAAAGACAGAATGTCATCTATTTTGACATTCTCGAACAGATCGGTTAAGTTATTTACTTTGAAAAATCGCTTTCTGATAACAGCGAAAGTTCTGCATTCTATAAGAATGTGTTTAACCGTGCAAGTTGTCTGGCAGGTTAAACACTGTGGTTGTGGTTCCTGTTTCCAAATGAAAGAGTGAGTAAGCCTTGTATGACTATTCAGAGATGGGAAGTAAGTGGCCGTACAGCTGTTATTTCATTACTGTTACTCATTTTTAAGGATGGAGATAAAAAGATATGAATCTAATTCAAACCAAGTGTCCAAACCGCATCGCTCTTTGCGCGGATGAACAAGATGCACACTCTGCTGAGATTGGAGCTCTGGCCTTAGTGTTCAAAATGGCTGCCGTACTTACAAATAATAGTCGTTATATATTAGTGCCGTGCATTGTGTATTCATAATACGTTTCTATAAAACGTTAATTTTCTTCAAAACTAAAAACAAATCTTACTATTTCAAGCAGAACGCTAAACATTCAAAATGGGTATATTTCTCTCTCTCTCTCTCTCTCTCTCTCTCTCTCTCTCTCTTCTCTGTCTATCTTTCTGCTTTATCTCTCTCTCTCTCCCTCTTTCTAGTTCTCCCTTTGTTCTCTCTCTTTCTCTCTCTCTTTCTTCTTTTGCTTTTTTTTGCTATTTCAAGCAGAACGCTAAACATTCAAAATGGGTATATTTCTCTCTCTCTCGCTCTCTCTCTCTTTCTAGTTCTCCCTTTGTTCTCTCTCTTTCTCTCTCTCTTTCTTCTTTTGCTTTTTTTTGCTATCTCTTTCTATTTCACTCTCACTTTCTTTTTTTCCTTCCTTTCTCTTTTTCCCTCTTTTTCTTTCTTACACACTCTTTCTTGCTACTATTATTTAGAACTAAACTCATTCCACTTTGTCACGATGAAGTATTTCAATTCTGTCATGTTGGATAGTCGTCTTATTAGTTCATTTAGTCTATTCCACATGTCTCAATACAATCAAAACGAATAATATTCCATATGATCAATACCGAAATTCAATAAAATTTCGACAAATATAGCTTTTAAAATGGCGACCTTACTCGAAGGTGACCCGATGGCTCCCTTTTCAAAAGCTACAATAGCGAGGTGTAGGGGAGATCGCTACTCCATTCCCAGGATTGCTCCACTTTACTCTTGATCCCCACCTTATAGTACTATTTTTTGAGTCTTTGGTATCACTCGACTAGGGATTGAATCTCGATCTCCTAGACCATTGGGGAACATTCTACCCATTAGATCAACTTATATATATATATATATATATACATTGACATTCATTGACAGACTGTTTCGTTGTATCAGAACTCTTCACTGTGGCTAGACACGGGATATACTCCAAGCTGGGATCTGAACTCGGCTGGTTTTACGTCAGTCGGATATCTTGCTATCCTCATTCTCTGCTTTAGTGTGGGAATTTTTTACGTATACCTTTTTACTTATACGTTATCGGTTGCCGGGAGTGCTTAGTTCTTGAGAAATACTATTGCGTTTCAGTTTATGCGGTATCCGGGGATATATATATATATATATATATATATATATATATATATATATATATATATATATCATTCCGCTCAGCAAACAGGCAAAGTTGTACCTATTTTCTAACATATTTATTAGTTTATATATATATATATATATATAGTGGGGTGAAATAAATATTTCTACATATGAAAATTTTTATTTTTTCCAACATAGCCTGAATAAAATCTTGACTTACATTTACTGTATAAGGATATATTCTACTAATATGTGTATATGAACTTGGGTTACAATTAATTTTACTGAAATTAATGTCATCTCTTCATTTCTGTACGAATATTTGGCATTAATTTCATATGTACGAATATTTATTTCACCCCGCTGTATATACGTGTCGATCACTGCCTCATTTGACGGTTGAAGGCATGAAACTCGAAATCCTGATTTATACTCTGGCTTACATCTTCTTTTATGATTGTTAATATATTCCGAAATTGTTCTGCTTCTTTATGTATAGAGATCAATGAAGATTTTGCTATCGGTGTTGAATTCGAACCAAGTATATATATATATATATATATATATATATGTTATCAAGTCGCACTGACAACTGTGGTGTAATGGTTATCGTCGCAGGAAATGGACACGGCGACACGAGTTCAAATCCTGGACGAAACTAATACCCTTGGGAAATTATTCTTCTTCCAGCTATGGGTAAATAGTAGGGCAGACTGGGTTCATCAGCCTTGGTGGGGCAACTAGTCTAGGAGAAGGAAAACTCTGAATTCAAACTTGTTAAACTCCGCTTAAAAATTGACTTTGTGTCATATCCTGCCCGAGCGGAGGGGTTGGGTAAATATGATCTCACTGACTCTCTCCCCACTCGTCCTTATTATGATAGCCGTGCAGCCGTTGTTTCGAGGGGTGTTGCATCCGGGATTTGTTCAATATTGCTCATAGCCTTTTTGTGCTATTCCCGTCTAGCTTTTTGAACATACGTTTTGTCAGCGTCCATGTGGTACATCCCTACAATAGTATTAGCACAAACGCTGTCTTGTGTGTGTGTGTGTGTGTGTGTGTGTGTGTGTGGTTCCACCTGCTATGTCATTTATTGGTGATTAGAGAAAAGTAGTGCGATGAAAAAGGAAGTAAAAGGGCGTTTGTTTAATTTAAATAATGTTCTTCTGAGAAGAAAGATTATGATGAAGCAGTTTATGTACAAATAAATATGAAATTTAAATGCACTTTCAAAATAATTTGATGTAGACGTTGTTTCCCGATTTGTCTCTTTATCAAAGGTTTTTTTCCCGCGCAAACATATTACGTTACATTACATTTGAATTAGAACAAGAAATACAAGGTCGACATTCATTTCTTTTTTTTTTCATGATCTTGTTACATTCTTTGACTCATCATTTTGATCTGAGAGAATATATATATATATATATATATATATATATATATATATATATATATACAAAACATAAACATATTTGGTTTAAAAAATATCAGACAGGTTTTTAACAGTTTCTTTTTTATTGTCGTCATATAATATTTCTCAAGTTCTGTGCAATTTTACTTTATGTAAAATAGGCTCTAAAAATGATATATATACCAGATGACATATATATATATATATATATATATATATATATATATACTACTGGGTAATATATATATATATGTGTGTGTATGTATGTATAATTTTGATAACGTAGACGCAAAGACACCTACACAATCATCAAGCCAATTAAGTAAGTAACTGACTGTTACCAAGTGCTGTTAACTCCGTGTTAATGCTATTTAAACTTAGTTCTTCATAGGCTCAATCACCTATAGTGAGTACTATCTATTTAAAAATATAGCATATTATATATATATATATATATATATATCACCTGATTAACACAGGCAAATAATGTTTAAAATGTGTCGAATTTCCATGAGATACAACGTATTGAAAGATGATAAAAGGAAAAACTCTCATCGCTGTTCAAGCCACATCGTAAACTCCTCCGGGACCATTGGCGAACACTCTACCCACTGGGCCAATGAGCCAGTAGGTCAAAGTTACTGAGGAAGACTTGTATTTAGTATGATAAATAAAAATATTGTGGTGCTTTACCTGTTTCAACACTTTTAGGATGGGAAATAGAAAATTTGGAGTGTAGCCAAATACTTTTGACTGGTGGTATATATATATATATATATATATGATAAAAATAAGTGGAAAAGTGGATAAAGCAAACACTTACAATGGGCTCTAACTGGCTCATTGGTCTGGTGGGTATAGTGTTCGCCAATGGTCCGGGAGACCTGGTTTCAATCCCAGGTCGAGTCATACCAAAGACTTTAAAAATGGTACTTGATACCTCCTTGCTTAACTCTCAGCACTATAAGGTACGTATCAAGGGTAAAATGGAGCAATCCAGGGAAAGGAGTATCGCCCTCCCCTACACCACGGTGTAGTAGCTACCAAAAAGGGGGCCTTTGGGTCACCGTCGACTAAAGGGAGACAACTTTACTTAATTACTTTTACAATGGGCTTAGTGGTAACATTTCGTTCTTTATTCACAGAATAACTCCTTTAGACTAAACATTTTTTTTAGTTTTTTCCACATTTTAGCCATTGAGGAAATATATAAAATATAGGAGAAAATAAAGGTATAAAGGAAGGGAAAGGGTTGAAAGATAAGAGGTAAATAAAGGAAGAATATGGAGGGAAGTAGATACAGGTTTAAGTGATTGTGGTAGGGGTTACTGGTTTTGACTGTGACCGTCTGGTTGCCCATTCGACTGGGGCAGTAGAATACACCGACTGCACCTCTGCAGAAGGATAAGCCCCCCCCCTCAACGAGTGTCCTGGGTATGACACTAAACAATCTGAAGGTGAGGTACCACTAAGCCTGGAGCTTTGGGGACTGTGGAGTACACCTTTATTGCCGTCGCTCCAAGATCCACTCTGGCTTGGAGTGGTTGCACCTGATAAGGGTCCTATCTATGGGTTAAATAGAACTAAACCGTCCTTCCTTCACTATACTGATTTTTGCATTTAAACTGCATAAGTGTTTGAAATATAACTATTTTCATTAAAATTGATTTGGCGTTGAATAACCTACAGAGGTTGATATGCCATGAAACCCACACAACCAGTTAACTGTGACCCTCTGGGTAGTTAGTGATAGCACGGTGCCATCCATTGTATCAGGTTTCATTAGAGATTTGACCAGATAGAGGGGGAATTAATTTCAGTGGAAAAGCGAGAAAGAGGTTTTTTTTAGAAAAAGGAAGAGAAAAGGGGGAGGGATGAAGGATACAGTGGTTCAGAGGTATCCTGTTTCATCAAAGACATTGACTATGACGAAGTATCTAAAGGGAAAGGAAGAAAGAAAAAGAAAAGGAAAAAATCGCCCATAATATGGCAGTATTGAGTGAAAAAATGTCTTAGTTTTTGCAAAAAACCTTTTTTTTTTGCTAAATTTTTATCCATTCTCTATTTTGCTATTCTTTTCGTGTAATATAATGTCTCCTAAGTAGGGTGAGATCTGATAGAACCCGGAATGTTGTTTTATGTGGTTTGTTTTGGAAATGACAGCAGATTTTAATAATCTGCAGGATTTTTTGTAATGTATCGGTTTAAGTAGAGTGGCTTGAGAGAAACACATATAATAAACCTCTCAACGACAAATTTACCAAATTAGGAATACAAATCATACAAGCCACATTAAAAACCCATTTAAAATCTCGAAACGAAACAACAACGCAACTACTTCTCACGAAGGCGTATATTCTATTCAATGCAAAGATTGTAAGAAGCATTATATCGGTGAAACCCAACGCAATCTAGAAAAAAATCTATGACCTTAAACGACAAATGACGACCGAAATGCCATTTTCTTCCGCATCTTAGATATTTATAACATATATATATATAAAAGATTAGCTGCTACCGACAGAATTTTGAAATGGCTTGTAAAAGCAATTGGGTTCTAAAAATGTCCCTTTCATTCGGTTTCGTTTCCTCGGAGAATGTCCGAGACAGAGGCAACACGGTTAAATTATATGAATTCACAATGAAAAAGAGGGGGTGAAAAAAACGTCAACCGGGTGAGGGGCGAGACTGGAGCTGTAAAGTCAGTTCTTTTCTCTGACTGTATTTGAGGTGGTTCAATCCCATCTCGATTTAACTTAATTCTATAATTGGCTCCATTGTATTGTGTTGAGCACTTTAACCCTAACCCCTTGATTTTTTTCAAGGAGTCGGACGAGGTTGGCCTCTTCTTTCTCCCCCCCCCCAATTTTTTTTTCTTTTTCCCCTGGGCGGTGATTCGAGATACTTTTATCTCTTGTTCCTAGCCAGGGTTTTTTTGTTTTTTTCTGGTACCGTGAATACTGGTAGATATTAGATTAGTAAATATATATATATATATATATATATATATATTGGATTGGACTGGATGCCGAGCAGTCGCACTTATTGATAAGGACATATACGAGGTAGCATTTTTTTAGGTTGCGTCTTCTTGTGGGGAAAGCCGTACCATCTCTAGAAAGGGTTGCTTTATTGTGAAGTACGGACACGAAAACGAGAATTACTCGCAATTCCTCTGTAAGCAATCGTCTATCTTTCAATACCGATGTGCGAAGTTCAAACTAAAGGCTCCAAGTGACATTCTATCTCCAGCTATGAGTGAAGAATTAGGATCGATTAAGTTCTCTAGTTTTAGTTGGGCAACCAAGCTAAGTGAAGGAAAAAACTCTAAATTCAACATCTGAGGAGTGCTGTTCAAGAGAATTTTTGGTAATTGTTGCTCCATTTTTCTGTTATCAACCCATCAGAGAAGTGTGACTGGTTCGACACAAACCTTTACCACGATAAACAAATCACCTTAGTCCATCAGTTCGTATCTTTAATCGAACTGTGTAGCCCTTAAATGGCGAGATCGATGTATATATATATATATATATATATATATGTCATCATATATATGTCATCATATATATATATATATAAATATGTCATCCACGGACAGACTGTTTCGTTGTGTCACAACTCTTCAGTGTGGCTAGACACGTAGGACGCTCCAAGCCGGGACCGAAACCCGCCTAACTTTACGTGAGGCTGATGACAAACCCCTAAGACAAGCCTGCAGTGTGTGCGCGTGTGTGTGTGTGTGCATGTGTGTGAGTGTGTTTGTTTGTATGTATGTGTGTGTGTTTGTTGTGTCCGAATGTGTGCGTATGTGTCTGTGTGTGCCACTGTGTGTATGTGTATGTTTGTATGTGTGTGTGTACGTGTACATTTGTTGTGTGTGTATATGTGTGTGTGTTTGTTGTATGTGTGTGTGTGTGCGTGTGTTTCTATGCCGATGAGTTTGTGTGCGTGTGCATGTGTTCGTAGTGTGTGTATGCGTGTGTACGTTTGTATGTGTTTGTGTTGGTATGTGTGTGTTTGTATTTGGGATTATTTGGTTTTTCAACTTTTCTTCGTACAATCGGATTTATTTCCCTATATACTTCAATATATATATATATATATATATGGAAGTACATCGATCCCAGGTTCAAGTGTCCGACGTGTCTAGCCTTAGTGAAGAGTTGTGATACAACAAAACAGTCTGTCTGTGGATGACAATATATATATATATATATATATATATATATATTTCCAGCTATGGGTAGAATTGTAGGGTAGATTGGGTTCTCTAGCGCTTGTTGGGTAACTAGTTTGGGAGAAGAAAAACTCTGAATTCTTTCGAGTATTGTTTACGAGAAGTTTGGATGGTTCTACACAAACCTTCACCACATAAACAAATCACCTGAGTAGATAGTCCATCAGTTTTTAACTTTAATCCGAATGTATAGCCCTCATATGGTGAGATCGATGAGAGAGTGTTCACCAATGGTGCAGGAGACCTGCGTTCAATCCCAGGTCGAATCATATCAAAGAAACAGTTGATGCCACCTTCCTTAAAATTCAGCATTATAAGGCAGGGAAAAAAGGTAAAGTGGAGCAATCCTGGGAAAAAAAGGAGCACTTTCCCTACGCCTCGGTGTAGTAGCTATTGAAAAGAGATCCTACGGTCGGCCAACAAACTAGTGTGTATATATATATATATATTTATATAAAATGAATTCCATTGTTATTCCGCAAAGTTGGGATACTAACATATATTCCTCTGCATGACTTGGAAAAAAATAAACCATCAATTTAAATAATATATAGTTTCTTTTTGGTATATTTTAAGAAATCGGTATGTTCAGCAATTAGATTTTAAAATTTTTTTATCTGTTAATAGATTATTCACAACTAAATAGAAAGAAAGTCAGAATATTCAGCTATTAAATAAAAAATATTTTCTGTCTTATCTGTTATTAGTTCATTTACTGCTAAATAAAAAACCAACGAAAATAAAAGAAGTAAACACAGCTAATGTGTCTTTGCAATCTAATTTTTTGTTCATAAAGTTTCACTAGAGTTTAGTTATATCCAATAATAACTGTTTCGAATAGGTAATAGTCTTGAAAAAAGATATTTTCGGTTTCGAATAAAATTAACTTTTTCTTAAGAATATTTGAGGGGAGAGTATTTATTTATGGATCTCAGCATATCGGTATAATTTATATAACTAATCTTTAGCCCAGTTGGCTGGAGCTGTAGAATATACCAACTGCTTTACTGTTGAGGGGTATGACACCACCCTGAATGAGTGTCCTGGATATACCACTAAACAATCTGATGGTGAGGTTCCAGTGATGCTGGAGCTTTGGGAAATGCGGAGCACCCGTTCATTGCCATTGCTCCCCGGTCCACTCTGGCCTGGAATGGTAGCACCTGATAGGGCCCTATGCATGGGTTAAATAGAGCTAAGTGCATACTTATGCTAAACTGAACAGTTTGAATTAGAACTGTTTGACTAAAGTGAATAGCTTAATTCGAAATGTTTTTGACAATTAAACTGTACTTACATTTAAACAGCATGATTATGCTAAACCGAATTGTTTGAAATGGAACTGTTTTTGACATTGAAACTGTACTTACAATAAATTGAATTGTTTAATATAGAACTGTTTTGACATTTAACTCTGTGTAAACAAAATCTGTACCTATACTAAACTGAATTAGCTGAATTAGAACTGTTTTGACAATCAAACAGTGTACTCATGCTCAACTGAATTGTTTGAAATAGACCTGACTATTTGCATAATAATGGATTTGGCGTTAAATAACCTACATAGGTTGATATACCCTAAAACCCAACCAACCAACTAGCCAACCATAACTTTTCGTGTATCATACAGGTGCACACGCAAGCAGATCAACATATACAGAGAAGCATAGACACACAAACACATACATACGCTTGGTACTTTAACGGTGTGAAGTATCCGTGGTGTAGTAATTTTTTTTTTTTTTTTTTCATCATCATACACGTGTGTCCTCGTGGTGTAATGGTTAAAGCGATGAACTGTGGAATCGTAGTACGCGAGTTCGTACTCCAGTCGCGCTATTACGTTCACTTTCGGGCAAATACCCTTGGGAAAGGTATGAACCTCCTTATTCTCCCTCCAGCTATGGATAAATAGTCGGACGGACTAGGTTCTTCAGCCTTGGTGAGGCAACTAGTCTAGGAGAAGGAAAACTCTGAATTCAAACCTGTTAGACTCCGCCTAAAAATTGACCTTGTGTCATATCCTGCCCGAGCGGAGGGGTTGGTAAATAGTATCATACAACGTGTGAAAGCACGTGCGATACCCTGCCCTCATCAGCCGCCAACCAGGAGTGATAACACAGTTATTTTTTCTTCTTTTCCTAACGCTTCCCCCCTTCCCTCCTCTCTCTCTCTCTCTCTGTCCCTCTGTCTGTCTCTGTCTCACTCTTTATCTTTTTTTATTTTTGTCTTTCTTTCCGCCTTTGATTATTTTTTGTGTCCCTTCTCTCTCTGGTTTTATCTATCTATCTATCTATTTTCCTCTTTCTTCCCACGTTTGATTCTCTATTTTCTTTTTTCATCCTATATCTCTCCCCTCTTTCTATCTTTTTATTTTTCACTTTCTTCCTGATTGATTTTTTTTTCCTTTTTTATCCTCTCTCTCTTTCTCTCTCTCTCTCTCTCTCTCTCTCTCTTTCTTTCTCTCTCTCTGCTTTTTGTCGTTTCCCTCTCTTTCGATTCTTCTTTCTGTCTTTTTCACGATCTCGTTTTGTATTTTTCTATTTCTTTTTCTTTGTTTTTTCTCTCTTTTCCATCCCCTTTTTACTCTTTGTTTATCTTGCATTTTGCCACTAACATTACATTTCTCTCTCTCTCTCTCTCTCTCTCTCTCTCTCTCTCTCTCTCTCTCTCCTTCTTTCTTTCTTCCTTCACTTTCCTTCTCTCTATCTCTCTCTGTTTTCTCTCTCTCTCTCTCTCTTTGTCTCTCTCCACTTCTTCCTATCCTTCTTTCCTCTCCCTTATCTCTCTCTCTTCCTCTCTCTCTCTTTCTCTCTTTCTTCCCCTTTGCCCTCATTCTCCCTCTTCTCCCTTTCTTTTTCCCTTTTGCTTTGGTCCGAGTACCAGATGACCCCCGAGGCCAATCTTAGTGAGGTAAAAAGAAAGCAGATTCTATAAAACATAGAAAAAAACGGAAAAATATTGAATGTAGGTGTGGTTTATGCCAAAGGCAAACAGAATGAAAAACAACATATATATATCATGTAAATAAATAGTTGGTTGGTTGGTTGGTTGGTTGTGGGTTTTTATGGCATAAATACCTTTGTAGGTTATTTAACGCCAAATCGGTTTTTATACAAATAATCAGTTCTATTTAAAAAAATTCAGTTTAGCATGAGAACACAGTTTAATTGTCAAAAATATTTCTATTTCGAGCTATTCAGTTTAGTCAGACAGTTCTAATTCAACCAATTCAGTTTAGTATAAGTATAGATTTTATTTACACAGTTAAATGTCAAAATAGTTCTATATCAAACAATTCAGTTTAGCGTTAGTACAGTTCCATTTCAAGCAATTTAGTTTAGCATATGTACACTGTTTAATTGTCAAAAAATATTTCTATTTCAAGCTATTCAGTTTAGAGGTCAAACAGTTCTAATTCAAACAATTCAGTTAAGCATAAGTATGCAGTTTAATTCTTTTTAACCCATAGATAGGGCCCTATCAGGTGCTACCATTCCGGGCCAGAGTGGACTTTGGAGCAATGGCTATGAAGGTTTACTCCGCATTCCTCAAAGCCCCAGCATCACTGGAAACTCACCAGTAGATTGTTTAGTGTCATATGCAGGACACTTATTGGGGGGGGGTCCCACCCCTATGCAGAGGTGCTGCTAGTGTATTTTCCAGCCCCAGCCGACCGACGGGGCAAGCAAATAAATAAATAAACTACTAACGTCATTTGTGTTACTGCCTCAGGTACTACACGAACCAAATTCTTGCCCACCCTTTAAAAGATCCTCTAAAAAAATTGGGGGGTCATACACACATACACTCAGACGTATGCACACATGTTTATACACGCACAGAGAGAAACGCACACATGCTCAAACAAAACTATGTATGCACGTATGTGCTTTCCTCTTCTACACGTACATTTAATAAAAGTCGACTTCCTCCGTCTCGGCAAGTGGTGCAGAAGGAATGGGGAAGGCTCCGGTTCCCACGTGACGAGAACATTGTTTGCGCATGCCCACATACCAACAAAACACACTTCTGACGCTGTCCCGTGATTGATGTTTCTTTGAAAGCAACTTTCTCCCTCAGTTTTCGAATAAATAAATAAATAAATAAAAGAGAGAAAAGAAAATTTAACTGCTTCGTTTGTCTCCGCATCTCTTATCTGTTAGCATCGATAGTCCGTTGAACTGTCAGTCTTGTCACTGTTGACGTTGTCCTTTTTTGATTCTTCGAGGCAAAAATCGCAGAAAATTCCCGCAAATGTCGATTATGTATGTATGTATCTAAGCGTAACCTATAAAACCGGGGGCACATTATAGCGAGATTTTTGATAAAGCTGGCCGATTGAAATGCTCTAAACTAGAAAGATTAAAAAAAAAAAAAAAGGAAAAGAAATTACCTTAGAGTTCAAATTGAATATTCTCAATTTCCTGGCCTTATGTCAGACTAATTTAAGGATAGATATTTGAGTGTTAAAAATGATGAAAATGAACAGGTTTCAAAACTGAATAATAATAATAATAATAATAATAATAATAATAATAATAATAATAATATAAAATGTGATCCACTGGGAACTGTGCAAGAAACTGAAATTTGACCAAACGAACAAATAGTATATGCACAACCCAGCATCTGTCCAGGAGAATGACACACACAAACTATTTTGGGATTTTGATATCCAAACGGATAACCTAATCTTGGCCAGAAGACCAGACCTTATAGTAATCAACACAGGAAAGAAAACTTGCAAAATTGTGGACTTTGCTGTCCCGGCTGACCACAGAATAAAGCTCTAGGTAAAAAGAAGAATAAGTACTTCGACCTTGCAAGGAAATTGAAAAAACTGTGGAACATAAAAGTGATGATTATATCAATTATAATTGGTGCTCTTGGTAAAGTCACCGAAATATTATTAAAGAGACTGGAGGACTTGGAAATAAGAGGACGAGTGGAGACCATCCTAACTACTACACTATTGAGATCGGCCAGAATACTGAGAAGAGTCCTGGAAATTTGAGAAGACTTGTTGTCACTCAAACTCCAATGAAAGACTATCAGCTGACGTTGACGTGAAAAACTCTAATAGTAAATAAGTTGTAAGTAATAATAATCTGTCCCGGAAAATGAGACGGGCAAAATCCTCGAGGATTTTGAGTTATAAACGGATCATCTAATCTCAGCAAAAGGACCAGACCTAATAATAAATAAGAAAAAAAAAGCGAAAACATGCAGAATTGTGGACTTTGCTGTTTCAGCTGACTACAGAGTAAAATTGAAAAAAAATGAAAAGAAGGATAAGTACCTGGACCTTGCTAGAAAACGGAAAAAAAAAAACTATGGAATATGAAAATGAAAATTATACCAAATGTAATTGGCTCTCTAGGTACAGTCACCGGAGGATTGATACAAGGACTGGAAAACTTGGAGATAAGAGGATGAATGGAGACCATTAAAACTACTGCATTATTGAGATACTGAGAAGAGTCCTTGTAACTTGAGGAAACTTGCTGTCACTCAAATTCCAGTGAACACTGATGTGAAAAACTCTTACAAAGTAACTATAATAATAATAATAAAAAGAAGAAGAAGAAGAATGAATAAAGGAAGAAGAAGAAGAAGAAGAAGAAGAAGAAGAAGAAGAAGAAGAAGAAGAAGAAGAAGAAGAAGAAGAAGAAGAAGAAGAAGAAGAAGAAGTAGTGGTCCAAAAATAGGAAATGAAAAATGGAAGTTCGGCGCCTTGGGAGGAGTGGCTGAGGGTCATCGAGTTAGATCAGAGGGGATAATCCTTTATTAGCACTTTCTCTTAATAAATGGGATTATCTTAATCAGGTAAATGCCTTTCATAATCTTCACCTTCATCCTGTCTCCTCCACCGGTGGCTCATATTTCGCTTCTGATTTCTCAAATGCCGACCGGTTACTGTTAGACGACGGTTGTGTCTCGCGTTAAGGATTTCATCTGTTTATTTATATAACAAACAAGGTGCCCCTGGGATCAGGTCACGCTGCCTAGAACTCCCTTGCCCATTTTAGGGTCAATCTTAATCCATACAAAATCAAGGATAAATGAAAGATATACGTATATATTCATCCAGCCCTATACATCCCTGGCATTATGTCCGAGAAGTGAAAAATTGAAAACTTTGTCTCATGGGATTGTCCCCATCAGGCTATACCAGCTTTAAATCAATCAGGGCCAAAAGCATCCCGAAAAGGAAATGCCAACGGAGTCAAGCATTTTTTGAACTAGCTTCTCGTGGGTCATGATTTGTGCATGGCTCCGAATATATATATATATATATATATATATATACTTTCGTCTAACTTGGATAGTTTTCGTGATGGGAGGTAGGTGGCCGTATAGTTGGTGCCTTGTGGGGTGTTGCCGCCAGGACTTGTTCAATATTGCTCGCAGCATTCTTGTGTGATTGCCGTCTAGCTTCTTCTCCAGCCGTTTAGTTAGCACCCAAGTAGTGCATCCATACAGCAGTATCGATACGACCGCTGCCTGGAAGAAACAGCGTTTTATTTTATCGGTTAGGTCTGATTTCCATATGATCGATAGCCTATCAATAGCAGTCCATGCCTTCGTTAGCCGCGTATCGATGTCTTTTTCGGTTGATTAGACACTGCTTCCTAGGTAGGTGAATTTGTCTACCAGTTTCAGAGAGGTTCCGTCTAGTGTGGAAATGTCGCCTGTTTGATGCAGGACTCTGCTGGAGAAGCAGGGACGAGCTCATAAGTGATGTACTCCTATGGACCCCCACATATGGCCGAGTAAAAGCAGGACAACCAGCTCGAACATACATATAGTAGCTATGTGAGGATACGGGATGTAGCCCTGAAGACCTGCCGGAGGCGATAAACGATAGGGAGAAGTGGCGAGAGAGGGTCAGGGATATCCGTACTAGCGGCACGACATGATGATGATGATGATATATATACCATAAACTACTGATCAAAGGTAAAGTGGAGCAATCCAATGAAAGGAGTAGCACCCTCCCCGATATCTTAGTGAAGTAGCTTTTGAAAAAGGAGCCTTCGGATTGCCGTAGACTATGGTCGCCAAATTTACTTACTTTATGAATATATATATATGTGTGTGTGTGTGTGTGTGTGTGTGTGTGTATACGTCTGTGTATTTTTTACCCAACCCCTCTGCCAAGAGCAAGATATGGCACAAGATCAATTTTTAAGCGGAGTCAAGCTGGCTTTAATTCAAACTTTTCTTCTCCTTGACTAGTTACCAAACGAAGGCCTAAGAACCCAATCTATCCTATAATTTATCTATAGGTGGAGGGAGAAAATATTTTTCCCCAAGTGCATTGGCACAAAGTAAAACACAAGCAGCTTCGTCAAGGATTTGTACTCGCATCACCGATTCTATTTCCTACGACGATAATCGTAACGCTCCGAACGCCTCAATACCATTTTTGTAAGTATCTTATTGGCATCTTTCCAGATGTCTGAATTCCTCCAGGCTCATGTACGAGGTGCATATGATAAGTTTCCAGACTTTTTTGTACAGGCATTTAAAATTTTCATAGACTCTTGAAAATTCACTATGTTATTGCTATATATCTTATGAGATGACTGACCTTTTTTTTCACGTTCAAATGAACAGCTACAGCAGCAATTAGAATACACCCTACTAAAGCCTGATTGTCACAGCAGGTGAATTTCAAAAATGCAATCTGACACTTTAAAAGAACGATATGCAATAAAATTCTGTTTTAAACTCGGACAAAATGCCACAGAAACGTATGCAATTATTCAGGCTGCTTTTGGACCATCCTGCATAAATCGAGTGTCAGTTTTTGAGTAGCATAAGAGATTCAAGGAAGGCAGGGAGTCTATTATAGATGATGGGAGGTGTGGAAGTAGTAAAGAAGTCAATACACTAGAGTTGATTGGCCAAAGGGTTAGGGTTACAATGTTGAGGTTTTAAGGGAGTTCAGGAGGAGATTCTGTCGGAAAAGGCCAACACTCTTCAGATCGGGTCAGTGGCATTTCCACCATGACAATGCCTGTACAAAAAGTCTGGAAACTTATTGAATTCACCGCGTAAAAGTATTTACCAACCGCCTTCGTCGAAGCTGGATGTGACACATTGTCAAATTTTAAAAGGAATTCAACAGTCTTGAATTTAGAGTTATCCTTCTCCTAGACTATTTGCCTACAAGGGTTAAAGGGCCTCGTCTGTCCTATTATTTTATCCCTGATGGAGAAAGAATAGTTGGATTCATACTTTTCATAAGAGTTTTAGCGGTATGTGAAATGCAAACTGCTTCTGTCCAGGTTTGAACTCAGGTTACTGTGTCCATTTCTTACGATGCTATCCACCACAGGACGAGTGCATCCACAGTATTCATATGTATTTTTACAGTACCTGCTGCTGGAGAGAGAAGAATTAACTGATTCTTAAATTTCCCATGACCATTAGCGAGAAGTGTAACTAGCTTCGTTAAGAATTTAAACTAAATTGCCATTTCCATTTCTTACACTAGCGCGCCTCTATATAAGAAATAATTCCACTTTTTTTTTTTGGTAGATCCATTCATAATCATGGCACCAGTCAGTTGCCTCAAGTTTGTATTAATCAACCTCTCCACACGGGTAGGGTTTGACACAAGGTCAATTTTTAAGCGGAGTTTAACAGGTTTGAATTCAGAGTTTTCAGTTGACTAGACTTGTTGCCAAGTCTACCCAACTATTTATTCACAGCGAGAGAGAGAATTACTGGATTCTTATCTTCCCCAAGGGTATTAGTGCTATGTGAAACACAGTCAGGTTCGTCGAGGATTTGAATTCGTTTCACCGTGTCCATTTCCTACGACTACAACTATTACACCACGAGCACCTCCCATGTATTTGCTCCCGAGAGAAGGGGACAAAAAGAAAAGAAGGAAGATCGGTAACGAAATCATTTCTCCAGGCAGCAAGTGACCCTGTCAGCTGGGGCTGCAGAATACACCGACTGCATCTCTGCAGAGGGAATAAGACCCCACCCCAACCCCGACGAGTATCATGGATATGACACTAAACTGTCTGATAGTAAGGCTCCCGTAATACTGGAGCTTTGGGGAATGCAGAGTACTCCTTTATTACCATCACTCCAAAGTTCAGTCTGGCCTGGAGTAATAGCAATTGATAAGGTCCTATCTCTGGCTCAAATAGAAGTGGTTAACAATTAAACTGTGGGGAAACAGATGACTGACATTAAATTGAATAGTTAGAAATAGAACTGTTTGACTATTTAAGTGTGTGTAAACAAATGATTGATGTTGAATTGTTAGCTTTACTTGGGCCCATAAAAAAGTGTGTAAATGAATGAATAGTGTTAAATAGAAATATTAATGTTGAATAGCAATACTTGTTACCACTTCATTGTCTGTAAACAAATGATTGATATTGAATAGAACTGAGCGTTAGCAATAATTGAAACCATTTAACTACGTAGAAAATAGCAATACGTGTTCGAATATGAAAGTAATTCCGTGCCTGGAGTTGGAACTCATTACGATGTCACAGTCCAGCATGTTAGCCACTACGCCGCGATAAACATCCACATATGAACAGGGCCCACTCCTATAATAAATCAATATTTTTCAAAACTGGAAAATTCTCAGAGTAAAGGTAGGTCTTCTGAATTCTAAACAACAGAAATAGTCTTGAAAAAAATTCTGGTTTTTAAAATGGTTTGTTGTAGGTTATTGAATGCCTTTTTTTTTTATGTAAACAGTTCTATTTCGAAGTTTAGTGTGAGTACACACTTTAAATGTCAAAACAGTTCTATTTCGAACAATTTAGTTTTGCATAAGTACACACTTTAAACGTCCAAGCAATTCTATTTCGAAAAATTCAGTTTAGTATAAGTACACACTTTAAATGTAAAAACAGTTCTATGTCGAACAATTCAGTTTAATATTAGTACACACTTTAAATGTCAAAATAGTTCTATTTCAACATTTTATATTTCGTATAAGTATAATTTTTTGCTTACACACAGTTAAAAGTAAAGAGGGTCAATTTCAAATAATTCAGTTTAGCATAAGTACTGTTTAGTTCTATTTGACCCATAAATAGGACTCTATCAGATGTTACCACTCCGAGTCAGAGTAAACCTGGGAGCGATGGCCATGAAGGAGTACTCCACATTCCCCAACACTCCAACATTACTGGAGACTCACCATCAGATTGTTTAGTGTCATATAAAAGATATTCGTTGGGAGAGTCTTATCTCCCTGCAGAGATGCAGTCGGTGTATTCTACAGCCCCAGCCGACTTGGTAATTTTTAAAAAAAGTAACAATCTGATTTAAATGTGACCTATTCAGTCTTATTTCATTTTCCACGATATTCTTTTCAAAACATACAATAAATAAATAGTACTAATCGTATCTATTATATGAAAATCTGATCTTTCCGACAAAATAAAACAGGATTTCTACCAAGCTGTGACTGTGTCAATACTACTCATGGATGCACCACATGAAGCAAAAGCTAGATGGGAGGTACTCAAGAATGCTACGTACTGTTTTGAAGAAATCCAGTAAGCGACACTCGTCAAAAGAGCAGCTGTACGACTACTTACCACCCATCTCACAAACCATGAAAGTAAGACGAAGAAGATCTTCAAAAGCTCAACTGGAGAAACAAGGCCGAACTCATCAGCAACGTTCCACAATGAACTCCCACACATTAACGCGTATGTGTTGGCCGACGCTGCATGTAGTTTGGAGAGCCTGCCAAGAGTGATGAATGATAGGGATGGATTACGAGAGAGTGACTCAAGGACCTCTGCGCTATCAGCGTGACTTGATGATTATGATGATTATGGTGATGTTGACTCGTATCAAAATTATTGGACTTAATGAACTGAATGGAGTGAGTCTCAAAAATATGGACTGATTGGTTTGTTTGTGTTTTATGGTATATCAACCCTTGTAGGTTATTTAATGCCAAATCAATTTTTATACAAATAAACTGTTCTATTTGAAATAATTCAGCTTAGCATAAGTGCACAGTTTAATTGTCGAATAACCTTTCTATTTCAAGCTATTCAGTTTAGTCAAACAGTTCTAATTCAAACAATTCACTTTAGTATAATTATAGTTCTATTTCATGCAATTCAGTTTAGCCTAAGTACAGTTTCAATGCCAAAAACAGTTCTATTTCAGTCAATTCAGTTTCGAGAAAGCACGCAATTTACATGTCAAAACTGTTCTATTTCAAACAATTCAGCTTAACCTAAGTACACAGTTTCAATATCAAAAATGTTCCATTTCAAACAATTCAGTTTAGCATTCAAAAACAATATGGAGTGAGTATTCAAATAAGATTTCAAGATGAACAGAAATATTTGAGTGTATTCATCCCACCGCAACTAGAATGTGTTACAAAGCCACTTTAAAAAAATTTTTCAATCTTCTCGACCAGTTCCCTATCACGGCTGAAGAGCTTAGTCGAGCCTACCGTTTATTCATAGCTCAAGCGGAGAAGAGATGGGTTCATGCCTTTTCCTAACGTCATTATCGCGAAATGGAACGCAGATAGACTTGTCCAAGATATGAATTCAGTTTTTCTTCTTCTAAATAGGTTGCCCTACCAAGGCTAAAGAACACAGTTTACCTCACTATTTATCCATAGCTCGGGGGAGAAAAGATGAGTTCATGCCTTTCCTAAAGATAATAGTGCAAAGTGAAATGCAGATAGACTTGTCCAAGATATGAATTCAGTTTTTCTTCTTCTAAATAGGTTGCCTTACCAAGGCTAAAGAACACAGTTGACCTCACTATTTATCCATAGCTCGGGGGAGAAAAGATGAGTTCATGCCTTTCCTAAAGATAATAGTGCAAAGTGAAATGCAGATAGACTTGTCTAAGATTTGAATTCAAAGTTTTTCTTCTAAATAGGTTGCCCTACCAAGGTTAAAGAGTACAATCTGCCCGATTATTTACTCATAGTTCAAGTAGAGACATATTAAATGGGTCTCATCCCATTACCTTGGGAGGGTGCAATTGATTTTTAATGAGGGTAACTAATAGTCAACTGGGGCTGTAGAATACACTGACTGCACCTCTGCTGAGGGGGTAACACCCCCCAACGAATGTCCTAAACAATCTGATGGTGAGGTTCCAGTAATTATTATTAATGCTTTGGGGAATGTGGAGCACCCTTTCATTGCCATCGCACCCAAGTCCATTCTGACCCGGAGAGGTAGCACCTGATAGGGTCTTATCTATGGGTCAAATAGAACTAAACTGTGTACTTACACTAAATTGAATTGCTTGAAATAGGACTGTTTTGACATTAAACTGCGTACTTTTGCTAAACTGAATTACCTGAAATAGAACTGTTTTTGACAATGAAATTGTATTTACGCTAAACTGAATTGTTTAATATAGAACTGTTTTGACATTTAACTGCGAAAACAAAAAAAAACTATACTTATACTAAACTGAATTGTTTAAATTAAAACTGTTTGACTAAATTGAATAGCTTGAAATAGATATGTTTTGATATTTAAACTGTGTACTCATGCTAAACTGAATGGATTCGGCGTTAAATAACCTACAAAGGTATTCATGCCATAAAACCCAAGGAACTAATCACTGCTCTCTTATCAGCTGTCTTGACGATGACAAAACTATAACGAAATATTGGAAGATACTTGATGAAAGCTAAATGTGGTGAGTGTCCTTGTGGAGTAATGGTTAAAATGATGGACTGCGGAATCGTAGTAAGCGAGTTCGAACTCCAATCGTGCCATTACGTTCACTTTCGGACAAAGGAAAGGTATGAAACCCCTTATACTCCCAGCTATGGGTTAAATAGTACCACTACTGTTCTTCTAGAAAGAGGGCTTTGGTATTAAATAACCTAAGAAGGTTGATATGCCATTAAGCAACAAAACTAAACGACCCGAGAATATTTAGGGTTCACGTTGTAATAGATGATTTTGGTTTGGATTTTCTGGTATATCAACCACTCCGGGTTATTTAATGCCAAATCCTTATTTGTAAACACATTTTATAGATACACAAGATTAACTGATCAAACAGTTCTATTTCTAACGAGTCAATTAAGCATAAGTCAACAAAATGAAATGGTTCCAAGTATTGCTATTTAACACTAATTATTCTATTCAACATTACTCATTAGATTACACACAGTTAAATGGTTTCAAGTTTTGCTATGTATCACTAAGAATTTAATTAAACATAAGTTCTATTTCTCAGTACTCTGGTTAGCGGGTGTCATCGTAGTGTAATGGTTAAAGCGGTAGACTGCGGAATCGTAGAAAGCGAGTTCGAACTCCAGTCGTGCTATAACGTTCACTTTCAGACAAATATCATTGGGGAAGGTATGAACCTACTTGGGTCAAATGATACCATTACTGTTCATCCAGAATAATAGCTTTTGTATTAAATAACCCACAAAGATTGATATGCCATGAAACAAAACTATTCAATCTAGCATGTCATTTATTTACTTTCAGTTTAAATGTCAAATATTTCTGTTTCATCGGTAGATCAATTCAGTTTTGTCTTAGTATAATTTTTTTCTTGCACACACTTAAATGTAAAAGCAGACAATTCAGTTTAGCGTCATTACACAGATTCGTTTATTTCACCCATAGATAGGACCCTATCAGGTGCTCCCACTCCGAGCCAGAGTGGATCTGGGAGCGATGGCAATGTAGAGCTACTCTCCATTCCCCAAAGCGCCAGCATTACTACAAAGGTATTTATGCCATAAAACCCAAGATTGTTTAATGTCATATCTAGGACACTCTGTTGGGGTGGGAGTCTAACCCTTCTGCAGACTGAGCTGGTTGTAACAGAGGTCCATGTTTATACTAATGCTTCTATTTAGGAAGGAGTGAAGGGTTCTAATTATTAGTCCATGATTGAAAGTAAGTAAAGTTGACGCCCGTAGTCGAGGTTGTCCCGAAGGCTCCCTTTTCGATAGCTACTACACCAAAGTGAAGGGGAGGGCGCTACTCCTTTCCCTGGATTGCTCCACTTTATCTTGATCTTTACCTTATAACGCTGAGTATTAAGCAAGATAGCATCAAGTACCATTTTTGAGTCTTTGGTATGACTCGACCTGGGATTGAACCCAGGTCTCTCGGGCCATCAATGAACACTCTAACCATTCTATTGGCCGCCAATGGTCCGGGAGACGGGTTCACTCCCAGGTCGAATCATACCAAAGACTCAAAAAGGGTACTTGATGCCGCCTTGCTTAACACTCAGCTTTACAAGTACGTATCAAGGGTAAAGTGGAGCAATCCAGGGAAAGGAGTTGCGCCCTTCCCTATACCTTGGTGTTGTAGCTCTTTAAAAGGGAGCCTTCGTGTTACCCTCGATTGCGGTCGTCAACTTTAATACCGGATATTGGCCATAATTCAAAGCAGTCCCAAATAATGGCCATAATTCAAAGCGGTCCCAAATAATGGCCATAATTTAAAGCAGTCCCAAATAATGTCGATGCTTCTATTGAAGATTAAATGAGAGATTCTGATTGACATTTCCTACTTAACAGCTATCCATGATGATATTGATGCTTCTATTTAAGGTAAAAAGAATGCTACTAATCCTTTATTGTCAACAGCGATCCATGATCATATTTATGCTGAAAGGATTAAAGATTTCTAATAAACATTTGATTGTTAACAACGGTCCTCGATGATTCTGATGCTTCTATTTAGGAAAGATTGAGTGATTCTAATTAGCATTTTGATTTTAACTGTAGTCCACGATAATATTGATACTTCTATTGTATCAGATTAAGATAACTCACTATATTTATAGGGTACAATGTTTAATAAGCTACTTTTACAATCTGTGTTAAGTAAGTGTCATTTTCATGACCTTGTGTCTGACTAGGGAACGATTGTTAATAAGTTTGTTTCACAGATCATGGTTTTTGAACGCCATGTTTTCGTATTCTTGTGACAAATTAGACAGTTTTACATACCATTTACCGAGTGGGTAGAGTGTTCGCCAATAGTCCGGGAGACCTGGGTTCAATCCCAGGTCGCGTCATGCCAAAGACTTTAAAAATGGTACTTGATACCTCCTTGCTTAACACATAGCATTATAAGGTACGTATCAAGGGAAAAGTGGAGCAATCATGGGAAAGGAGTAGCGCCCTCCTCTACACCTTGGTGTAGTTGCTATTGAAAGGGGAGCCTTCTGGTCGCCCTCGACTAAAGGGAGACAACTTCACTTACATGCCATATAGTTAATTTTTTGTGGTGGAGTCCCAAATGGCGTCAATGCTAAAGTTCTAAACTGTCGTCTCGAAATAAGTGAGTTCAAACCCTCTGTCAGAGAGCTACGTTCACCTTAAGCCTACTGCCCCTTTGAAAAGGTATAAACCTCGCTTGTCCCCAAGCATTAAGTTAAATATTATTTCTGCTGTTCTACAAGGATAACTTTAGCATTAAATAACCCACGAGATTTGATATGCCATTAAACAAAAGAAACCAAAACTAAGCTAAAAAATTCTGAATACCTCTTCCGGTCAACTTGCAACCAGTTACTTTGGAAATTACTTTGATTTACTTGGGGATTGCTATCAATGGCCTTTAAGATCAGTTCTACTTCTGGACAACGAATCAATTGCAAGTGTCCCGTTTAGTTAACACTAGTTTATTTTGTCTTACCCGAGGAGAGCGGAGTGATGTGTGTGTGTGTGTGTGTGTGTGTGTGTGCGTGTGTGTGTGTGTGTGTGTGTTGGGGGTCTGGTGACGAGGGTAGAAATATCCATAACAAAAGCTACCCATCACCTTCCCCCACCACCCACGCACGCACACACACACACACACACAAACACACACACACATACATCAGAAGGCAGCACTGGCGCGTACTTAACCCCCCTCCTTCCCATACACGCATACACACAAACACAGTTATTTCAGAAGTTATTTATAACAGAGTTGACAACACTCAACAAACAGACACCACGGCGCCTTTTTCCACGGGTACAGCACCCTACCTACCCGTCAGCCACCCGTTACCCACCATCTGTCCTACCACCAACGGCAACCACCCGCATATGAACTACTCCATTTCTTCTCCAAGCCCACAAACGTGGAACACCAGTGACACCTACCCGACCTCTACCCTGACCCGAATCGTTCGTCTCTACCCGCTTATAGCCAACCACGAACCATCTAAACATCTAACCATCCCCCCGTCTTTCTTCCTCCCCTACCTCTACCCCCACATCCAACCACAAAAAATAAATAAATAAATAAATAAAATCAAGAAGGTAAAATAAAACAGCCCCCCAAAAATATTTTTTTTAAATGCCACCAAAAAAATTAGAAGTTCAATAAATGACACACATATCCACAGTAAGTAGGTCACTACTACTGGCGCAACCTAATCTTCATCCTGCTTGATGATTGAACAGACTGGAATTTACATCATTCTTATTTTAAGTTACCTAAAAAAAAAAATTTTTGCTGAAATGCTAAGACCAAAAATTACGTTTACAACTAGCTACGATTAAGCCATCAGCCCTATTTCTTTAGTCTTCCTCTTCCTTAACCTCAAAAAAGTGTTAGCATGTCACCTGTGAGTTACGGACAATGGCCAATGTGTAATTTTTACATATAACTCTTCTGCTCGACGCAGTTCGGTCATCAGCCATATTTATTTGGTCTTTCTTTCCCCCATCACTAAGATGTAGGTACGTCAACTACTAGTTATGGTCAATGGTTCATTTACAGTTTTTAGATTTAACTCTTTTCCTTGCTACAGTTCGGTCATCAGCCATATTTATTTGGACTTTCTTTCCCCCATCACTAAGATGTAGGTACGTCAACTACTAGTTATGGTCCATGGTTCATTTACAGTTTTTGGGTTTAACTCTTCTCCTTGCTACACCCCAGCCATCGGCCATATTTCTTTAGTCTTTCCCTCCAAATCCGTAACAATATGTCGCTATGTCACCTGCAAGATATGGTCGATGGCTGATTTGTAATTTTGGGATTTAGCTCTTCCATGCGCAATAATAAGATTATCGACCATATTTCTAATGTATTTCCTTCCTCTAACCACTAACAAGTCATCAGTGTGTCACCAGCGAGTTATGGACGATGGTTAATTTGTAGTTTTGAGATTTAGCATCAACTATTCATTAAGAAATTTTAATGAAAACGACTGAAAAACAGTTTCATTGTGGAATGTCATTATCTTACATCCATATATTCATACTGTCGATGAAGAAGAGAATACTCTGACTGTATCCCCTGTAGAGGAGTAAGATTATCCCCCAGCAAAAAAAGGATGTCCTGAGTATGGCATTAAACTGCATCTGATGGTCAGGCAGGGCAATGAGAAGTAACTCTTCATTAATATTACTCCCAGATCCACTCTGAACCAGAATAGCATTGCCTGTTAAGGTCTCGTCTATGGGTCCATTATAAGTCTAAAAGCTATTATAATTTAAAAAATAAAAAACAATTTCTCTTTCTTGCACAAATAATGAAAACATGAATATAAAATGAACATGATTCCTTAACATCTATGGATTAGCCTAGACAGGTTGACATGCCGATAAAACCAATGACCCAGTTAATGTTCCATATGACAGTCTTTCCTTTCATACTAACGTACGTAATGCCGTTTTATTCTGATATCCGCATGTACATGTCCTTGTGCCGGACAACGCCAAAATACACGTGCTACTCTTTTATTTCGTCTGAAATGACAAGAGGTATCTGAAAATCTTTGTGATTTTTTTCTTTGTTACTAGACGAGCCTTTAGCACATTCGAATATCTTTATAACAGCAACACATGATTAAACTGATATTTCTATTAAAAAGAAAAGTGTAAAATATTCTTATTGGCATGTCATAGTTTTCTCCGTTACATCGAGAATATCGACGATGATGTTCAATTGGAATAAAAACTCCTCAAAATCAAATTGTTGTGGAATTTGTTTCATCGGAACATTAGGAAGAGTATTGCTCTACCAAAAATCTAGCTGTGATGTGCCATTTTAGTGGATTAAAGTTGCACATACACACACACGCACACATTCTCACACACACACACACTCATAGCATTGCCCATAGATTAAGTAAATCCTAACAATATATATATATATATATATATATATATATATATATATATATATATATACTGTAATATGTTATAATTATGAATAAAGAGTTCTCAATTTCGATGAGAGGGTATATATTTCTTATTTACGATAGCCTAGACTATAGGGCTTGGGTACTGCCTGTTTCTCGCAAATGCAATCGTCAGACCACTGTCCGTTGATTTTGTATCTACGCTGAAGTATATATATTGTTAAATGTATGTTTAGATTGTTGTGGTGTACTGATTTAAGGGCGATAATATATATATATATATATATATATATATATATACATATATATATATATATATTGTTAGGTTTTACATGTAGGCATATATATATATATATATATATAGAGAGAGAGAGAGAGAGAGAAATACCTGTACGTACAACCTAGAAATACACACACACACACACACACACACACACACACATATATATATGTGTGTGTGTGTGTGTGTGTGTGTAAATATATATCATATCGCCCATGAATCAGTACTCAATAACAATATATCTATACATTCAACAGTATATATATATATATATATATATATATATATATATATATATATATATATATATATATAACATCACCTATAAGTACGCCGGTATTAGTTTTCTTCTGAACTAAACATATCAAGATTATATATATATATATATATATATATATATATATATATATATATATATATATGTGTGTGTGTGTGTGTGTGTGTGTGTGTGTGTGTTTGATGAGAATTGTTATAGCAATATATAGATATTTATTCATTCAATCCTTTTAGAATAACATTTGAAAAATGGAGATTTATGTGGAAAAACTTTAAATATATACAAGTGTGGGTTCAAATATTTGTTGTCTATTTTTTGCAACTTACGAATATGTTTATTTATTTTCAGTCATTATCACCATTAACCTTGACCAGACTCGCCGATAGGATAGTAACAGTCTGACTGCGGACTATGAATATGACTTTTTATTCGTAATAATAACAATATTTTATCAAAAATAAAATCAGGTTTTTTTTTAAAAACCTGTCACGAATTCTGGGTCAGACTATCAACTATGTACGAAAAACAAACGGTTTTATTTCAACTAGCAGAAAACTCGCTCTACGGGTGGAATTTTGATTGAGGCAAACTAGTATAGAAAAATTGCCAGTTTTGAAAAAGAATTATTTTAAAGTTTTTATTAAGGGTCGTGTTTACAATGTAGATATTGTAGTAAAGTGAACTATTTATAATTGTTCGGCCGTACAAGACTACGGCCATTAAAGTTTTTTGGGCACTTCCCAAAATATTCATGTATTTTGATATTGTTTAATTAATATGAATTCTGAAATAAAGTTTGGTTTGGTTTAGAGGCATATCAACCATTATAGGTTATTTAATGCCTAATCTCTTTTATACATATGTACTAAATATATGATTTCTAACCACATTTTGTAGATAACATTTTTAAACGAGCCTGTGCTTACTCTTTTTTTCACACAGTTAAATGGTTTTACACACAATTGATCAAACAGTTCTATTTCAAACAATTCAGGTTTGGTTGCCTGGTTTTTATGGCATATCAACCTTTGTAGGTTATTTAATGCCAAATCCATTTTTATGCTAATGATCAGTTCTATTTCAAACAATTCAGTTTAGCATGAGTACACAGTTTAATTGTCAAAAACACTTCTATTTCAAACTATTCAGTCTAGTCAAACAGTTCTAATTCAACCAATTCAGTTTAGTATAAGTATAGATTTTGCTTATACACAGTTAAATGTCAAAGCAGTTTTATATATAACAATTCAGTTTAGTGTAAGTACACTTTCAATGTCAAAGATAGTTCCATTTCAAACAATTCGGTTTAGCCGCAGCACACCAGCTATAATGTCGAAGTAGTCTGTGTCTCCATCCGGGGAGCGGATATTAAATATGTATGATTTGGTTTGACTGTGTTTTATGGCATACCAACCATTGTTGGTTATTTAATGCCAAATCTTCTTCATACATTGATATCAGATACATGATTTGTTGATTGGTTAGTTGGTTGGTTGGTTGGGTTTTATGGCATATCAACCTTTGTAGGTTATTTAACGCCGAATCCATTTTTATGAAAATGGTTCTATTTCAAACAATTCAGTTTAGCATAAGTAAGTACAGTTTAATTGTCAAAAACATTCCTATTTCAAGTTATTTAATTTAGTCAAGCAGTTCTAATTCGGCTAATTCAGTTTAGTATAAGTACAGATTTTGTTTACACACAGTTAAATGTGAAAACAGATCTATATTAAACAATTCAGTTTAGTGTAAGTACAGATTCAATGTCAAAAAACAGTTCCATTTCAAATAATTCAGTTTAGCATAGCCTCGCAGTTTAAATGTAAGTGTGGTTTAATTGTAAAAACACTTCTATTTCAAACTAATCAGTCTAGTCAAACAGTTCTATTTCAAACGATTCAGTTTAGTATAAGTACACTGTTTAGTTCTATTTAACCCATAGATAGCATTCTAACAGGTGCTACCACTCTGGGCCAGAGTGGACCTAGGAGCGATGCCAATGAAGGGGTACTCCGCATTCCCCAAAGCTTCAGCATTACTGGAGCCTCACCATCAGATTGTTTAACGACATATCTAGGACACACGTTAGGGAAGTTTTACCCCAATCGACTGGGCCATTCTGAAATAAAATAGTAGGCAAGATTTTCAGAAATTTTACGGAAAATCTTACAGAAATCTTGTCCATCTTATCAGGATTAAGACTTAGAATACACTGACTGTCTCTTGTGCTGTGGTGCTTGTAGTGCAATGGTTATCATCCAAGGATATGGAAGCTACAAACCGAGTTCAAATCCTGGATGAGGCTGTCTGTATTTTAAATATCGCTATCTTGGCAATGGTATGATCCCAGTTATTCTCCCTCCAGCCATGAGAAAATTGTAACGCAGACTGGGTTCTATGGTAACCTGTCTTGTTCAAACTTGCTCTGCTTAAAAATTGACCTTGTGTCATGTCCTGCTCATGTGCAGGTTGGGTAAATATATACATTGACTGTGTCTTCTGGAGAGAAGTTAGACCACTAGAATAAAAAGAGCTCAGGGTATGACACTAAACTGCATCTGGTGATTTTGGCTTTATATCTCTAGATGTGGGGAGTTTGGAGTTACTCCTTCATTGCCATTACTCCCAGGTCTACCCGGACCTGGAGTGTTAATACCTGTTCGGGTCCAACATATAGAAATGAATTAGATTTTGGCATAAGATAACAAATAAGGAGTTGATATGCCGCAAAAACAAATAAACCAAACTAAATTTATAAATCATTAAGTTTACAAGAAAACATTCATAAATGAATCAAATTTCAGCATTTAATAACCCACGAGGAGTTGATATGCCGTTAAACAATTAAACCTGTGTAAATTTATAAATATTTATGATTACAGTGAAGCATTTATAAATAAATCAAATTTCAGCATCAAATAACCCACTTGAAGTTAATATGCCGTTAAAAAATTAAACAAACGAATAAGTAATTTGGATCTAGTAATGGCTTCTCTTTTGATACAACTCACTGAAAAAAGATTATAAATTTAAATTTGAGAAGGAGAAACTAAAGCAGCCAAATTGGCGCGAAAATGGTTGGTTGGTTGGTTTTTTGTGCCATATCAACCCATCTTGCACTACTTAAAGATATTTTTTTCTTTTTGCAAGTATTTATATCGCTTCAAGCAATCAATGGTTATAATCCTTTGTAAAATAGTTTCAAGAGAGATGGATAGTGATCAGAGAGAAAAGAAAGATAAAGAGGTGGGTGAGACAAAGAGGGAGAAAGAAAAGTATTCAGAGACAAAAAGCAGAGAGAGAGTGGTAGGGAGAGAGGGAGGGAGAGAGAGAGAGAAGAAAATAGATAGAGAGAAAACGTAAACAAAGAAGAAGAAGAAGAAGAAGAAGAAGAAGAAGAAGAAGAAGAAGAAGAAGAAGTTTAGGAGGGAGAAAAAAGAGAGATAGAGAGGGACTGAGAGAAGAAAGAGAGAGAAAAAGAAAGAAAAAACGAAAGAAAGAGTGAAAGGGAGAAGAAAGATAGAAAGAGAGAAGAAAAATAAAAAGAAAGACAAAAAGAAAGACAGAAAGAAAGAAGAAAGATAGAGAGATAAAAAAGGAGAGAGATAAGTGCGAGAAAGAAAGAAAGAAAGAAAGAAAGAAAGAAAGAAAAAGATTAAGAGATCAAAGAAAGAAAGAAAGAAAGAAAGAAGAAAGAGCTATAGATAGAGATGATAGTATATATAAAAGCATTCTGTAGCAATCTAAGGAGTTATTATTAATATTAAATAGAATTATTAGTGTTGAACAGGAATACTTGAAACCATTTAACTGTGTGCTAACAAATGGCTTGTTTAAAATGTTACCTACAAACTATTTGCACACACACATATCTATATAAACAGGATTTGGCACTAAATAACCTAAAAAGTTGATATGCAATAAAACTCAACCAAACAAACAACCTCACAGGTACTACCACTCCTTGTTAGATTGTCCTTTTGGCTATGGGCGGCTGCAGAATACACTAACTGCTTCTCTGCAGAGGGTTAAGACCCCACCCCACAACGAGTGCCCTGGATATGACTCTAAAATTTTGATGGTGAGGTTCCAGTTATGCGTAGCTTTGGGGAATGCGGAGTATCCCTTCATTGCCATTGTTCCCAGGTCCACTCTGGCCCGGAGTGATAGCACCTGATAGGGTCATATCAATGGGTCAAACAGAACTAAACTGTGTACTTACGCTAAACTGAATTGTTTGAAATAGAACTGTTTCTTTGACATTGAAACTGTGTACTTATGCTAAATTGAATTGTGTGAAATAGAATTGCTTTGACATTTAACTGTGTGTAAACAAAAACCGTACTTATTCTAAAGTGAATTGTTTAAAACAGAACTGTTTTTTGTATGAAAATGGATCTGGCATTAATAACTTACAATGGTTGATGTGCCATAAAATCAAACTGAACCATACTAAACCTATTCCTATCTAATATAAATAATTTTCAAACAGACTTATTTGATCCATTGATAGTATCCTAACAGGGATAACCACTCCGGGTCAGAGTGGATCTGCGAGTAATGACTACAAAGTGTTGACTCAACATTCCTCAACACTGGAAGCAGTTTGGTGCTCTGCGTAGGGCACCATTGAGGGAGGAGATGTATTCAGTGTATTCAAGGCCCGGCTCTAATCCAAGACAATATATAGATGATGATGAAGCCGGTGGAAACTATGGTGTTTTTTTTTTAATCTAAATCAGTATGAGGTTTAAATATATATTTGCTTACATCTAAAATCCGTTCACATCTTTATAGCCAAATGCAGCCTTACGTGTAAGGGTCATCGTCGTAGGAAATGGACACTGCGACCCGAGTTCAAACCTGGACGAGGCTGTTTAAATTTCCCATAGCGCTAATAAAAGTAAAGTTGGCGACCTTTGTCGAGGAGAAACAGAAGGCTCCCTTTTCAATTGCTACTACACCGAGGTGAAGGGGGGGCAATACTCCTTTCCCTGGATTGCTCCACTTTACCCTCGATACGTACCTTATATTGCTGAGTGTAAAGCAAGGAAGTATCAAGTACCATTTTTAAAGTCTTTGGTATGACACGTCGTGGGATTGAACCCAGGTCTCCCGGACCATTGGCGAACACTCTACCCACAAGGCCAATGAATCGGTTTATAGCGCTAATGCTTTTGGGAAAAGTATGAATCCTGCTATTCTCCCTTGAACCATGGGTAAATAGTAGGGCAGACTAGGCTCTTTAACTTTGATATGGCGAGTGGTCTAGGAGCAGTAGAATACACCGACTGCATCTCTGCAAAGGGATATGAGCCTCCCGCCACACCAACGAGTGTTCTAATATGACATCAAACAAGCTGATGACGAGGTTCTAGTAATGCTGGAGTTTTGGGGAATGCAGAGTACCCCTTCATTGTCAATTCTCCCAGGTCCACCTTGGCCCGGAGTGGTAACACCTGATATTTTCCTCTCTATTGGTAAAAAAGAACTGTTTGACATTCATACTGAGTGCAAACAAACGACTTATGTTAAAATGAATTGCTTGAAATAGAACTGTTTAACATTTAACATTTAACTGTTTGACATTTAACAAATGACAGATGATTAAAGGGATTGTTAGGGATACATAGCAGTACTTGGAACCATTTAACTGTGTGTAAACAAATGACTGATGATTAAAGGAATTGTTAGGGATACATAGCAGTACTTGGAATCATTTAAGTGTGTGTAAATAAATTATTAATAGTAAATAGAATTGTTCGTATCAAACAGAAATAAGTGAAAACATTTAACTGTGCAAAAAAAAAAAAAAAAAATGAACTCAAGCTCGTTTAAAAATATCATCAATAAAAAATGTTTACAAATCATATAATTAATATGTATGTGTAAAGCTGATTTGACATAGAATAACCGTGGTGTAATGGAGGTGGCCGTGGTGTAATGGTTATCGTCACAGGAGTTCAAATCCTGGACCTGACTGATTGCATTTCACATAGCACTAATACCCTTGGGAAAGGTATGAATCCAAATATTCTCCCTCCTGCTATGGGTAAATAGTAGGGCAGACTAGTTTCTTCAGCCTTGGTGAGGCAACTAGTCTAGGAGAAGGAAAACTCTTAATTCAAATCTGTTAAACTCCGCTTAAAAATTGACCTTGTGTCATATCCTGCCCGAGCGGAGGGGTTGGTAAATATGAAAAAATAACCTAAAATAGTTGATATGCCATAAAACCGAACCAAATCAAATCCTATATATTTGATATATATGTATAAAGAGGATTTAGCATTAAATAACCTACAAAGGTTGATATGCTATAAAACCCAACCAAACTAAATCAAACCGGTATTGGAAAAAGGAAATTCTGATTTCAAGTCTGTAAAATGCTGCTTAAAAATCGACCTTGTGTACATATATTCCCAAATGTTTAAAAGTCATCTTTTCAAAACAATCAAATTCTGGTTTGGTTTATTGTATTAACGGCATATCAATACATTCATGGGTTACTTGATTCATTTGTAAATGTTTGTTTATTATCATAATCATTAATGTTTTTAACTTTCCATTGCGATCTTAGTTTTTTTAATAAACTTTTTTACAATAATAAACATATTTGCACAGTTATATGGAATGGAGTCCTTCAAATCATAATTTATAAAAAGATTGTATGGTTTCAACTAACTGTTCCTATTGAGTAATAATTATTTGTTTGAAAATTTTATAAGTCACTAACAATAATAATTCTTTGTAAACAAGTGTAGATCTTCTTAATTAAAATAATTTGCATACAGAGATACGGTTTTAAGTATTCCTGTTTAATACCAATAATTTGAACGATTATATTGTTGCAAATAATTAAAAATCATTTGTGATCGATCATAACGTCAAGTCACTCTTCTTAGCATAAATGGTTTTCAATCTGTAAAATGGTATCTAATATTAGTAGTACAAATCATTTTCAACTAGATCTATTCGACCATAAACGGAACTTCAATAGGTTGGTCGTAGCGATGGTGTTTTATGACATATGAAACCATTCTGGGTTGGGTTCAATCCCAGGTCGCGTCTATTGAAAAGGGAGCCCTATGGTCACCCTCGACTACAGTCGCCAACTTTACTAATGCTAAACCCTGCTTTTATGTATATATATATATATACATATATATATATATATATATTGTTTTGTATGGGAATATTTTTGGTAACTTCATTTTTAAACAGGTTATAGCTCATTTGTTTGCACACAGTTAAATGATTTCAAATATTTCTACTTAAAACAAATAGTTCTATTTAATATTAATCATTTGTTTGAACACAGTTAAATGTTTATAAATGTTCGGTTTCTTTGTTTAATAGCATATCAACCTTTGTGGGTTATTTAATGCCAAAGCCATCCTTGTCAAAGAACTACAGTGATATGATTTAACCCTTTGCTGGGGAGATAAGGGGTGTTCAAACCTTTCCCAAGGGTCCGAGAGTGACCGTAATAGCGTGCTTAAACTTATGGCTGCAGTCCAACACTTTAGTCATTAAAACCCTTCAAGAATTTGGTCCAGCCGGCGACGGCTGTAGAATACACCGACTGCACCTCTGCAGAGGGGTAAAACTCCCGCAATGAATGTCCAGGATACGACACGAAACAATCGGATGGTGAGGTTCCAGTAATGCCAGAGCTTTGGGGAATGCTAAGTACTCCTTAATTGCCATTGCTCAGAGGTCCACTCAGGCCCAGCGTTGTAGCACCGGAGAGGATCGTTTCTATGGGTTAAACAGAAACAAACAGTGTACTTATGCTAAACTGACTTGTTTGAAATAGAACTGTTTTACATTTAACGGTGTGTAAACAAAAAACTGTACTTATGCTATGCTGAATTGTTTGAAATGGAATTTTTTTTACATTTAAACTGCGAATATACGCAAAACTGAATTGTATGAAATAGACGTGTTTTTGACATTTAGGCAGTGTAATTATGTGAAACTGGATTGTTTGAAATTGAACTGTTTATATGTATAAAAAATGATTTGGCATTAGATAACCTACAATGGTTGATATGCCATAAAACCAAACCATACCTTCAAGTATTCCTATCTAACGCTAATAATTTTATTTGTCAAGTATTCCTATCTAATAAAATTAATTTGCACACAACTGATAAGAACGCTCTTGAATAAAGTGAAACTGGGAGTAATGGCAATGAAGTAGAACTCCACGTTAACCATAGCTTCAGAACTGGAGCCTCACCAACGGATAAAGTTTGCTGCCATACACAGGACACAGCTTTTGGTGAGGGGGTGGTTTTATCCCTCTGTAGAAGATGCAGTCGGCGTATTTTAACCTCCCCCGAGGAGACATATTAATCGTATTTATCGTCATATAAGACTCATATGTTTTAAAAAGATACTGCAATTTATCTAATGTCCTGGTATAATTATTCGGTGGGTGGAGGGGTGTCTCCCCAAAATTTCAAAATGGACATTTAAGGGACTTGGATGACTTGCTGTTAGAACAAGTTATTTAATTACCATTTTAATTCTTACATCTTATACGGCAGTTAATTCTGACTTTATCACAGTCAACTGACTGTCTAAATGCCTGTTCGATTTACTGACAGAAAAGAAGACATGTTAAAAAAATTCACTTAATAGATATCTTGTCAACCACTTAAAAGAAGAAAAAAGAAAGAAAGAAAGAAAAAACCAGGTATCTCGACAGCCGATTTGAAGGGGTTAAACTAGTTAGAATGCTTATCTAGAGCAATTTAACCCAGCGATATCAGCTTCAGTTTATTTTTTGCCCCTTAAGGATTTCAGGGACACCTGACCTTATTCTCTTGTCGTTTGTCTGTCTTTCTTTTTTGCTACTATGAAAAGGCGGGGTCAGCTACTTCGCGCCTTATATATGGGGCTCAGAATATATGACTTTTTTTTGTTCCCTAAATATAAAATTCATTTCAAGGGTAAGATTTGAAGACGTAGAGGGCATTAAAATAGGACAATGCAGTTTCACACAATATTGAAGGAGTAGTTCTTGTGGTACCTCGACCAATAAAAACTCACGGGAATGGTCGTGTTGAATGCGAATAGGAATATTTTAAAGTGTAATTAACACTTACCGTATTTGACGACACATAAGACGCACGTGTGTATAACAAATAATGACGAGATATATGAAAGTTACTCTATAGTCTAAAAAAATAGGCGTTGCCAGGTCGCTAATTTCGGCCGACTATCACGAATTTTAAACCTACATATAGCTTGCTCAGTCGGCTGGGGCCATAGAATACACCAACTGCACCTCTGCATAGGGGTATGACCACCCACCAACGAGTGTCCTGGAATATGACACTGAACAATGCTGGAGCTTTAGGTAATGCGGAGTATCCCTTCATTACCAACGCTCCCAGGTCCATTCTGGTATTTAAACTGTGTATTTATACTAAACTGAATTGCTTGAAATAGAACTGTTTTTGACATGGAAACTGTACTTATACTAAATTGAATTGTTTGAATTAGAACTGATTGGCTAAACTGATTAGCTTGAAATAAATGTAATTAAACTGTGTATTTACATTTAAACTGCGTACTTTTGCTAAACTGACTTGTTTGAAATGGAACTGTTTTTGACAGCTAAACTGTACTTAAGTTAAACTGAATTTTTTAAAGATAGAACTGTTTTGAAATTTAACTGTGTGTACACAAAATCTATACTTATACTAAACTGATTTGGTTGAATTAGTTTGGTTGGGTGGGTTTTATGGCATATCAACCCTTGTAGGTTATTTAACGCCAAATCCATTTTTATACAAATAATCTGTTCTATTTAAAACAATTCAGTTTAGCATAAGTACACAGTTTAATTGTCAAAAACATTTCTATTTCAAGCTATTCAGTTTACTCAAACAATTAATTTTAGCATAAGTATGTTAGTTCTATTTTACCCATTGATAGGGCCCTATCAAGTGCTACCACGCCGGGCCAGAGCGGACCTGGGAGCGCTGACAATGAAGAGGTACTCCGCATTCCCCAAAGCTCCAGCACTCCTGAACTTCCCCATCAGACTGCTTCATGTCATATCCAGGACACTCGTTAGTGGGGGGGGGTCTTACCCCTCTGCAGAGGTGCAGTCAGTGTATTCTACAGCCCCCGTTGACTGGGCAATACACAGTTAAATATCAAACAGTTTTATTTAAGATAATTCAGTTCAGTATAAGTACACAGTTTAGATGTTAAAACAGTTCTATTTCGATCAATTCAGTTCAGCACTAGTACGCAGTTCCAATGTCAAAACAGTTCTATTTTAAACAATTCAGTTTAGCATAAATACGCAGTTTAAATGCAAAAATCAGTATAGCGAAAGAAGCACGGTTTAGTTCTTAAATAGGACCCTCATCAGGTGCTACCACTCCGGGCCAGAGTGGACCTGGGAGCGATGGCAATGAAGGGGTACTCCGTATTCCCCAAAGCTCCATTATTGCTGGAACCTCACCATCAGATTGTTTAGTGTCATATCCAGGACACTCGTTGGGGGGGGGGTCTTATCTCTCTGCAGAGAAGCAGTCGGTGTATTTTACAGCCCTAGCCGACTGGGCAATGGTTGAATTAGAACTGTTTGATTAATTGAATAGTTTGAAATCGAAATGTTTTTGACAATTAAACTGTGTACTCATGCTAAACTGAATTGCTTGAAATAGAACTGATTATTTGTATAAAAATGGATTTGGGATTAAATAACCTACGAAGGTTGATATGCCATAAAACACAAACAAATGAAACCAAACGTACATATGGCATATAAGACCCTGGGGGATTTAAAAAGATATTTTTGTAAAAAAAAAAGTGTGCCTTATATGGCGTCAAATACGGTTAATCATTGTTTATTTTGAGATAATTAATGATACATTGTTTCGGTTGATTAATTTAGTGTTCTAACTTTTAATGTTTACATTTACTAAGGTTAATACAAGGTTGGAAGTATGGAGCACCTAGTGGATATCGAGAAACACTATCCTCTGCTAAATGAGTTAGTGCCAGTTTGAAAAAAAGTATTATAAAAAAGCCAATCTCGATGATATGACTAAATTGAAACCACCTCATAAATAATATTAGATGTCGTCATTTAGGAGTGACAGAAGAGATATTTCGCTGTCCCGGATCTTCTTACTTCGATGATAAATCAGAGATCGATCCCAGAACAAAATATAGATGATAATGAAGACGGTGGAAACTGAGGTTGTTTTTCTCGACTCAGTATGATGTCTGATGTATCTGCGAATATTTCTCATTTGTTCACATCTACGAAGCTAATTCTTGCGAATCGACACGGGAAATAGTAAATTTAGAAGTCACATTTTTAAAACGATCAAATCTTGATTTGGTCTGGTTTCTAATTAATAAATGGCATATCGAAAACCTTTATGGTTTTTTTAAAGCTAAATTTGATTTATTTCTAAAAAATATATTTATAATCATAACCATTTATATTTTCAACATTCCTTTGCACTCATTTTTTAAAAAGCCATACATAAATAGTCTTAAAAAGATCCTGGATTACAAAAATAATTGAAATCTAATGTGGTCAAAAATTCGGGGATCTGTCTACAACTTCCTTATAACACCGAAATGATCCCTCACTTTACATCCCAAAACAATGGCTAAAAACAGTTATGAGTTTAGTTTATTTATGTAACGGCATATCAACTCCTTATGGGATATTTAATGCCAAAATTTGATTTATTTCTAAACGTTTGTTTATAATCATAGCCATTTATATTTTCAACATTCCTTTACAATCATTTTTTTTTAAATCATACATAAACAGTCTTAAAAAGATCCTGGGTTATAAAAATAATTGGAATCAAATGTGGTCAAGAAAGTCGGGGACCTGTTTACAACTTAGTTATAATACTGAAATGACCCCTCACTTTAAAACCGAAAAAATAGCTAAAAACAGTTGATGTGTTTGGTTTGACTGATTTCTTTAACGGTGTATCAACTCCATGTGGGTTATTTGATGCCAAAATTTGATTAATCTGTAAATGTTTGATTATTATCATAACTTTTAAAATATTTTATTGCAATGATTTTTTTTAAATCACGCTTTTATCGTAGAGTAATCATAGGCCTAATGAGTAAAGTGTTCGCTAATGCTCTGGGAAACCGGGGTTCAATCCCAGGTCGAGTCATACTAAAGACTCAAGAAATAGTACTTGATCCCCCCTTGCTTATCACAAAGCATTATAAGGTAAGGATCAAGGGTAAAGTGGAGCAATTCAGAGAAAGGAGTAGCGCCCTTCCCTAAACCTCGAAGTAGTAGCTATTGAAAAGGGAGCATTCGGATCACCCTCGACTAAGGTCGCCAACTTTTTTTACTTTTAATCATAGCTCACAGAGGGTTATATAGTTTGGTTTCTTTGTTTAGTGTCATATCAACCTTCATGGGTTAATTATTGCCAAAGCCATCCATGTAGAAAGACTATCTAACTTACAGCCTGAGGAATAAGGGTGTTCATAACTTTCCCAATGGCATTATTCCGTAAGTGAACGTAATAGTGGGATTGGAGTTCGAACTCGCTTACCTAGAGGCCGTAGTCCAGCACATTAGCCACTACACTACGAGTACACCACCTTCTGAGAATGGAATCACATGCCTTATTTGTCTAGATTTCTGAGATGGAGCTTGATAATCATTATCATTTAGAATATTCGGACTATTGACCGCATCTTTATTGTTATGGTCACAAAGAAGGCCGAAAAACATATCGGCCGAAATTTTGTGATTATAAGTAATAATAATATTTGATAGTTTATTATATCTCATTTTTTTTACTACCCTTATCACTTCTTATCAGTGACTTAGAATTCTCCATAGTCTCATTAAGGGTTTTCGGACTATTGTCTTCATCTTCATTATCTATTATTATCATAACTTTTATTTCCACAACGTTTTGGCCGATATGTCCTCCGGCCTTCTTCAAGTGTTTGTCGAACTCGGGAACCTTCACGGAACTTCGAACTACGTCCTTTATTGAATCCACGGGTGTCGCCTGTTTTGATTCCGTTAGCCATAACCGGATACAAGTTTTAAGTATTCCTGTATTGTTACTCGCCTGCAGTCAGGATTGAACCAGCAAACCCCAGATGATTGTCTCCTTTGAAGCCGAGGGAACCAACGCCTATAACGGTTACGCCATGTGTCCTGCTGGTTCAATCCTGACTGCAGGCGATAAAAATGATCAAGCCTCGTCTCAGAAATTTAGACAACTAATATCTGCATAGTCTGTTTTGGTTTTCGTATCTTTTTAATGGCATATCAACTTTCATGAGTTATTTAATGCCAGAGTGATCCTTGCCGAAGGATTATTTAATCTATAGCTGGGAGGATAAAAAGAACTCGTATCTTTCCCACGGGTATTATTTCGAAAGTGAACATAATAGCGTGACTGGAGTTCGAACTCGCTTACTGCGACGTCGTTGTCCAGTACTTTAGCCACTGCACCACCGAGACTACCCCCGTGCTATATTGCATCAAGAATTCTTTAAAGTTATAAGCTATGCGTATCAGTTAATCATAATTAAAAAGTAAAAAATATATTGAAAAAACATCTTAAAAGTTTTCCATATGATTTGCACACCTGAAGATGGTCGGAGAAAGGATTGACTGAAAAAAAATGTAAAAGCAACAAGAAAACATTAAGGGTCTGAAACACTTTAAGATGAGACTTTAGGTCAATTTTTAAGTGGAGTACAGCTGTTTTGAATTCAGTTTTCCTTCTAGTCTGGTCGCCTTACCAAGGTTAAAGAATCCAGTCGACCCTAACATTTACCAAAATCTGCAAGGAGAATAAGTGAAATCATGCTTTTCCTGAGCGTAATTGTTCAAAATTATTTATGCCTCGTAAGAGGTATTATACACAGATCAAAATTATATATACATTATAAGAAGTATAATACGGGGATCAAAATTATATATACCTCATAAAAAGTATAATATAGAGACCAAAATTATATATACATAAGAAGTGTAATACAGAGACCAAAATTATACATATTATAAGAAATATAACAGATACAAAATTATATGTGCATTATAAAAATCGTAAAATACAGAGATCAAAACTACATATATTGGAAGCATAAGACAATGACTCATATAGATATTTTGTATCTACTGTACTTCGGGATAATATATTCTATATACTGTACCCTAGATTAATATATTGTATTAGCAGTACTCCATATTAATATATTGTACCCTATATTAATTCACGAAGGTTAGCTGAAAGGCTCATCGGCTCAAAAGTTCATATAATGACGTCATATTAGCTGTTCATGACATTTTAGATATATGACCCAAGCACTGCTACACCGATGGAAGAAGTGTGTCGACCATACTATGATTAAGAATAAGCCTCATTTTGTCACATTCCGTATGAATATCCTGACCCTCGTACATGAAAGTTATTAATATCATCAAGTCATATTGATAGTACAGGATCTCTTGACGCACTCTCTCCCTCTTTATCTCTCTCCTATATACTCTCTCTCTCTCTCTCTCTCTCTCTCTCTCTCCCTCAGTCATCTTTCTTGGCAGAATCTCTTGACTTTCTCTCTCTCTTTCTCTCTCTCCTATACACTTTCTTTCTCTCTCTCTCTCTCTCTCTCTCTCTCTCTCCCGCAGTCATCTTTCTTGGCAGAATCTCTTGACTCTCTCTCTCTATTTCTTTCTCTCTCTCTCTATTTCTTTCTCTCTCTCTCTATCGGTCATCTTCCTTGGCAGAATCTCTTGACTCTCTCTCTCTCTCTCTCCTATACATTTTTTCTCTCTCTCTCTCTCTCTTAGTCATCTTTCTTGGCAGAATCTCTTGACTTTCTCTCACTCTTTCTCTCTCTCCTATACACTTTCTCTCTCTCTCTCTCTCTCTCTCTCTCTCTCTCTCCCGCAGTCATCTTTCTTGGCAGAATCTCTTGACTCTCTCTCTCTCTCTCTCTCTATTTCTTTCTCTCTCTCTCTCTATCGGTCATCTTCTTTGGCAGAATCTCTTGACTCTCTCTCTCTCTCTCCTATACACTTTCTCTCTCTCTCTCTCTCTCTCTCTCTCAGTCATCTTTCTTGGCAGAATCTCTTGACTTTCTCTCTCTCTTTCTCTCTCTCACATTCACACACACACTCTCTGTCTCTCTCTCTCTCTCCCTCCCGCAGTCATCTTGGCAGAATCTCTTGACTCTCTCTCTCTCTCTCTCTATTTCTTTCTCTCTCTCTCTATCGGTCATATTCCTTGGCAGAATCTCTTGACTCTCTCTCTCTCTCTCTCTCCGATACACTTTCTCTTTCTCTCTCTCTCTCTATCAGTCATCTTTCTTGGCAGAATCTCTTGACTTTCTCTCTCTCTCTTTCTCTCTTTCCCATTCACTTTCTTTCTCCTTCTCTCTCTCTCTCTCTCTCTCTCTGTCTCTGTCATCTTTCTTGGCAGAATGTCTTGACTCTCTCTCTCTCTTTCTTTCCCTCTCTCTCTATCAGCCATCTTCCTTGGCAGAATCTCTTGAGTCGCTCTCTCTCTCTCTCTCTCTCTCTATTGACTATCTTTCTGGGCAGAATCTCATGGCTCTCTCTCTCCCCCCTCTCTCTCTCTATCGGCCATCTTCATTGGCGGAATCTCTTCAATCTTTCTCTCTCTCTCTCTCTCTCTCTCTCTCAGCCATCATTCTGGGCAGAATCTCGTCACTCTCTTTCTCTCCCTTCTCTCTCTCTCTCCATCGGCTATCTTTCTGGGCAGAATCTCTAGACTCTACCCATTATCCACACAAAATTTTATGTCTTCACTGGTCGGCAAAAAGTGGTGTATCGGTTAAGGCATTGTTGAATGTGTGAATGAGATATGGTCGCCATAGGTGTAGAGAATATCGTGTTTGCTGGTTAAGGACAGGAATGATGTAGTCGCCCATAGATGTGTGGTCTTGGTCGTTTGGGGAGAGAAGCGTGAATGTCTCCAGAAAATGTTGCCTAGGGATGAAGTAGCTGGATGTCTGAGCGAAATTTTGCATCGCAGTCGTCATAGCCAAAGTTGGAGGCGACTTAAAGTGGTTCCTGTGTGTGGCGTATTGAATTCATCTAATTCATAATCAACTGGGAACCCTTAATCTAAAAGAATAGACTCAAGAGGTCCAGAAATTTGATGGCTTTCCTCATGGTGTCGTACATATATATCAAATAGATGATTTCTAAATACATTTTATGGATAAGCGAACCTGAGCACATTTTTTTTCACACAGTTAAATGGTTTCACTTATTTCTATCTTATACGAATAATTTACGAGGCTGATTGCATTTCACGTAGCACTCATCATCATCATCATGTCGTGCGGCTAGCACGGATATCCCTGACCCTCTCTCTCTCCATGTCTCCCAATCATTCATCGCCTCTGGCAGGTCTTCAGGGTTACATCCCGTATAATCCCATAGCTGCTGTATGTATGTTCGAGCAGGCCGTCCTGCTTTTGATCGGCCATATGCGGGGGTCCACAGGAGCACATCACTTACGATCTCGTCCTTGCTTCTCCAGCAGTGTCCGGCATGTCTGGTTCATCTAGCTTGTATAGTTTTCGTGATAGGTGGTAGGTACTATTTACCAACCCCTCCGCTCGGGCAGGATATGACACAAGGTCAATTTTTAAGCGGAGTTTAACAGGTTTGAATTCAGAGTTTTCCTTCTCCTAGACTAGTTGCCTCACTAAGGCTGAAGAACCTAGTCCGTCCTACTATTTACCCATAGCTGGAGGGAGAATAAGGGGGTTCATACCTTTCCCAAGGGTATTTGTCCGAAAGTGAACGTAATAGTGCGACTGGAGTATGAACTCGCGTACTACGATTTCGCAGTGCATCGCTTTAACCATTACACCACGAGGACAGGTGGTAGGTGACCGTATAGTTGGTGCCTTGTGGGGTGTTGCTGCCAGGACTATACCCTTGGGAATGGTACGAATCCATTTATTCTCCTTCCAGCTATGGGTAAATAGTAGGGCAGATTGAGTTCTTCAGCCTTGACGAGGCAACTAGTCTAGGAGAAGGAAAACTCTGAATTCAAACCTGTTAAACTCCGCTTAAAAATTGACCTTGTGTCATATCCTGCCCGAGTGGAGGGGTTGGTAAATAGGATCTAATACGAATAATTTTGCACACACCTAAATGTTTTCACGTATTGCTATTTCAGTTCAACTAAACATTAGTTATTTTTTTGCAAATTGTTAAATCATCAAACTTCTATTTCAGCTAATTTAATTTAACATGTCATTTGTTTTCAGTTAGTTCTATTTGACCCATTGAGAGGACCCTATCAGGTACTAACACTCCAGGTCAGAGTGGACCTTGACGCCATGGTAATGAAGGAGTGCCACACATTCTCTAAAGCTCCAACATTACTGGAGCCACATCATCAAATTGTTTAGTGTCATATCCAAGACACTCGTTGGGGAGGGTGTCTTAACCCTCTGCAGAGAAGCAGTCGGCGTATTCTACAGCCCCAATTCAAGGGGGACAGTCATCCCTATTATACTCATTCAGTGCATGGAGGTTGGTCTACAACCCTCTGCAGAGATGCAGTTGGTGTATTCTACAGCCCCAAGCCAACTGGGCCAGTCATATCCATGATCCTATTTACCAACCCCTCCGCTCGGGCAGGATATGACACAAGGTCAATTTTTAAGCGGAGTCTAACAGGTTTGAATTCAGAGTTTTCCTTCTCCTAGACTAGTTGCCTAACCAAGGCTGAAGAACCCAGTCAGCCCTACTATTTACCCATAGCTGGAGGGAGAATAATTGGATTCATACCTTTCCCAAGGGTATTAGTGCTATGTGAAATGCAATCGGCCTCATCCAGGATTTGAACTCGTGTCGCCGTGTCCATTTCCTACGACGATAACCATTACACCAAGAACATATCCATGCTACTCGTTGAGTACATGGAGGTTGGTCTTAAGTCCTCAGCAGAGATGCAGTCGGTGTATTCTACAGCCCCAACCGACTGGACCAAGACGTTTAAGTGAGAAGTGCAAGATCATCTTCGTAGCTTTTATCTGAAATAATTTCTACGGTATATAGTCAGCTTTTTTCCTTTTTTTACAGCAGGAAGCCATTTTTTTTCATTAGATCTATTGAGGCTAGTAGCATGTATTCTAGCCAGTATATAAATAGGTATGGTGCTAATGTATCACGATTTAAGAGTCAAGTGACAATATCAAAGAAGTCAGCGTCACCATCAGGTAAGTGAACCATTGCTTTCGTTTTTTTTTTTTTTTTTGTAGAGTATCATATAGATGTACAAAAGTTCTTCAGTTGAACACGTTTTATCTTTTAGGGTTATATTTTGTTATATTGAACATTTTTTTCTCTTTGTACGGCTTCTTGCGCACAGCCGATTGTATACAACTAGCTCATATGTCTATTAGAAAAGTCCCCATAGTGTAATCGCTAAAGCGTTGGACTGTAGCCTCGAAGTAAGTTCGAATTCCAGTCGGGCCATTACGCTCAGTTCCGGACAAATATTCTCAGGAAAGGTATAAATCCCCTATCACCCAAGGTATGTGTTAAATAGTATCGCTACTGTTCTTCAATAACGATGGCTTTGGCATTAAATAACCCATGGAAGGTTAATATGGCATTAAACAAAGGAACCTTTGATAGTGCCACTGTAACATACCCATGATACGGATATGTGAAATAGACATAGGGAATAAAAATTCACGAAATTGGTCCAGGTACAAAATTTTTATTCACCTTTTTGAGTTTAAAGGTTTTTCGACGTGAGGAGAGAGAGACACAATCTTTCTATGCTGACTGCTTTTACATCGTCATTACCCAATCAACGCGCAGCGACCGTAACGCACAAAGTCGTCTGGCCTCGCCCAGCTCTATCTGGGATTTTTATTTTAACATCTCTGAATGACACATCCTCTCCGCGCGCGCGTGAACACCTGCGTTAATGTTCCACCTAACTAACCCATGCGCTTAGCGAAAGGTTCTCATCCTAACAAAACCGAAAGGCAAGATATATAAAACGAAATCCCTCCGTCATTATATTACACCACTACTGTTCATCAACGACGATGGGTTTTGACATTAAATAACCCACGAAAGTTGATATGACATTAAAATTTTTAAAAAAATGAAATGGTACTTACAATTCATAAGTGGTCCCCTATTTGAGGACAGAGCAAAGTGATTGCTACTCAACTTAGATTCCAACTGTAAAACCACTTTAAATATATTCCTATCGAAATATCGTTTTCCACTGTATTCCTATTGTAATACTCTTTCCGCTGAACTTCTAAACTGAAACCATTTCCACTGCATTTCTCTTCATTCGAGAGAGTATTACTATAAGAATGCTGTGGATTGGGTATTACCATAGGAATACTTTGGAAAGCGTATTACCATAGGAATACTGTGGAAAGGGTTTTTCTATTGGAATGCATTGAGAAAGTATTATCATAAGAATGCATTGGAAAGGCTTTTTCCATTTGAATGCATTGGAAAGTGTATCAATAGAAGAATGCATTGGGAAGGGTATTACAGTAGGAATACATTGAAAAGGGTATTACTAGAGGAATGCATTGCAGAGGTTATTACTATAGGAATGTTTTGGAGAGGGTTTTACTGTAGGAATGCGGAGGAAATGGTATTACTATAGGAATACAGTGAAAAAGGTATTGTAAGAAGAATGTATTGGTAACGGTTTTACTCTAGGAATACATTGGAAAAGGTATAACTAGACGAATGTTTTTCAAAGAGTATTACTATAGGAATGCTTTTGAAAGGGTATTATCATAGGAATGCATTGGAAAAGGTATTACAAGACGAATGTTTTACAGTGGGTATTACTATAGGAGTGTTTTTGAAAGGGTACTATCATGGGAATGCATTGGAAAAGACAAATGTTTTGCTGAGGGTATTACTATAAGAATGCTTTTAAAAGGGTATTATTATGGGAATTCATTGGAAAAGGTATTACAAGCCGAATGTTTTGCAGAATTGGAATACTTTTGAAAAAGTATTACGATAGGAATGCATTGAAGATGGTTTTACTATAGGAATACATTGTGTTAAAAGACAAATGTTTTGTAGAGGGTATTACTATAGGAATGCACTGGTAAGGGTTTTACTATAGGAATTCATTGGAAAAGGTATTTCGAGGCAAATCTTTTACAGAGGGCATTACTATAGGAATTTTTTTGAAAGGGTAATATTATAGGAATGCATTGGAAAAGGTACTAAAAGACGAATATTTTGAAGAGAGTATTACTATAGGAGTGCTTTTGAAAGGGTATTATTATAGGAATGCATTGAAAAAGGTATTACAAGACGAATGTTTTCCAGAAAGTATTACTATAGGAATGCATTGGTAAGTGTTTTACTATAGGAATGCATTGGAAAGAGTATTACAAGAAGAATTGATTGGAAAGGGTATTACAAGAAGAATGGATTGGAAAAGGTATTTCAAGAAGAATGCATTGGAAAGGGTATTACAAGAAGAATGGATTGGAACAGGTATTACAAGAAGAATGCATTGGAAAGGGTATTACAAGAAGAATGCATTGGAAAGGGTATTACAAGACGAATGGATTGGAACAGGTATTACAAGAAGAATGCATTGGAAAGGGTATTACAAGAAGAATGGATTGGAACAGGTATTACAAGAAGAATGCATTGGAAAGGGTATTACAAGAAGAATGGATTGGAAAGAGCTTTACATTAGGAATGCATTGGAAAGGGTATAACAAGAAAAATGCCGAGACAAGAAGCGGGCCTTTGGCCTAATGAGTAGAGTGTTTGCCAAGGGTCCGAAAGACAGGGGTTCAATCTCAGTTTGAGTCATACCAAAGACTCAAAAAATGGTACTTGATGCCGCCTGGCTTAGCACTCAGCACTGAAAGGTGAGGATCATGCATGGAGCAAGTGGAGCAATCCTGGAAATGGAGTAGCACCCTTCCCTAGACATCGGTGTTGTAGCTTCTGAAAAGGGAGCCTTCGGGTTACTCTTGACTAAGTTCCCCAACCTTACTTTTACTTTTATTTTTGTCGCCCTATTCATTTGACCTTGTGCCATATCTAAGCAAACAGCTTAACAAATTTCACGGTGCTTGGGTGATGTAATGGTTAGCAATCTTGACTTGCCAAGCTTCACGAGTGAGTTCGAGAGTCATTAGGTGTCAATTCTTACGGCCTTGTGCCACATTTTAGAAAAAAAAAGCTTATTAAATTGATCTTATTAGATTCGGTTGTAAACAAAGCCCTCTGTTTGAGCGCCCAGATCTAGGTAGGTAAGCGCAATTCGAACTCAGTCCGCCAAATTTTTGTTTGTTTGTTTGTTTTCATTAATATTATTTTTCGTGGTGAACACCGTTCCGCTGTTTGACACCTTTCACTTACAATATGAGGTGGGTTAAATATGATGACCTATTTATTTGTTTGTAGTTGTAAGGCAAGATTTCGACTTGTCAGGTAAAAAAAAAGACGTTGAAGGCTAAGAGGTCAGGGGTCAGGTGAAAAAAGGTGAGGGTCGGAGGAAAGAAGAAGAAGAAGAAGAGGGATGGGAGTCGTTGTTTCAATAACCGGCTTTTGCGTGAGAGTCGGACTCTCTATTGTGAGGATGGTGGTGGTAGTGGAGGGGTCAGGTGAGAAAGAGGAGTATAGGTGTGTGGGTGTGGGATAGTCAATCTAAGCGTGTGAATGCGGAAAAAATATAGGTGACTGAACTGGAAGTGATATTTTGTCTCTCATATTGTCTGTAGGTAGGTAAGCAAAAAGGACGTTTACTTATGAAACATTAATTCCCATACACAACGACCTGTCGGAGGGGCTTAGAATAGGCTGGCTATCTCCTCTTCATTTTCATTCCGCTTCTGTCTACTCTAACCCGGAACAGTGGGTGTCCTCGTGGTGTAATGGTTAAAGCGATGGACTGCGGAATCGTAGTAAGCGAGTTCGTACTCCAGTCGCGCCATTACGTTCACTTTCGGGCAAATACCCTTGGGAAAGGTATGAACACCCTTATCCTACCAGCTACCCAACAATAGCTTAAACATAACACTTTGGATAATGTTTAAAATGATTTTGAACTTAATTAAAATATTACATCTTACAAAGTCATATATATATTTACCAACCCCTCCGCTCGGGCAGGATATGACACAAGGTCAATTTTTAAGCGGAGTCTAACGGGTTTGAATTCAGACTTTTCATTCTCCTAGACTAGCTGCCTCACCAAGGCTGAAGAACATAGTCTGTCCTACTATTTACCCATAGCTGGAGGGAGAATAATTGGGTTCATACCTTTCCTAAGGGTATTAGAGCTATGTGAAATGCAATCAGTCTCGTCCAGGATTTGAACTCGTGTCGCCGTGTCCATTTCCTATTACACCACGGGCACCTTCTTATAAAGTCATATATTATATGGGTAAGTATCGTCATGTAGGATCTGTGTGTATACAGTTTGCTCATATATCTATTAGAGGAGTACTCGAAGCCTAATGGTTGAAATTCTTTATTACGACATCGTAAAAAACGAGTTTGAACTCCAGTCACGTTCTTACGTTCACGTTCAGACTTGAGAAACCTATGAACTCCCTGATCCCCTAAGTGTGGGTTAAATTGTAATGGAGAGTCCTCATGGCATTTTGGCTAATGGACTGGACTGCGACATTGTTGTAAGCGAGTTCAAACTCAAGTCACGCTATTGCGTTCACTTTCGGACTAATGCCCTTTAGTAAAGGTATGAACTTCCAGTTGTTGGTTAAATAGTACCGCTTCAGTTCTTCTACAAGGGTGGTTTGGCATTAAATAACCCATGAATTTTGATATGTCATTAAAATAAACAAAACCAAAGGAGATTATCAAAGATATCTGTTCGGTTAACAAAAGTCTCATAAAGGGCCTATTCTCATGGCCTTGTGCCATATCTAAGTGTATTTCTAACATTAAAAATATTCTGTGCAGAATTTACTAAATGATATACAAATATAACTAGTATTATCCTTCATCCTCGTACCCTGGGTATGTCACTAAACTGCATCTGGTGGCGATAACTGTGTAGTGTGGAGTACACTTTCATTGCCATTACTCCCGGGTCCACTCTGATTTGGAGTGTTTATTTCAGTTAGGATCTCATTTATGGTTCAAACAACCTGTCAGCTGTCAGAATAAATCGATGGCATCTCCGCAGAAGGATTACAACCACCGCCAATGGGTCCACCTGTTAGATGTTAGTGGCGATCCATGATGCATGAGGACGAATTCCTGATTGCTGAGCGGCCTGTGACTCGGGGCACAAGGTGGTGACATGACCTGAAACACACCACTTAATTAGACTAAACGGGTGATCCGAGAGGGTCAAATCCGATTATTCGGCTGATCAGATCAAACTTGGTGATAACTGGACAAAATTCAAAAAAGTATTTGAAAATGGTGGCTGAAGGTCAACTGCGTCGAGAGAAACAGTTAATGAAATTTATCCAGGGGATGGGGAATACTTCGGCCGGCTGTGGTATCAGCGGTTCGGATCAAGTCGGGTGCGACAAATACTGTTAATGATAATTATGGAGGTGCCCGTGGTGTAATGGTTATCGTCGTAGGAATTGGACACGGCAACACGAGTTCAAATCCTGGACGAGACTGATTGCATTTCACATTGCACTAATACCCTTGGGAAGGGTATGAATCCAATAATTCTCCATCCAGCTATGGGTAAATAGTAGGGCAGGCTAGGTTCTTCAGCCTTGACGAGGCAACTAGTCAAGGAGAATGAAAACTCTGAAGGAAAACCTGTTAAACTCCGCTTAAAATTGACCTTGTGTCATATCCTGTCCGAGCGGAGGGGTTGGGTAAATATGGTTAATGATAATTATGACTACTAATTTATTAATACACATGAAATCATATAAACAAAAAAAAATTGAAATTGATTTGCCCACAAGTGTTGATATGCTATATAATAAAATACCCAACCAAAAAACTATGGTTCAAATAAATCTTATTTGGATTAGATAAAGATATTAGAGACCATATAAAATAGATTAACAAGATCATACAGGGGTCGCTTTTAAGATCGGGCTCAGCCCAGTCGGCACGGGCTATAAAATACACCGACTGAATCTCTGCAGAAGAGTAAGAACACTCGTCCAACACGTATCCTTGGTATCAGATTAAACCATCTGATTGCAACGCTCTAGCCTGGGAGATTTGGGGAATGTGGAGAACCCGTTCATTGCCATTGCTCCCAGGTCCACTCCGACCCGAAGTGGTAGCCCATGATAGCATCCTATATTAAGGTCAAATAAAACAAACTGTGTGCAAACAAATGACTGATGTTAAATTGTGACTGTTAATATAGCAATACTTGAAATCATTTAAGTATGTGCAAAAAATGAGCTCTCGCTCAATAATGTTAACTGTAAAATGTGTTTTCAAATCATAAATATATATATTTTATATGTATGAATAAAACGGATTTGGCATTAGATAACCAACAATGGATAGTATGCCATAAAATCCAACCAAATCAAATCATGTATATTTAACATATATGTAAAAAAGGATTTGGCATTAAATAACCTACAATGGTTGATATGCCATAAAACCCAACCAAATCAAATCATGTATATTTATCATATATGTATAAAGCGGATTTGGCATTAAATAACCTACAATAGTTGAAATGCCATAAAACCCAACCAAATCAAATCATGTATGATTAACATATATGCATAAAAAGGATTTGGCATTAAATAACCAACAATGGTTGATATGTCATAAAACTCAAACAAACCAAATCATATATACTTAATAAATATGTATAAAGAGGATTTGGCATTAAACAACCTGAAAAGGCTGATATGCCATAAAACCAAACCAAACCAAACCAAACTAAACCACATAAAAATTATCCATATTGGATAGGAATATGTACACTATTATTGTGTGTAAATAATTTGTATTGAGAATAGAAATGTTGTATAGCCATGGCCAACTATACAAACACATATGCATGCGAAATCATAACAACGACACAATAAAGACGAGCGACACAGTTCTTAGAAAAATACACCTCTCACTTTATTTGAAAGGTTTGTGTGTGAGAGGGAGTTGGAGACCGAACAGAACTGCAATATATTGACCCCCACTCTATTGGCCATAACCGCATTTCTTTTCCGTTCTCCTGGCTGCTCAACCGGGGGCCTGGGGGCCAAGCCTCTCTGGGACATGTTCTCATTCCAGCATTTTCCCCCAACTGGTCTGTTCTCCAACTCGTCTGATCCCCAACTGCAACTGTTCAATCGGGGGCCTGAGGGCCCACTCTGCTGGGTGCTGGCTTTCTCTACCGCATCTTATCACCAACTGATCTGGTCTCCAAAACTAACTGACTTCCTGTCTTCACTGAGTTATATAATAGTTCCACTCACACCTTCTTCTTGTGGGCGTCAAAAATTGCACTCATTCAACCCATCCACGGTCAAGGTTATAATATCCTGATCGACCGGATGCACCTGTTATTTACATAGGTGCATTTACTATTTTGATAGCCCGGCCGGGTCGTAGGTCAATATACAACAGAAACACCTGAAGAAGTTCGAAATACATAGTAGTCGAAACGCTGTGAATATAACAATAAAGACGAAAAACAGTCCGAATACTCAAAATAAAAAGTAAAACCCCTTTCAATGCAAGCCCAATCAGCTGGTGGGTGCAGTAGAATACTCCGACTGCATCTCTACATAGAGCTAAGAACCCCACCCCCACAACGAGTGTCTCGGATATGACATTAAAAAAATCTGATGGTGAGGCTCCAGTAATGAGCTGGAGCTTTGGGGAACGCAGAGTATCCCTTCATTGCCATTGCTCCCAAGTCCACTCTGACCCGAAGTGGTAGCACTTGAAAGGGGCCTATCTATGGGTCAAATAGAACTGTTTGACATTTTAACTGTGTACAAACAAATGATTTATGCTAAACTGAATTGTTTGAAGTAGAACTGGTGTATCATTTACCTGCATATAAACAAGTGACTAATGTTTAACCGAATAGTTAGTGACACATAGCAGTACTTGGAACCACTTAACTTTGTTGACTTATGATAAATTAAATTGATTGAAATAGAACTGTTTGTTCATTTAAATGTTTGTAAACAAATGACTGATGTTTAATTGAATTGTTAGTGATACGTAGCAATACTTGGAACCATTCAACTTTGACTTATGCTAAACTGAATTATTAGAAATAGAACTGTTTGATCATTCAACTGTGTGTAAACAAAATACTGATGTTTAATTGAAAAGCAATATTTGGATAAATCATATAAATCTTACAATATATGTATAAACCGGATTTGGCATTAAATTACCAACTCTGGTTGATATGCCATAAAACCAAACCAAGCGAAACTAATTTTTCCAATGCTTCTCTATAGTAATAGACTATCCACTCTATTCCAATTAAAAACCTTTCCAATGCATTTCTATAATACATCTTTTTCCAATTCATTTCTATAGTAAAATCTTTTCGAATTCTTTCTTCTGGTAATACTCTTTCCAATGCTTTCTTACAATAATACCCTCTCCAAAGTATTCACACTCGAAAGCCCTTGAAATGAATTTCTATAATGGATCCTTTTCGATGCGTTTTTATAATAAAACTTTTTCCAATGTTTTCTTCACGGAAAACTTTTTCCTTTGTATTTCTACAGTAAAACCAATTCCAATATATTTCTATCGCAAAGTCATATTCAATGCTTTTCTATTGTAACACTTTTCCTCCGTGCATTGCTAGCTGAAAAGTCACTCACAATATATCCTTAGTCAATATCCATACTGTGCGATGGTTATTGTTACCTGATGGGCTACCATATTGCAAGAACACCATGATGCAAGTCCGAAACGTGCAGTGCATGAGAGTGTGTTCTACCCCAGAACAACGACATCATTCTCAAACAAAGCAGACACCCGATAAGGCCGCAAGGTACAAGTTTGAAACGTTGTAAAAAGTGCAAAGCAATGCGAAGACAGAGAAACAATAGTTCGCCTCACAATTCCCTGTGTTCAAGCAGGAAGTCTCGCGTGTAAAGATAAAACAAACGAGACTAAAAAATAAGAAAATAAATAAATGAATGAAAAATTAAAAAATAAAAAATTAAATCAAAGCATTGTTGTAAGAAATTTAACGGTCACTAACTATTCCCAGTCCAGTCGGTTTGGGCTGTACAATACGCTGACTGCATCGCAGCAGAAGGGTAAGACTGCCTCTCTCCACCAACGGATATATACACTAAACGATCTGATGGTGAGGCTCTAGTTCTCCTTACGCATCACATAGTCTTCTGTAAATTTCACATGGTTTGCTCTTCTCAACCATTAAAAATGTGATGACATACCTCTGTGCCTGTCTTGAAACACTCTATTTGATTTGCCACCATTTTGAAGAGCCTTAAATTTTTTTTTTACACGATTAAAATAATTTTCCTCTAAAGCAATCCCAAACAATTTAGAGTTTATATTTATGGAAAAGAATTATTAAAAAACCATTTTGCTTTATGCTAAAAAAATCCCCCAATAAAGTGAATTAACCCCTTATATATATATATATATATAATAGGTCACTCCCCAGTCATTAAAATTCCCCTCATTTATTAAATGAATATATATATATATATATATATATAAATTTATGTATACATATATTCATTTAATAAATGACTGGGGAGTGACCTGCCCCCCCACGGGGGTTGAGCACTCTGGCGAAGGAATTAACGGCTGCCGCTCGCATAATGCAAAGCTCTTCGAATGAATTGAGCACTCTGGTATCCGGTAAGGCAAAAAGGTAAACAAACGAAAGCTACTACATAATGCCTTATAATTCCCAAGCTGATGTGGCTCGCTTGTTGGCTGAGCGGTCTGATATTAAGTCTAACGTAAAGTTGGGCGCGTTTCGATAGCAACTTCAAGCGTCCTACGTGTCTAGCCACACTGAAGAGTTGTGATACAACGAAACCGTCTGTCTGTGGATGACTATATATATATATATATACATATCCTCAGTTAAAAAATTCCTATTATTAACTGAATGACCTATTGGCATGATGGTTTGTGTGTTCCCCATGGGTCTGGGTGACCTGGGTTCAATCTCAGGTCGAGTCATACTTGATGACTCCTTGCTTAACACTCAGCATTATAAGGTACGGATCAAGGGTAAAGTGGAGCAGTCCAGGGAAAGAAGTAGCGCCCTCTCCAACAACTTGGTCTAGTAACTAGTGAAAAGGGAGCCTTCGAGTCACCCTCGACTAAAGTCGCCAATTTTTCTTGTATATATATATATATATATATATATATATATATCAAAGAAAGGAAACAGAAAGGGTCAGCTAGCTGATATAAACATTTCAGTTAAGAGTGTTGATGAAAATTGATGAAGTTTATATATACGTAATTGTTTGAAATACTTGAAACAGAAATTTTTCGAAGTAGAAGCCGTGTCAGTACTACTGTATAATTGCACCTCTTGTATTCTATCGAACTACTTGTTGAAAAAGCTTGATGCGAATTACACTAGGTGGCTGCGTTCTGTTTAGAACAAAACTAGGAGCAACACCATAGAAAGCAGCTGCTGTACGGCTATTTGCCTGCCATATCGGAAACCATCCAAGAAAGCCGAGTAGAGACATGCAGGATACTACTAGTGATATAAGAACGCACTCATAAATGATGTTTCCTGTGGACTCCGACACAAGGACACACCAGAGTGGGTAGACCAGCAAAAACTCACATTCATCATTTCTCTACCGACACTGGGTATCGTGTAGATGACTTGTCATGTGCGATGGCCGGTAGAGACGGATGGCAAACGAATATCAAAGGAGTTCAAGCACTCGGTACACATTGACGAATATTATGATAATGATAATGATGATCACATGTGTTCGAATGTTACGTTCTACTATTTCCTAAAATAAATAATGCACCATTCCAAACTGACGAAAGAAAAGGAAGAAATAGAAAACGTGACAGAAAACACGTTAAAAGAAAGAAAGAAAGAAAGAAAAAAAGTTTGTTTCGTTTGTTTGTTATTGATCAATGGCATATCAAGCTTCTTAGGTTATTCAAAGCCAAGTCTATCCTTCTAAAAAAACAGTAGTGGTACTATTTAATCCATAGCTGGAGGGGATAAGGGGGTTCATACTCTTCCCAAGGGTATTTGTCCAAAAGTGAACGTAATAGCACAACTGGAGTTTGAACTCACTTACTACGATTCTGCAGTCTACCACTTTAGGCATTGCGCCACGAGGACACTCCGAAAGAAAAGATAGTGATAAAAAGGGAGCGATAACTGCTATAAATCAAACGCTTATTGTCTGCTTTAGAGAGAAGTAATTTTAAAAAAATTTTGCTTAGATGTGGCACAATGCCGCATGAATGGGCGCCCAATGAAATGCGAACTCGCTCCTTAAGGTTTACTGGTCTATCATATTTACCACCCCCTCCGTTAGGGCAGGATATGACACAAGGTCAGTTTTTAAGCTGAGTTTAACAGGTTTTAATTCAGAGTTTTCCTTCTCCTAGAATAGTTGCCTAACCAAGGCTAAAGAACATAGTCAACCCCACTATTTGCCCATAGCTGGAGGGAGAATAATTGGATTCATACCTTTCCCAAGGGTATTAGTGCGATGGGAAATGCAATCAGTCTCGTCCAGGATTTGAACTCGTGTCGCCGTGTCCATTTCCAACGACGATAACCATTACACCATTACTAGTCTAGCTTGCTAACCATTACACAACCCAAGATGCTCTGTCTGCTTCAGAAGGAAGGAAGGAAGGAAGGAAGGAATGCAACAGGGAAAAATGTTGCTGGATAAAGAGATGACAACGAGTTCCCCTCAGTAATAAAAAAAGAATGCCAGACACGTGGTCAAAGAAAAAATACCATAGACTATATTACAGTGTTTCAATTTCCTACCAAACTCGTCTAAAAAATACCGAGTGGTGTTTTTGAGTCGATGAAGTTTGTTAAATCGTTGTCTACCTCAGTGTCGGCTATCAACAGATTTTTTTCTAAAATCTCTAAATTTTGCGCTACCTTTTGTCACCCCTACCGTAGGAATTCTCACGTTTCATTATTTAACGGCGCATCAAACTTCGTGGCTCATTCAATGCCAAAGAAATCCTTGTAGAAGACCAGAAGTTGTACTATTTACCCCACAGGTGAGGGGATAAGGGGTTTCATGCCTTTCCCAAGAGTATTTGTCCGAAAAAGAACGTAACAGAGCGGCTGGAGTTCGAATTCGTTTACTACGATGTCACAGTCCGGTACTTTAGCCGCTACATCACGGATCCTGTTCCTCTGGAGCATGATCCCTTGTTGTCGGTCACACTGCCGGGCACCAGGTTTACTGGTGGTGGGGAGGGGTCACCTCTTAAATGAAGGAAAGAAGAAAAAAAGAAAGGAAGAGAGATCTAGTGAGAGAAAGATACGGAATTGAGGAGAGAGAGAGAGAGAGAGAGAGAGAGAGAGAGAGAGAGAGAGTAAAACAAAAGAGAGAGGATGCAAGAAATGTATCAAAAATGTAATGAAGTACACTTATTTCGAAAAAGTACGTAAGTAGTTGGCAACCACAGTCGAGGGCAACCTGAAGGCTCCCTTTTCAATAGCTACTACACCGAGGCGTAGGGGACGGCACTACTCCTTTCCCTGGATTGCACCACTTTACTCTTGATACGTACCTTATATTACTGAGTGTTAAGCAAGGAAGTATCAAGTACTATTTTTAAAGTCTTTGGTATGACGCGACCTAGGATTGAAACCAGGTCTCCCGGACCATTGGCAAACAATCTACCTACTAGACCAATGAGCCGGTCTAACGTATTAAATAATAATAATAATAATAATCGGCTAGAATTCTGAGAAGTGTCATGAAGATTTGAGGAGACTTGCTTTCACTCAGACTCCAGTGAAAGAGGATCAGCTAACGTTGGTGAGGAAAAAACTCGAAAAGAGTTATATAGTTAATAAAAACAGAGAACAAGCCGTATTGTATATTTAGTCGTTCCGGACAACCACAGATTAAAAAACTAAGAAAATGAAGAAAAAAACAAGTACTTGGACCTTGCCATAGAAATAAAAAAAAAAAAAAAAAAAAAAAACTTTGGAACATGAGAATAACGGTGATACCAGTAGTAATTTGCGGGCATGGAACGGTCCCCTGAAGGTTTGGAAAGGGAGTTGGAAGAGTTGGAAATCGAGAGAAGAATCGAGACAATCCAGACTACGCACTGTTGAGATCATCCAGAATACTGAGAAAAGTCCTGGAGACCCAAGGAGACTTGCTGTCACTTAATAATAATAAACGAACTAATCATATAAAAGCGAGAAGACGTAAGACGCAACAAAATAGCAAATGTAGGCTATGTGGTGATAGAGACGAGACGATCAATCACATAATAAGCGAATGCAGCAAATTAGCACAGAAGGCGTATAAGGCTAGAAACGACTGGGCGGGCAAGGTGATCCACTGGGAGATGCGCAAGAAATTTAAATTTGACCATACGAACAAATGGTATATGCACAACCCAGCATCTGTCCTGGAGAATGACACACACAAACTCCTATGGGACTCTAACATACAAACGGATCACCTAATCTCGGCCAGAAGACCAGACCTTATAGTAATTAACAAAAAAAGAGAACTTGCAAAATTGTGGATTTTGCTATACCGGCTGACTACTAAATAAAACTGAAAGAATGTGAAAAGAAGGATAAGTACCTCGACATTGATAGGGAATTGAAAATCTATGAAACATGAAGGTGACGATTATACAAATCGTGATTGGTGCTTTCAGTACAGTAACAAAAGGATCATTAAAAGGACTGGAGGACTTGGGAGTTAGAGGACGAGTGGGGACCATCCAAACTGAAGCATTGTTGAGAACGGTCAGAATACTGAGGAGAGTCCTGGAGACTTGAGGAGACTTGCTGTCACTCAAGCTCCAGTGAAAGACCATCAGCTAACGCTGATGTGAAAAACTCTCAAGGTGAAAATAATAATAATAACAATAATAATAATAATAATAATGGAACATGCAGGTGACAATTATACCAATTGTAATTGGTGCGTTTGGAACAGTAACTAAAGGATTACTAAAGGGACTGGAGGACTTAGAAGTTGGCGGACGAGTGAAGACCGTCCAAACAACTACATTATTGAGAACGGCCAGAATACTGAGAAGAGTCCTGGAGACCTGAGGAGACTTGCTGTCACTCAGACTCCAGTGAAAAAACTCTAATAATAATAATAATAATAATAATAAATTCAAATTTAAAAAGAAAATAACGTTGTTTTTTTTTTGTTCAAATTTAATAATAAAACAGTTTTGTAGCGTATTTAAAAAAAAACGTAAATTTCAATTTTAACGGTACATCAACCCGTGTAGAGTTTTTTTATGCCACGAGCTTTGCGAAGCCTTTTCAGAGGGGGTATCCTCGTGATGCAATGGTTAAAGCGATGGACTGCGGAATCGTAGTAAGCGAGTTCGTACTCCAGTCGCGCCATTACGTTCACTTCCGGGCAAATACCCTTGGGAAAGGTATGAACCCCCTTATCCTCCCAGCTATGGGTTAAATAGTACAACTACGGTTCTTCTAGGAGAATAGCTTTGGCATTAAATAACCTACAAAGATTGATATGCCATTAAACCAAACCGAATCCTGTTCCTTTATATTGACATAGTTGTTTTGTTGAGAGTTTTAGGAAATTTTTTAATAAGTCATATCGATAACGAATAATTTTAAACAAGTACATTTGACTCATAGATAGGACCCTAATAAGTACTACCACTCCAAGTCAAAGTGGATCTGGAAGTAATGACACTCATTTTGCTAAACAAAACTTAATAAATAAACAGAAAAGATAGGTTAGCATTGAATTTAAATAAATGAATAATTCAATGACTAAAACAAAAAGAAAATATTTCAAGTTTTCATATTATTTGCTAAGTTTTTGTTTCATCTCTCATTGAAGTTTTCTGTTGCCAACAGTACCAGCTGTTAATAAGCAGTCACCCACTGAAGTATTGAGTAATATAATCGTTGCTTAATTTCGATGAACTGGCAGGAACATATTTTCATTGGGAGTTGACCGCTAGCCTCAGAACGAATAAGGATAACTTATATTTGGCAAAAGGCTGGTGGCTAATCGTCACAATTTGATCTGTAAGACAAGCCCGTTGACCATTATGTGAGAACACAGTGGCCAAAGAATTTAAAGAAATGAAATCTTAATGTTTAGAATAAGATCAACTGATGGCTTATTTTATGAAAAAAAGAAGAAAAAAAAGAATATTTTAGCTTCTTTGCATTATATATATATACGAGGTTCATTTTGAAAACCTATGAACTCTCTTACGTAAGCTGTACGTTGAATAGAGCCACTACTGACATTGACGTTAAATAACCCACTAAGGTTGGTAAACCATTAAACAAAGAAATCAAACTAAACTATTCCATGTATAAAATGAATTTTGCGAATAAAGTCCATGACCCATTCTTTATATATATATATATATATATATAGTGTAATCGGATGGAAACTCAAACCTGGTTAAGTTATCATAATAAATTTATTTCGGTGGAGAATATTACTAAACTCTCCGTCTCGTCAGATGACTTTTTACATGCTTTACCCGAAGATGCTGAACAACAAATGTGGAGTTACAGTTCGTATGTGAAATATATATATATATATATATATATATATATATATATATATATATATATATATATATATATATATAATGTGTGAATGCGTATATGTACTAGAGATCGAGAGATATTCAATAAATAAGGTGAATTTTACCACAGGAATTAGCAATAGGAAGCACTGGTTGCATTTTATTCAAGGAAATCATTGTGTCCTTTCAAGTCCCAGGAGACTGTCGGCGTGACCTTCTTTACGGACCATTGCACCCAGAACCTTTTCTTTACCAGAGAGTCAGTATGGACCCCAACATACGGTCACGCAAGTGTTGGCCTACGAGATCAGTGAGAATACTGGGTGCACTGGAGAGGACTTGCCGAGAGCTCTGGACGATGGGAACGGATAGTGAGAAAGAGTCAACGGAATCCGTGCCATCATCACGTCATCATGATATATATATGAATAGAATCTTTCATTTTTCATTTGAATAAAGAAATTTTTGTTCTCTATGAATTAATCAGAAGAAAAAACAAGAAAGAAAAAAAAACAAGCACAAGATCAACGCCAGGGAAAAAGTCTTCGAGATTTATTTTACCAGAAAAACAACATGGAAAAATATTTAACGTTGTTTATGTTCACACACAGATACACACAGACACACACACAGACACACACACACACACACAAACACACATACACACACACACACATATATATATATATGTGTGTATGTGTGTGTGTGTGTGTGTCAATAGGATATTCGATTTTTCATTTACATAAAGAAATGTTATCTCTGTATATGAATTTAAAAAACAACAAAAAAAAAAAAAAAAAACTGCAATATTCAACGCAAATAAATAAAAGAATAAATGAGGTCTTCGAGATTTGAAACGAGACTTTGGTAGAAGAAAATATTTGAATTTTACTTACTCGTTATGAACATGGAAGATAATTCGAATCATTTTCCTTCCAAATGAGAAAATAAATCTTTTTTTGTTTTGTTTTGTTTATTTTTGTTTTGTTATTTGTTTTTTTTGTTTTTAGCTTTTTCGTTCTTTGTTTTTTGGGTTGTTTGTTTTTTGTTTTGTTTTGTTTGTTTCTTTGTTATATTTTTTTCTATTCTGTTCAGTATTTCCTTGAAAGAACTCGATAAAATCAGACGATTTCAGTATCCCAAGAGCGTTTTGGAGAATATTCCACAAAATGAATTTCACTTACTTGCAAACGACCAAAATAAATAAATGAATAAATAAAGTCTTCGAGATTTGAAACGAGACTTTGAGAGAAGAAAAAGTTTGAATTTTACTTACTCGTTATGAACAAGGAAGATAACTCGACTCATTTTCGTTCCAAACGAGAAAATGAGGGGTTTTTTTTTTGGTTTTTTTTTAAATTTTGTTTTTTGTTTGTTTGCTTGCTTGCTTGTTTGCTTGTTTATTTGTTGTTTTTTTCTCACTCTTTTTTTCTACACTTTTCAGTATTTCCTTGAAAGAACTGAATAAAGTCAGACGATTTCAAAATCGTAAAAGTGTTTTCGAGAATATTCCACAAAATGAATTTCACTTACTTACAATCGCCCAAAAATAAATGAATAAATAAATAGATAAGATAAAAATAATTCTTTCTTCTTATCGATTATTTTTCATTGAAATATTTCAAAGGAATTTTTTAAAGAAATAATCCCTTTTAATTCATGTCCTTCAAATATGCGTTGACCAAACGACATATCCTTTCGTCACCCGCCTCGCCTTTTCTTCATTGGGCTAAACAGCTAATACGAGGACAATAAGAGAAATATCTATATATGAAAAAAAATGTACGAAGGATTTTGGGCTAACCATTCATTTAGCATTTTAGCTTTTCATTAACAATGTCCAGGTGCAAAACAGCATCGTCTAATATTCTCGCAAATATGTCAATGATATGACAGATGGAAAGAAAGGGATGGAAAAAATAGACGTAGAAATCAACGAAAAGAAAGGAGGGGTCGTTTAACCTTCAGAGAACTTAATAGATCTGAGTGAATTTTCTTTCTGTCGAGGTAATTCCCTTGTTAAGTTACCAACTGACCAACGAATAGATATCCTCCTGCTACGGGATGAGATAATTGACTTCCGGTCTGATGCAGTAACCGCCATTTTTTATCGTTAACTATCCGAGAAAATCAGGCTAAACAGCTTGCAGTTATTTCCTGGATGGTCCTCGGACCTAAAAAAGACAAGGTCATGATCCTCAAAGAATCAATTAAAGGCCAGTCTCACTGTCCACGGCTTGCCTGACAATGACGCTGAAATCCGTGTCATGATACATACTTTTCAAAAGAGCTTTATAGGTTTATTTAAGCTCATCAAGTACCATTTTTGAAAATCAAATGAAGCTTTATGAAAACGCAAGTTTACGCCTGTCACTAAAAAATGATAGGAATCTGTATTTATATTAGTAAAAAGTAAAATTGGCGACCGTTGTCAAGGGTGATTCGAAGGCTCCGTTTTCAATAGCTACTACACCGAGGTATAGGGAAGGACGCAACTCTTTTCTCTGGATTGCTCCACTTTTGATCCATACCTTATAATTTTGAGTGTTAAGCAAGGAGGAATCAAGTACCATTTTTGAAAATCAAATGAAGCTTTATGAAAACGCAAGTTTACGCCTGTCACTAAAAAATGATAGGAATCTGTATTTATATTAGTAAAAAGTAAAATTGGCGACCGTTGTCAAGGGTGATTCGAAGGCTCCGTTTTCAATAGCTACTACACCGAGGTATAGGGAAGGACGCAACTCTTTTCTCTGGATTGCTCCACTTTTGATCCATACCTTATAATTTTGAGTGTTAAGCAAGGAGGAATCAAGTACCATTTTTGAAAATCAAATGAAGCTTTATGAAAACGCAAGTTTACGCCTGTCACTAAAAAATGATAGGAATCTGTATTTATATTAGTAAAAAGTAAAATTGGCGACCGTTGTCAAGGGTGATTCGAAGGCTCCGTTTTCAATAGCTACTACACCGAGATATAGGGAAGGACGCAACTCTTTTCTCTGGATTGCTCCACTTTTGATCCATACCTTATAATTTTGAGTGTTAAGCAAGGAGGAATCAAGTACCATTTTTGAAAATCAAATGAAGCTTTATGAAAACGCAAGTTTACGCCTGTCACTAAAAAATGATAGGAATCTGTATTTATATTAGTAAAAAGTAAAATTGGCGACCGTTGTCAAGGGTGATTCGAAGGCTCCGTTTTCAATAGCTACTACACCGAGGTATAGGGAAGGACGCAACTCTTTTCTCTGGATTGCTCCACTTTTGATCCATACCTTATAATTTTGAGTGTTAAGCAAGGAGGAATCAAGTACCATTTTTTGAGTCTTTGGTATGACTCGACCTGGGATTGAACCCCAGTCTCCCGGACCATTGGCGAACACTCTGACCATTATGCCAATGGGTCAATGATAATATAAAACCTCTCATAATCTATCGCGAAGACGTACCCACAATGACCTTTGAAGATCGAAAGTACATGGACTTGAGCTAAAACATCAGAGATTTCAAACAATTTTCAAAACTCTTTTAAAAACACTCTTTATACATGCAAGTAACCCCTGATGATGGCCTATAAAAGGTCCGAAAGCGCTCGGGACAATTTTGATAAATTCATCCACCAATTCCAACCTGAAACCAAGACACTTACCAGGAAACTTGAAAGGATCTTAAAAAAATTATATAGATAAAATTTGTCTTTATTATTTAATCAAACATGCTTAAATGAAAGACTGCTGCCCAACTAAACACACACACACACACACGCATATATATATATATATATATATATATAGTAAAAAGCCTAAAGAGTCAGACTAATCTACCCTGGTCTCAAATACTGAATCTTCAGGAAGAATTAAAGCAAATTAAATCAGCTGTTTTTTCCCAATATCAGAGTCTTATTGGTTAATTATAAAATTACAAAATTATATATATATATATATATATATATATATATATATACACAGAGGGTGTCCCAAAAAATTGACATCATTTCGCAAGCCGATAACTTTGGCACTTTTTGTTGAAATAACCTCAAATTTTCACAAAATATATAGAAACAGATTAAGATTTTATATTTAATGGAAGAGGATAACACGTGCTTATCTCAATGGGAATCTGCCAGAGAGATGATTGGGCGTGGTGGAGGTGAAGACAGTTTTCTTCGCAGTCACCGAACTTGTCCCTGTGTGATTTCTTTTTATGGGGAATGTGAAGAGACAAGTCTATGTGCCCTTGTCTTCCTACTAGCATTGATGAACTCAAGCAGAGAATCACTTCCCCACTAGATAATGTTACCGGAGACATGCTACAGCGTGTTTGGCAAGAGCTTAACTACCAACTTGACGTGTGCCGTGTCACAGACACTGAACATATTGAATACTTATGAAATCGGTCACAGAATAAACTTTTGATATCCAACACTTAAACAACGCTTAAACAATATTATTGTACTAGACTTAGTAGTTTTCAAGATAAATAATTTTTTAAAATTTTGGAAAACACTATATATATATATACTAACCCCTTCGCACGCGTAGGATGTGACACAAAGTCAAATTTTTAAACGGACTTTAAATTCAGATTTTTCCTTCTCCTAAACTGGTCACCATACCAAGGTTATAGAGCTTAGTATTCTCTATGATTGACTTATAACTGAATGCATACTTTTCCCAAGTGTATTAACGCTATGTGCAATGCAAACAGCCTCGTTCAGGATTTGAACTTTGGTCACGTTGTCCATTTCCCTGCTCTCAGGTCCACTGTGGCCCGGAGTGGTAGCACCTGATTAAGCCCAATATATGGGTCAAATAGAACTAAACTGCGTACTTATGCTAAACTGAATCGCTTGAAATAGAACTTTTTTGACATTTAACTGTATTCAACAAAAACTATACTTATACTAAACTGAATTGTTTGAATTAGAACTGTTTGACTAAACTGAATGGATTGAAATAGAAATGTTTTGGACAATTAAACTGTGTACTCACGCTAAACAATTGTTTGAAATAGAAGTGATTATTTGTATAAAGATGGATTTGGCATTATATAACCAACAAAAATTGATATGCCATAAAGCAAATAAACACATATATACATATTTATTTTTAAAAAAAGGCTTTTAATGGCGTATTCATTTTAAAATGCTTTTAGATATTCTAAAATTCTGAGAAGTATTGATGAGAAAATTGACAGGGGGTTGTGACTGTCCAAAATCATGGAGAGGAAAAAAAACTGGGGGAAAAAAACTTGATACGTGAAGAAAATAATATTTCCCACGCCTCTTCCCCAGGTTTACAGTAATATATTTTTTCAATTTTTCAGTTTTTTTAAACCCCACCCAAAATGCTTTGTAAACGAATTTTTTTTTCTTAGCAAAACTGCTTTATAATTATTTTCTTCTAAATGCTATTTTTTAGATTTTCCATCAACCAGAAAAAAAAACAATTTCTTCTTCCGGCATCCATGATCGATATTAATTATTGGTTTGGTTTCTTTGTTAAATGGCATATCAACCTTTGTAGGTTATTTAATGCCAAAGCCATTCTCCTAGAAGAACAGTAGTGGTACTATCTAACCCATTGTCGGGAGGATAAGGGGGTTCATACCTTTCCCAAGGGTATTTGCCCGAAAGTGAACGTAATAGCGCGACTGGAGTTCGAACGCGCTTACTACGATTTCTTAGTCCACCGGTTTAACCATTACACCACGAGGTCACCCCCTAACAATTGGCGGAGAGACTATCTCAAGAAGAGCAACTAAATTTGGTATGCCATCTTATTGGGTTCAGAGAATCTTTTATCCTTGACAAAGTGGGCCCGAGGAAGTTGGTAAAAATTAACAGTACAAAGCCATGTTATTGCAAGACTTAATAAATTTAATTGAATTTAAATTTCGAAACTTCAAAATAAATTAACAGATTCTACAAGGTGTTTCAAAAATTATTTTTGTTTGATTTCTTTGTTTAATGATGTATCAATCCTTATACGTTATTTAATGCCAAAGCCATTCTCCTAGAAGAACAGTTGTGGTACCATTTAACCCATAGATGGGAGGATAAGGGGTTCAAGCCTTTTCCAAGGGTATTTGCCCGAAAGTGAACGTAATACTGAGACTGGAGTTCAGATTTGCTTACTACGATCCCGTAGTCCATCGCTGTAACCATTACAGTGGATATAAGCCCACCTGATAATTGGATATGTGAAACGTAGAGTAAATTTTTCCTTCACTATTTTATTACCCAGTCTGCTGGGGCTGTAAAATACACTAATTGCATCGCTGCAGAGGAGTAAGACTCTTCCAACAAGTGTCTTGGATATATGATACTAAACAATCTGACAGTGAGGTACCAATAATGCTGGAGCTTTGGGGAATACAGAGTACCACTTCATTGCCATCGCTCCCAAGTCCACTTTGGCCCGGAGTGGTAGTACCTGATAAGGTTTTATCAATGGGTCAAATAGAAATAAACCGTGTCCTTAGGCTAAACAGATTTTCTTGAAATAAGACTGTTTTGACATTTAAATTGAATCTTTATGCGCAACTGATTTGCTTGAAATAGAACTGTTTTGACATTAAACTGCGTACTTATGCGAAACTGAATTGTTTCAAATCAAACTGTTTTTTATGCTAAAGTGAATTGTTTGAAATAGAACTGTTTTGACTTTTAAAACTGTATTCGTTGAGATGGGACTGTTTTGATATTTTAACTATGAACTTACACTAAACTGAATTATTTGAAATGGAACTGTTTTGGCATTTATATTGCGTACTTATACTAAACTGAATTGTTTCAAATCGAACTGTTTTGACACTAATGCTAAACTGAATTGTTTGAAATGGAAATGTTTTGACATTTAAAAATATGTGAAAACAACAAACTGTGCTTATACTTAACTGAATTATTTGAAATAGAATTATTTATTTGTATAGTATGGATTTGGCATTAATAACCTGTAATGGTTGATATGCCATAAAACCAAACCAAATCAAACCAAACCAAATATTTCTATTTCATATTAATCATTTGTTTGCTCAGAGTCTGGTTTTAAATAATTATTTCTAATTAATTATAACCAGGCGTTTTCACATATTTATATTAATCAAGGATAATAATTCTGAGACAGCAATTATATCCTCAAAGATCTTTTCTTAATACAATTAATTTGTTTACACTAATACGGTATCAAGTATTCTTATCCAATACTAATAATTTTAAAACAGGATTATTTGACCCATATATGGGACCTGAACAAACACTCCGTCTTTTACTTGAAACATTGTACTTAGCCATTTGGTTTAATAACATATCAACCCTTGTGAGTTATTTAATGCCAAATCCTGTTCACACACACACACGCATATTCATATAAGCACATGTAAATGTGATTTGTAATAGTTTGTAGATAATTTTATTTTTAAACTAGTGAGAGCACCTTTGTTTACACACAGATACATGGTATCAAGTATTCCTATCTAATTGTAATAATTCTATTTAATATCAATCATTTTGTTGCACACTGATCAATGCTTTTCAAGTATAGTAAACGATTGAAAAGTTCTAATTGCCCCCATAGATAGGACCCTAACAGGTACAACCATTACTGGTCAGAGTGGACCTAGGATTAATGGCCATGAAGAGGTACTCTACATTCTCCAATGTTTCAGAACTGGAGTCTGACTATCAGACGCAGTTTAGTGCTAAACCCAGAACACTCGTTGGCAGAGTGAGGGGTCTTACTCTGTGCAGAGATACAGTTGGCGTATTCTACAGCCCCATTTGTGTGTGTGTGTGTGTGTGTGTGTGTGTGTGTGTGTGTGTGTGTGTGTGTGTGTGTGTGTGTGTGTGTGTGTTATTGATTTTTTATTAAGACTAATACAACAAATTTTTACAGAAAGACTTGAAATTTCGTCCAGCTAGAATCTCTCTAGATGAAAGTCCTGTATTGTGACTATAAGACAACTATAACACGATACATTCTTTTTGTTAAAAAATTACTTTCAAAAACCACGACAAATCAAAAACAAAAGCTAAAAACAAAAATAGTTCCTCGACTTATAATTATTTTCTGCTTCCATTTACCCATTTCGCTTATGACATAGGGGAAGGCATGAATCCAAATAGTCTCTCTTCAGCTGTGGGTATATAGTAGGAGCAGACTGGACGTTTTAAACTAGGTACGGCAACAAGTTTAGCAGAAGTGAAACTCTGAATTTAAACCTATTGTACTCCTCTTAAAAACTTGACCTTGGGGCGCATCCTATACGTGACGGGGGGTTATGTAAATTCTAAGGTGAATCAAAGATTTTTCTATATTTCGGTGACTAATTAAAAAAAGTTTACATCATAATGGCGTCAAAATCTTGTAAACGAAAGATTTACCTATCTGTCTATATATTGATCTCTCTCTTTCACTCCCTCTCTCTCTCTCTCTCTCTATATATATATATATATACCAACACAGAAAAAATATGTGTGTATGTGTGTGTTTGCGTATTATCAACAACCCTCGGTATATGACATGAAGTAAATTTTTAAGTGGAGTTTAACAGGTTTGAATATATATATATATATATATATATATATATATATAAGTATATGAAAGCAATCCTGAAAACTGTTTAGTGAAACCTTGGTCTACTCGCTCGTGGCCATGTAGGAATTATTTTCATAATATTAGCTCTATGTCACTTATTGAGCACTTTATTACGTTTTAGCTGAGGTAATTCTGTCAGTGTTTTTTCTTTTAACTGGACATACGTACTGCTTGATTATTTTCAAACAGCATGTGTGTTTTTTGTCTTTTTTTACGAGTTTTTCCCCAGATATCGGTTTGTAGAATTTGTAAATTGTACAATCTGGGTTTATTTCCACACCAACAGAATTATATATATATATATATATATATATATTGAAATGAGTAAACCTTTAATAAAACGTTTTTCCATGAATCAGAAAAGTGCTCAAATACTGGTCAGCAGAGTAAGATAAAACCAAAAACAAACAATTTTCTCATCCCCTTATGTCAGTCTTATGTTAATAAGTTTCTTGTAGTTTTTTAAAAAAATCTAGTAACAGATGAAATATGTGAAGCAAGGAAAAAATCTAACGAAGGAAATTACACACAAACATACATATAGTTGTTTACAGGCAGTGTGGCTAGACATGCGAGACGTTCCTAACTAGGATCGAAAACCGCCTAATTTTACGTTAGGCAGGTGACATACCCCGAAGCCAAGCCTGTAACTCAACGTCTGCTCGGGAATTAAACAGGTTTTATTATGTATTTTACCTTTTCTCCTTGGTAGTAATAGATTAAATTTATGTGAATTTCTTAGATGAAAAATAGTCAATAATTATAAGTTTTTGACAAGTATTTCTCTTACTTTTACACCTTATAATAACAGTTTTAAATACTGTGATTTTCTAAACGGAAACATAGTCTATTAGTTTAATGTTTTTAATCGTAGTTCTTTCATCTATTTTCCCTTGTAATAATAGTTTAGAATTGTGCGTTATGACAATTATAATTTATTTTAGACTGATAGCTCGTTTTTCCCTGACTCTCTCTTGCCATTCGTCCCTATCATCCATCGCTCCCGGCAGGTCTTCCTGACCTAATAGTAAATTCTTGCTGGTCTGTCAATACTTGCACGTCCATGTGAAGGGGTCTATAGGAGAACGTCACTTGCAGTGTCCTTCATGTCTTGTTCGTCTTATTTGGACAGTTTTAAAGATAGGAGGTAGGTGGCCGCACAACTCTTTTTTTTTGTGGGATGTTTCTACCAGGATTTGATCAATACAGCTCGTAGCATTCTTGAAATGGCATAAAAGCACGGATCTCCCTGACCCTCTCTCGCCATCCGTCCCTATCGTCTATCGCTCCCGGGATGTCTTCCTGGCTACATCCTGTATCGGTAAAGAGCTGTTGTAAATAGGTTCTAGCGAGTCGTCCTCCCTTTGCTCGTTCATATGAAGGGGTCCACAGGAGTATATCGCTTATAAGTTCGTCCTGGGTGGTTTCTATTGATGAGAATAAAAACACAACCATCGAAAGATTGCCATGACTCATACTCCCAATTGTATTAAACTGAAATCATTTTGAGATGAGGCTTCTTAATCTGAGAATTAATTTTTTTATTATTGCGGACTTTTTGTCCCCATCTTGGTAGTTTTTGTGTTGTTTCTTCTTTCACTACGTTTCGGTCAAATTTCGGGGCCCGTGGCGAAGCGGATAGCGCGTTGAGTTTCTACGGTTCCAGGTGAGCATTGTCAGAAGATAGCGATTTCAAATCCTACCCAAGCCGGCCAGAGGTTTACTTGGTCAAAAACGTGGTGCGATAGACAACAACCATGGAAGGCAGTAATTACTGGGGATACGGTTATAAGACTCGGTATTCCTATCTGAGATTGCGGTTAATCACGGTTAAGGCCAGAGGTGAAATTTGGCCGAAACGTAGTGAAATAAGAAACAACACAAAAACTACCAAGATGAGGATAAAAAGTCTGCAATAAATAAAAAATTAATTCTCATACTCCCAAGTTAGACGAACCAGACATGCGGGACACTGCTGGGGACACCAAATAGTTTTAAATTTTGTAAATTTCTTACATGAAACATAGTGACTGAGAAAAATTTCTACATTTCCGTTAATTCGACCATCATCGAGGCGGTATAATTGATTCACTCTTCAATGTTTATCCCGGTCCGTTTCAAACTAGGATGATATCACATGATTAATGAGAAATAATTCAAATAAAAAGTCACGTTCAGGACTTGATCGTAGCTCAGCGAGTCCATTTCCTTTGATACACTAATCAAGCCTTCTTTAATCCCACCTTCTCTACCACGGAGGTGCCCGTGGTGTAGTCGTTATCGCCGTAGGAAATGAACACGGCGATACGAGTTCAAATCCTGGACGATACTGATTGCATTTCACATAGCACTAATACCCTTGGGAAAGGTATGAATCCAATTATTCTCCCTCCAGCTATGGGTAAATAGTAGGACAGACTAGGTTCTTCAGCCTTGGTTAGGCAACTAGTCTAGGAGAAGGAAAACTCTGAATTCAAACCTGTTAAACTTCGCTTAAAAATTGAGCTTGTGTCATATCCTGCCCGAGCGGAGGGGTTGGTAAATAGTACCTTCTCTACCACGGACGGGATATAAGTTTTAAATGGATTAGTATAGTTCTTAATTTAGAGTTTTCTTTTTCCCAAGTTGGTTGCCGTACCAGGATTAAAAAGCCCAGTCTGCTTTTTATCGCCAAGAGCTAGAAGAGATGGTTTTATGTCTTTCACAAGGAAATTGGCTCGAATTTTGAATTCAGAGACATCCTTCTTCTTTTCACCTCCAGCGGGAGAAGGAAGAAACGGATTCATGCCTTTCCTTACAGCCTTGTAGAGGATTTTTAATAGCCTCGACCAATATTTGGATTTGGCTCGCTGAGTCCATTTCATACGAAGCTAACTGTTACTCCATGTGCACCCGAGTCAGGGAAATACCTGATGTCTGTGGCAATTAACAACAAACAAAAAAAGAAGAAAAATGGACGGGGAAAATCTCCTTTTATTTTATGTCACCTGATGATGATCGGAAAATTGCCATGAGTTTCGCAGTTCAGGTAACAAGGACGCCGGATGTTTTCCCGGAAACGGACGTCCGACATCTTGAATGTCAAACTTCCGGCTAAAGCGACATCAGGTACAAAAAAAAGCAGAAGAAATTAATCGCAAAGACTGTAAATGTGTGCCTCATTAGGAACTTCATATATATATATATATATATAAGTGTGTGTACACATATTAAAAGCATTCCCCTTTGCGCTCGACATATGAGGGCCCATCAGTGCAGTTAATGTGAACTGCTAGACTTGCAAGCGTATGTGATTTCTTTTGTGGCGGCGAAGGCCCTAAGATGAACCAGCCATACATTTTGCTTAAGTCAATAACATGAAAAATGGCCCTCCAACTCTGATTCTCAGGTTTTCAATACAGGATTTTTCATTTTCCTTAACCGATTTCTTTACCAACATTAAAGATTTCAGTCTGCCCTACTATTTAGTGGGGGTGGCCTCGTGGTGTAAGGATTAAAGTGCTGCCCTGCGAAAATGTTGTAGTGGGTTCGAACTCCAGTCACGCTATTACGTTCACTTTTGGATAAATACCCTTAGGAAAGGTATCTTCCCAGCTACTAAAAGGATGGCTTTGGCATTAAATAACGTGCGAAGGTTGATATGCCCTTAAAACAAAGAAATCGAAACCTACCATTTAGCCATAAATAAATAGATATGAACAGACTGATAGATAGATAGATAGATAGATAAGTGTGTGTGTGAATAGATTGATAGGTAGATAGATTGATAGAGAAGAGGGTGCGTGTGTGTGTGTGTGTGTGTGTGTGTGTGTGTGTGTGTACGTGCGTGTGTGTGTGTGTGTGTGTGTGTGTGTGTGTGTGTGAATTGATACATACATACATACATACATATGAACAGGCTTAGATAGATAGATAGATAAGAAAGTGAATGCGTGTGTGTAAATAGCTTGATAGATATATACATACATATGAACATACTGAAATAAATAGATCGATAAATATATGTGTGTGTGTTTGTGTGTGTTTGTGTATGTGTGTGTGTGTGTGCGCGTGTGAATAGATAGTGTAAAAACAGTCAGCGCTCAATATTGAAAAGAAGATTCATTGTAAGAAGAAAGATGATAAAATATGCACTCCCAATTCTTTAGACTTAGAGTTTCACGCATTGTATTCAATGATCACCAGTCATTTCTATGGGAAGCAAGCTATTTATTTAGTACCAAGAAATTTCATGCAAAAACGGAAAGATAGAAAAGAAAGGCGAGTGAAAAAAAGAAAACGAATAACAAAGATATTAAACATGTGCGTGTGTGTACGTATGTGTGTAAGACAGAAAACAGACAGACAGAGAGTGAGTATTGCTACAAAGTCAATCTTGGGCCAAATGGCTTATATATATATATATATATATATATGGAAGTAAATAATAGAAATGAATCTATCACAATGGAGAAAATAGAAAAACAGCATAATCCAAAATTGATGAATTTTTTTACGAAGAAAAGTCGACGTTAAAACGTTTCGATCTTAATGAACCTTCATCAGGACTTTAAAATGGTAAAACAAGTGTTGATAGAACAACGATGGATATTTAATAAAATACAAAAACGGGAAAAGAAGAATACATACAAAGAAAAGTCATTCTTTGAAATGGTGAAACAAGTGTTTATAAAACAACAATGGATATTTAATAAAATACAAAAACAGGGGAAAGAAGAATATATACAAAGAAAAATCATTCTTTTTCCCCTGTTATTGTATTTTACTGAAACATCCATCTTTGTTCAATCAGCACTTGTTTCACTATCTTAAAGTCCTGATGAAAAACCGAAACGTTTTAACGTCGACCTTCCTTCGTAATAAATTCATCACTTTTGATTACTTTGTTTTTCAATTTTTTCCATATATATATATATATATATATATATATATATATTGAAAGGAACAAATCATTATTTAAGCACTGTATTCTCTGCAGAGGCTGTTATGGGTATGGCACTAAACTGCATCTGTTGGTGAATTTCCAGTTCTAGAGATCTGGGGAGTATGGAGTACGACTTCATTGCCATTACTCTCAGGTCCACTCTGAGCCGGCGTGGTCGTATCTGCAAGAGTTTCATCTACAGGCAAAAAAGGTCGGCCTAATAACAATTCGCATTCGGAAGGACTGTTTGCCAAAAAACTTTTTAAGAAACGACTTCACAAAAATAACACTTGTACCCGGTCATGTTTAACGGATTTAAAACAATCTACCCTTGTTGATTAGATAAAGGATTCAGTGCGAGGATTTGTGTAGGCTCCCGAGTTCGACATGAAACACCTCAAGAAGGCCGAAGAACGCATCGACTGAAACATTGTGAGCGTAACAATGAAGATGAGGATAATAGTCAATATATTCTAAGTGATAAAAATGCACACAACCAAAAAGTAAATATGAAAGTACAATGAACGCGATTCCCTGTCTCCTAGATATAAAATAAGTCAAGACGGGTTAGCATGCCGTAAAAATAAATGAATAAACTAATCAATCAAATCAAAAGAGTGCTCAAATACTGGCCCGTAGAGCAAGATAAAACCTAACATCTCTACACAGTTTTCTCACCTCCTCGTATCCGTCCCATGACTATAAGTTCCATGTATTTGTAAAAAAAACCTTCAGATGAGAGTTGCTATTTGATAGATAATATTAAAAGGTAAAACTTAAAAAAGAATTTTCCACTAATTGAAGTTTCACGGATCTGATCCACTAGTAAATTGTAAATTTCATTTTGCTGGCAACCTGAGGAGGAAAGTATAATTGCAGGAGATTTTTAACATTAACTATCAATTGGATATTGCTCTCCCTAGAGAGTATGGATTACTTTTCTTTATTATTTAATGTTCCTGTCTAATAATTATATATATATATATATATATACACGTCATGATCATCATCAAGTCATGCTACAAGCACAGATTTCCTGAACTCTCTCTCTCTCTCTCTCTCTCTCTCTCTCTCCTTCCATCCCTATCGTCTATTGCTCCCGATAGGTCCTCTAAACGGCTTCCTGTGTGCAAAGGTGTTGTTGGTTAGTTCTTGCTGGTCGACCAACACTGGCACGTCCATGTCAATGGGGTCAATAGGAGAAGGTCATTTATGAGTACATTCTTACTTCTCCAGCAGTGCCTTACATGTCTTGTTCGTCTTACTAAAAATGGTTCAAGAGATGGGAGGTATGTGGCCGCACAGCTGATTAGTATTGACAATTGACACAACCGTTGCTTGGAAGAAATCCTGTTTTATTTTACCGGATCGATCTGACTACAATATGATCAATAGCCTATCGATGGCAGTCCACGCCTTCGCTAGGCGAATACTGACATCATTTTCAGTCGATGAGACTCTACTGCCGAGGCACGTGAACTTTTCAACTAATTTCAGAGGGCCACCATATTAATTCCATTATAAATTTATTTCACCCTTATGTCGGGATCTTTGGATGAGATTTGAAAAATTCTCTTTTCTTAATCCGATAAAATTATTTAAAAAAAAAAACGGAAATAAATATTAAGTAGATATATTACTAAATTCTTTAAATTAAATTTATAATTAAAAATTATAAAAATCATATAAAAACTATGAAACCAAAAATATTTTTATCATTAAAGGTTTTAGGACAATTGTCTTCATCTTTATTGTTATTTCCTCAACGTTTCGGCCGATATGTTCTCCGGCCTTCTTCAGGTGTTTGACGAACTCGGGAACCTACACGGAACTTCTAACTACGTCCTTTATTGAATCTACAGGGGTCACCTATTCTGATTCCGTTTGCCATAACTGGGTACAAGTGTTAAGTATTCCTGTATTGTTACTCGTCTGTAGTCAAGATTGAACCTGCAACCACTAATGATGAAAATCATCAAGCTTCATTTAAAAAAAATTCCAGACAACTAACGAAAAATATGTTTATTTGTAAAGAAATAAAAATAAAAAGAGATCAATACAAAAAAAAAAAGAGACAGAAATGAAAGTAAAAAGAAATCCCTCATTACAAATCCAAGAATTTTTTGCGTATTAAAGGTTCTTCTTAAGAAAGATATATAAGGGATTCGATTAATATAAATATTCAAATTAAGTCTCGTGAGTCTTTACGTAAGACAAAAAATATTCCCCAAAGTTAACGGTCAAAAGAAGTGAATTTTTCAAATCCCATCTGAAGATCCCGACAAAAGGGTGAAATAAATTTATAATGGTATATGTTAATTGATTTTCTTGTTTCTTAATGCTACTTTGCTCTGCATAAACTTATTTATATATCTTTACATATATTATAAACTTTACATTGAGCACTCGATTTGGATAATTCCGTTAAAGTATATCGATAGAATCTGTTGATACATTAATAATAATAATAATAATAATAATAATAATAATAATAATAATAATAATAATTTGCTGTCCCGGCTGACCACAGAATAAAACTGAAAGAATGTGAAAAGAAGGATAAATACCTCGACCTTGCTAGGGAATTGACAAAACTGTGGAACATGCAGGTGACAATTATACCAATTGTAATTGGTACGTTTAGAACGGTCACTAAAGGATTACTAAATGGACTGGAGGACTTGGAAGTTGGAGGACGGGTGGAGACCATCCAAACCACAGCATTATTGAGAACGGCCAGAATACTGAGAAGAGTCCTAAAGACTTGAGGAGACTTGCAGTCACTCAGACTCCAGTGAAAAACCATCGGCTAACGCTGATGTGAAAAGCTCTAATGAGTGAATAATAATAATATATACATATATATATATATATATATATTTATATTGAAGTAAATAACAGAGTAAAAACCGACAATATATAAAGAAAAGTTGATAACAGGGTAATATATGCTCCCCCACCGGGAGTTAAACACTCTCGTAAAGGAATGACCTATTACCACTTGCGTAAAGCAAAGCTCTTTTAGTGAATTGAGCACTCGGTAGCCGTTGAGCGTATATATGTAAACAAAACAATGATATATATGCTTTAAAATCCCTTCGATTGCGCTGAGTTTGCTTGTGGTTTTGCGGTAGAATATACGGCGGGAGTAAAGTCAGCCGGGTTTCGATCCCAGCTTCAAGCATTTCGCGTGTTTACAACGAAACTGTCTGTCGACGACAATATATATATATATATATATATACATATATATTGTATATAACGTCATGTAGAGTACGAAAGTGATTGTGAAAGACTCTCTTGTTGAAAATGCACTATTTTGTGACCTATAAAAATATGAAACAATTTTAGTTAAACAACCAGTAAAAAAATTCTTGTACGCCCTGTTAACTGACGGTTGAATTATTTTGCCATTTGCCAATAAAACAAGGAAGATTTCTATAAAATACATTCTGTATTTCCATTCAAATATTTATTCAACTAAGGATAATGTTTTATTGTTAAGTTGTCCGAATTTTATCAGATGAACAATTGTCAGTTAATAAGTTTTGTCTAGTATTTCTTTCATCTTTGCTTTTATACCACTTAAAGACTTGTATGAGTTTCTTAGATGAAACATTGTCAATTAGTATTTAAATTTTGAATCGTATTTTTTTCGTCTTATTTCGCTCGTATTTGAAATAGTGTGAAAGTCTTAGATGCAACATTGTTTATCATTATTTTTTTACGTGTATTTCTTCCATCTTATTTCTCTTGCTTTTACACCACATAGTAATAGAGTTGTGTGCATTTCTTAGATAAAACATTGTCAATTATTATAATTTTTCTGCTTATATTTCTATTTCTTTTACACCTAACTGTAATAGTTTTAATTTTGTGCTAATTTCTAAGATGAAACATTGTCAATTATTACTAATTTTTTACTAGTATTTCATCTTATTTCTCTTGCCTTTACACCTAATAATAAAGTAAAGTCGGCGACTGTAGACAAGGGCGACCTGAAGGCTCCCTTTTCAATAACTACTACACCAAGATGTAGGGGAGCGCGCTCAATGGATTGCTCCACTTCACCCTTGATACGTACCTTATATTGCTGAGTGTTAAGCAAGGAGGTATTTTTAAAGTCTTTGGTATGACGCGACCTGGGATTGAACTTAGGTCTCCCGGCCCGAAATAATAGTTAAAAATTCTGTGGTTTTCTTACAGGAAACATATTCAATTATTATCAAGTTTGAATTGTATTTCTTTCATCATTTTTTCTGCGTAGTAATTCCTTGAAATTGTGTGTTATATAAATCGTTAATTTTTGACTAACATTTCTTATATTTTATTACTCTTGCTTTTACACCAAGTAGAAATAGTTTTACATTCTGGTAATTTCTTAAATGAAACATTGGGAATCATTTGTTTTTACAAGTAATGGATCGAACAGATACTACACCTTAAACCTCGTGGTGTAATGGTTAAAGCGATGAACTGCGGAATCGTAGTACGCGAGTTCGTACTCCAGTCGCGCTATTATGTTCACTTTCGGGCAAATACCCTTGGGAAAGGTATGAACCCCCTTATTCTCCATCCAGCTATGGGTAAATAGTAGGACAGACTAGGTTCTTCAGCCTTGGTGAGGCAACTAGTCTAGGAGAAGGAAAACTCTGAATTCAAACCTGTTAAACTCCGCTTAAAAATTGACCTTGTGTCATATCCTCCCCGAGCGGAGGGGTTGGTAAATAGTACCTTAAACCAAGGTAGAAAGTCCAAATGTATAAACAGAATAATACAGATTATTAATGGCTCCTTTTTTCCTTGCTTTTTTTTTTTTTTTTTTCAATACTTCAAAAAAATTTTTCTACCTTGAAAATATACGTTTCGAAAGCTCTGTAGTGGTCATCACAAATCTCTTTTCAAAATGGCTGATAGGTTCCTGAAACTCATCTTTCCTAATTCTGGAATGGTGTTAGGTGTGGCGTACGAAGAGGGGAATCCCCTGGATGCCCTGCACTTCAGGTTCCGGGTCAGTGATCCTAGCCCTACGGATTGGCAGCAGCTATGTGACTGACCTATGGTTGATTGGGGCATGTAAGGTTAAACGAAATGCTAACCACATCATTGAAAGTAATTACAGCAATCAATCTGCATGAGATCCACGGAAGCTGACCAGTCAACCAAGTGGCCGTAACTGAATACGACCAATTCCATGCAAACAGACGCTTATTCTTCAATTATGTAATATTATATAACCAGGTCAATCATGTGATTGTTAAGTGGCGAGGTCATCTGTATTAGAAAGGAAGGGCAAGATTTTCTGAGGCCAACAACTTTATTCTCATGGTCAATCCAGCTGTAGGTGCAAGGGTGAGTCAAAAGTTCTGGAATATTTGCAAAAGTGATCATTTCTGAAATAAACTCCAGGAAATAAAGAGGATTGAACCAGCATATAGCTCGTCTTTGTTTCATCAGTTTATTACTTGTTTCGAACCAAGGCTCACTTCCTGCGCCTGCAACGCTTCAACAATCAAGACGTGATGGAACCTTCAGTAATAGAGTTTTTCGCCTCGAAGCATGAGTGGAATCAAAGAAAACGCAGAAAGGTGGTTTTAGACGGTGCAACACGATGGCCATGTCTTTGAATGCTTTGCTGCTTTAGTTATAACGAGAAAAATAAAGCAAATAATTTACCAAAATATAGGAAAATCTTTGGTTCACCTTAGAATTTGGGCAATCACTTCGTCGCTTGTAGGATACGACCCAAGGTCAGTTTTTTAAGCGGAGTACAAAAGGTTTAAATTCAGAGTTTTACTTCAGCTAAACTCGTTAACAAAAGTTAAATTCATAGTTTTTCCTCGTGGTGAAGGGGTATTTCGCATTCCGCAAAGAAGATTTCTAAATGAATCTCCACTTAATTAATGAAATTAAACCCCTATTTCTCAAACTCCCAAAACCACCTAGATTGGGCTGTTTGGTTTCTGATTAAATGGTTGGAAAAAGAGTGTCTATGATTGTAGAGCCTCTATTTCTTATTCAAATTTATTTGTATAAATAAAGAAGGTTGTCCCATGGGAGGAATGTGTAATTCCGAGAAAATGGTCTACCTTGCTAATACCTGTGGAATCGTTGTGAGTTCGAACTCCAGTCGCGCTATTACGTTCAATTTCGGGCAAATACTCTTGGGAAAGGTATGAACCCCCTTATCCTCCCACCTACGGGTTAAATAGTACCACTACTGTTCTTCTAGGAGAATTGCTTTGGCATTAAATAACCTACAAAGGTTGGTTTGCCATTAAACAAAGAAACCACATTTAAAGAAATAGGAAATATAATCTCTGCTTATTTAGCAATCTATGATTTTTGATACCTGTTTTTTCGGGATCCACCTGGTGTTAGCGTCGGATCGGTGTTATTGTCCCGACCACCTTGTCCCAGGAGGTCTTCTTCCCTGGCAATACGTTCTTGGCTGAACTGGGTCCATTGCTTGACGCCTGAATCGCTCTTACGACGGGGAATGACGATGAGATCAAGCATTTTTTATGCCGACTGCACGTGGTTCTCGATTTTTGCTTGCTTTTTCCTCTAATAAAATGACCTTGTGTCAAGTTTGGCCAAGTGGGAAGTTGGATAAAGTTGGATGAGTTGGATATCAAACATTCTTTGTTTATAAGTGTTGAGCTTCATCTCATGTACGCCACCTCCATAATTATATGAGTCGAAAAATCTATTTCTTCCTACATTATGAATCAAAATAAATCTTAGCATATTCTGTTGTTGCCTGGCATCTTAAGTAAACTCTGCACGTCTTCTCACTGGGTGCTCTCTTCTTCGAGCCTTGCACCAAACTTAGCTGCTTAGTGTATGACAGCTAGATTTCAAATAAAAAGAAACAGGACGTCTAGGTATAAACCGCTACAAGGATTTGAATTACACCATGTAAAAGTGAAAACAAGATAACTGACGACAACGTGGGTATAACATCCAGCTGAATATATATATATATATATATATATATATATATATATATATATATATATATTAAAATTCAATGGTAAAAAATACCGAAATTAGTCAAATATAGTGATCTATTTAAAAAAAAACAACTTTGGAGCAGCACTACGATATTTCAATTACAGAAGAAAACAAGGTAATTCAAGACCACTCACAACTACGATATTTATGCACTCGGCCTTCAGGTGAGCTTGTATCTACATTCTCTCCTTCTCCGTCTCTCTCACTCTCTGTATCTCTCTGTATCTCTCTCTCTCTCTCTCTCTCTATATATATATATATATATATATATATATTAATAATTTTATATAGAAAATTAAAAGAAAAAAATTCAGTTTTGTAGTTCCATCATAAATTTATTTCTGTTCTATAAAATGACTTTCATGGCACTAATACCCTTGGGAAAGGTATGAATCCAACTATTCCCCCTCCAGCTTTAGGTAAATAGTAGGTCAGACTAGGTTCTTCAGCCTTACTGAGGCAACTAGTCTAGGAGAAAGAAAACTCTGAATTCAAACCTGTTAAACTACGCTTAAAAATTGACCTTGTGTCACATCCTGCCCGAGCGGAGATGTTGGTAAATATGATAAAAGGACTTTCTTCAGATGGAAAAATACAGCTATGTATTTGAACATAATGTAGATAGGTTTACATAGCTTCCAGAGAGAGGAGGATTTAAAAAAGAAATTAAAAATTTTTTTTCATTTAAAAAACAACTTTTTTAACAAATAAAATGTTCATGCAATTCTTCTTTAAAAAAAAACAACTTTGGAGACCAATTACGATATTTCATTTACAAAAGAAAACAAGGTAATTCAAGACCACACACAACTACGATATTTATGCACTCGGCCTTCGGGTGAGCTTGAATCCACATATCTCAAGTCTCTCCTTCTCCGTCTCCCTCTCTCTCACTCTGTCTGTCTGTCTGTCTCTCTCTCTCTCTCTCTTTCTCTCTCTCTCTCTATATATATAATTAATTTATATAGAAAATTAAAAGAAAAAAATTCAATTTTGTATTTCCATTATAAATTTATTTCAGGTCTATAAAATGACTTTCTTCAGATGGAAAAATACAGCTATGTATTTGAATATAACGTAGATAGGTTTACATAGCTTCCAGCGAGAGGAGGATTTAAAAAAGAAATTTTTAATTTTTTTAATTTAAAAAACAACCTTTTGAACAAATAAAATGTTTATGCATTCTTCTTTAAAAAAAAAAAAAAAAAAAAAAAAAAAAAAACTTTGGAGACGCATTACGATATTTCATTTACAAAAGAAAACGAGGTAATTCAAGACCACTCACAACTACGATATTTATGCACTCGGCCTTCAGTGAGCTTGTATCCACACATCAAAAGCCTTTCCTTCACCGTCTCCCCCTCTCTCAATCTCTCTGTCTGTCTGTCTGTCTCTCTCTCTCTATATATATATATATATGATTAATTTATATAGAAAATTAAAAGAAAAAATTAAAATTTTGTAATTCCATTATGAATTTATTTCAGGTCTATAAAATGACTTTCTTCAGATGGAAAAATACAGCTATGTATTTGAATATAATGTAGGTAGGTTTACATAGCTTCCAGCGAGAGAAGGATTTAAAAAAGAAATTTTTAATTTTTTTAATTTAATTTATGCAATTCTTCTTTTTTTTAAAAAAAAAAGATACCTGTTATAAAAAATAATACAGAATTTAAAAAAAAACAATGAATACTGAAAATCCTTGATAGTGGCTGGAGATTCAATTAAATAAAGTATAAATAGAAAAAAACTAATTCCTATTTGTCTTTTTGGGGAATCCTCTTTTGAGATGAGGCTTCTTAATCTGAGAATTAATTTTTATTTATGTTGGACTTTTTGTCCTCATCTTGGTAGGGTTTTTTTTTTTGTTGTTGCTGTTATTTCTTATCACTACGTTTCGGCCAAATTTCACCTCTGGCCTTCTTCAGGTGATTAATTGCGACCTCGGATAGGAATGCTGAGTCTTGTAACCGTATCCCCTGTAATTACTGCCTTCCATAGTTGTTGTCTATCGCACCACGTTTTTGACCAATAAAAACCTCTGGCTCGGGTAGGAATTGAAACTGCTACCCTCTGACAATGCTCGCCTAGAACCGTAGAGACTCAACCACTCTATCCGCTGCGCCACGGGCCCCGAATTCCTATTTCGTTGAAATTATTGTATTTAATAAGGATTATATAATATAATCTACGTAGTATAAACAATATACAAGTTGATATTAATATTAATTTGCCACTAGTATATTTCTAATTATGAAAATATATTTTTTGCTCTGCACGTGAATTACGATGTATTTTTAATCTGAAATTGATTATACATTTGACAGCCTTTGACATTAAGCACTCAATTGAATATTCCTATTCCCTTGGATTATAACTTAATAATTTGATGCTAGAGCTTTAGGGAATGCGAAGCACCCCTTCATTGCGATTACTCCCAGTAACACTCTGGCCCAGAATGGGAGCACCTGCTTGGGTCCAATCTATGGGTTAAATAGAACTAACACATACTTATGCTAAACGGAATTGTTTGAAATAGAACTGTTTGACTAAACTGAATAGTTTGAATTAGAAAATTTTTTGACAATTAAACTGTACTTACATTTAAACTGCGTGCTTACGCGAAACTGAATTGTTTGAAATGTAACTGCTTTTGGCATTGAAACTGTACTTAAACTAAACTGAATTGTTTAATATAGAACTGTTTTGAAATTTAACTGTGTGTAAACAAAATCTGTACTTATACTAAACTGAATTAGCTGAATTAGAACTGTTTGACTAAACTGAATAGCTTCAAATAGAAATGTTTTTGACAATTAAGTTGTGTACTGATGCTAAACTGAATTGTTTGAAATAGAACTAGTTGCATAAAAATGGATTCGGCATTAAATAACCTACAAAGGTTGATATGCCATAAAACCCAACCTCCAACCAACCAACAACTCTTCCTTTCTATATATACACAGATACACATGTATATATATATATATATATATATATATATATATATATATATATATATATATATATTCGTCTCTCTCTCTCTCTCTCTCTCCATCTATATATATATACCTGCAAACACACACGCACAATATATATATATTCGTCTCTCTCTCTCTGTCTCTCTCTCTCTCTCCATCTATATATATATATATACCTGCAAACACACACGCACAATATATATATATATATATATATATATATATATATATATATATATATATATATATATATTCTGCTGCAAACAAAATAACAGCTGTGCATTCTTTTGAGATCAGACGTGGTTTCTGTACCAAAGAACCACTACCACTAACGCAGAAGTCCCCAGGTCCTATCAGTATTTACCATATCCTCACACTTTGTCGTCTTTTGTTATATCGTGGGAACTCCATATCAAGATACAACTACTTCATTTCGCCCTCTGTTAACCCAACTGACAGTCAAGATGACACTGAATGCAACAAGAAGAGATTTTCCATGAAATTCAAGTTCTTAGTCAATGTCAAAGAATTTAATAAGTAAGTAAAGTTGATGACTGTAGTCGAGGGCGACTCGATGGTTCCCTTTTCAATAGCTACTACACTGAGGTGTAGGTGAGGGCGCCTCTCCTTTCCCTAGATTGCTCCACTTTACTCTTGATAAGTACCTTATAATGCTGAGTGTTAAGTAAGGAGGTATCAAGTACCATTTTTGAGTCTTTGCTTATGACTCGACCTGGGATTGAACCCCGGTCTACCGAATTCAGTGACACAGGTTGGTTGGTTGGTTATTATGGCATATCAACCCTTGAAGTTTATTAATGCCAAATCCTTTTTATAAATACATATCAAATATATAGCATTTGGTTTGATTGGGTTTTATTACAGATCAACCTTTGTGGGCCATTTAATGCCTAATCCTCTTTATATATATTTATAGAATATATTGGATTGTGTTTGGTTGGATTTTATGGCAGATCAACCTTTTTAGGTTATTTGATGTTAAATCCCTTTTATACATATATATCAAATATATAAGATTTCATTGGGTTGAGTTTTATGGCATATCAAGTTATTTAATAACAAGTGTTGTTAATATATCCATTTGCCCAGTCAGCTGGGGCGGTAGAATACACCAACTACACCTCTGCAGAGGGGTGTGAAACAACGAGTGTCCTGGATATGACACTAAATAATCTGATGGTGAGGTTCCAGTGATGCTGGAGCTTTTGGGAATGCGGAGCACCCTTTCGTAACCATGGCTCCCTGTAACACTCTGTCCCGGAATGGTAGCTCCTCGTAAGACACCCCCCATATATATATATATATATATAGATACTCACACAAACACACATATATATATGTATGTGTGTGTGTGTATGTGTGTGTGTGCGTGAACATGTTTTTTTTTTTTACGTATTTTCAAAAAATCAAAAGAAAGAGTTCATTATTTGCTGGCAGTGCCGGATGAGTGTGGTTTTCTTATCCATCCTTGGCTTCCCTATTACTACAAGTTTCATGAAATATCTTTCTAGTAGAAAGGAAAAAATATCGCAATTTTTTTCTTACACTATCAAAAAGATTGCATGAAACATGAAGATATAGGGGTACCCCAGGAGGAGTGAGTAAACTACTTTAATTTTAAGTTTTGTCCCGGACTTCCTTTTGATTTTTTGAAAATACTTTAAAAAAAAAACAAATTTGTTCATTGTAATATGTATGAAGTAGTAAGTAAAGTGACCTGAAGGCTCCCTTTTCAATAGCTACTACACCGAGGTGTAAGGAAGGGCGCTACTCAATCCTGGATTGTTCTACTTTACTCTTGATCCTTACTTTATAATGCTTAGTGTTAAGCAAGGCAGCATCAAGTACTATTTTAAAGTTATTGGTATGACTCGATCTGGGATTGAATCCTGGCCTCCCGGATCATTGGTGAACACTCAAACCACTAGGCCAATGGTGCACACAGACACACACACACACACACACACACACACACACACACACACACACACACACACACAAATACATACAGTCAAAGAGAAGTTAGCGAACTAAATTGATTCTTGGTCATATATGATTGTATATGAATGTGCGTTCGTGCAGGTGCGTGTGCCTGCGTTCGTGTGTGTGTGTGTGTGTGTGTGCGCGCACGCGCGCGTGCGTTCGTACGTGTGTGTGTGTGTGCGTGTATACTTCATTCATATGTATCAGTATTGCGCTTCTAAATCAAAAATCCGTTTCAGTCAAGATAGATAGATAGATATAGATATGAACAGACAGATATGAATGTATTCATAGATAGATAAATATATAGATATGAAGAGACTTAGATATATATATATATATATATAGGCTGCGGTCGTGTCGGTGCTGCTGTATGGATGCACTACTTGGACGCTGACTAAACGGTTGGAGAAGAAGCTAGACGGCAATTATACAAGAATGTTGCGAGCAATATTAAACAAGTCCTGGCAGCAACACCCCACAAGGCGCCAACTGTACGGTCACCTACCACCTGTCACGAAAACTATACAAGCTAGAGGAACCAGACATGCTGGACACTGCTGGAGAAGCAAGGATGAGATCGTAAGTGATGTGCTCCTGTGGACCCCCGCATGTGGCCAATCAAAAGCAGGACAACCAGCTCGAACATACATTCAGCAGCTATGTGATGATACGGGATGTAACCCTGAAGACCTGCCGGAGGCGATGAATGATAGGGAGACGTGGAGAGAGAGGGTCAGGGATATCCGTGCTAGCCGCGCGACATGATGATATATATATATATATATATATATATATATATATAAAACAGTATTTAATCCTGTAAATTCGGAGTTGGGAAGAATTCCAAGCAGGACAATTATAACAGCCAAAAATAGAATATTAAATTAGAGTAATTCTGGTCAAGCGCTCAATGCAAATAAAATCCACAAAGTAAATTATTTAAAAAAATACAATCGGTCACATTAAGATAATAATTTTAACAGGACGGAAATTAATATATAATCTTTATGTGACTTATTGTTTATATATATATATATATACTTAAATAAAGGCATTAAAAATGTTAATTTTTTATCTTTCCAGTGGCTGTATATTATAGTGTAAAATTAGTTATGTTGTGTCAGGTGTCCTAACCTCTTTACCAAGCTTCCTTAAGTAGGTAAGGTACCTTTGTTAAAGGGAAGAGGGTTGATCGTACAAACCTATATCAACCACTTTAACACTGGCCTGATGATTTGAAGTGGGGTTCCAAGAAGGAAAAGGCCTTCGTTTCATGTACGTTTCTGTAAAATGCCTAATAAAACCGTGTACCTCATAAAACTTTTCTTAAGGGGTTGTTGAACTTAACGGCTACAAAATACCCAAATGTTAATAAACACCTTAAGTCTAGTGCTTTCATTGAATTACCGAGATGAGACACAATTTCTGAATGAGTTGACACTCAGTCGACAAAATTGAGCTGAGAAAACCTAGACGCAATCACACAAAAAAAAAAGAAGAAAAAGAAAAATCTTTAAAAATGAAGACTATATATTAAGACGAATCAAGAAAAAAAGTTTTGCTATATTTTGGTAGTACATGCAAGTTTAGTATAGTATATAATGTTGTACGTGTATCTAACTAGTGTGTACCAAGCTATTTGTTAACAACCGCATATACCGATGCGGACGTACTCCTGGTGTAATAGTTAACGCGATGGACTAGAGAATCATCTTAAACGAGTTCGAACTCCAGTCACGCTACAACGTTCACTTTCTGAGATATACCCTTGGGAAAGGTTTGAACCACGTTATCTTCATACCGATGATTTAGATAGAACCACCACTGTTTTTCTTTGGCATTAAATAACTTACAAAGGTTGATATGCCATTAAACAAAGAAACAAAAACCAAACCAAACCTCATTGGGGCGGGGTTTATCCCTCAGCTTTAAATGATTTTAATGTACTGTGTCAAGTGTCAACAACAAGCTGAGGGCTGATTTTTTTTTTTTTCTCTTTTCAGCTTGACTGAAGATGTTCAAGACGAGGTAGTTACCTTCTGTTCTTGTTAGTATCGTGATAGTTGGTGTGCTGACACGTTGTGCATTGTCTTACTCCTTGATTTGAAATCCACAGAGATGAACGTGCAACATAGTCCAACTTATGCTTTGTTGTACCAAAGGTGAAGGATCAAATGATTACGGCATAGTAATCAGAAGATTGAAAAAAAAAATTGGCTTGGTTTGCAAGAACCTCAACTATCAAGCAAAATAGTATAGACCTAAGATCGTTGATTCCATGGCCTTCCCCCTTATCATCAATATAAATCCATCGAGCAGCACTTAGAAAGTGTCAGGCGAGCTCGGATTCCCATAGTTCTGTATAGTTCGTCGCCTTCACGATCTAAGCAATTTATTCCTAACATGAAACAGAATACAGCAAACCTAGATGCTTTTGTCACGGTTATGATCGTGGCGGACCACATAAGAGTCTAATACGGTAATTTAGGCCTTGTAAGTTCGAACCAGGCCATAACACTGTCCAAGCACCCCAAAACAGTTGCTGTGCAAAAGTTCAAAGCGCAGTTGATCCCAGTATAGTAACCAGATGATTGAAGAAATTCCACTCGAGTTGCAAGAACCTCAACGATCAGAAAAGTCAGGTAGGCCTAAAACAGTGGATTCCGAGGCTGCGCTCCAAGTCATAGAAACAAGATCGGGTGAGTATCACTCGGAGAGTATCAGGTCGGCTCAGCATCCCACAGTGCAGTGTGGGTTTTTTTTTTCACCTTTTTGACTCCGGCAAAAATATTTCAAGTTGCAGAATATTGCATGGATTTTTATTCACTCAAGTATTTAAAAATAATATCTAATAGGATAAACTGAACTCTGTACTATGGTGGATCAACCAATCAAAAAGAATGAAAACTAGAATTTAGAATCCCTTCTGAGAAGACATTGTGGACAAATATAGTATTGGGAAAAGAAGAATTTGAAAAAACTGAAACAATTTTTATTACAGACAAAATTTTATATAAAACCTCAATGGCTTAGAAATATATTGGAAGTGATTATTTTTCATAATTACGAGGATTATTAAATAAGTTTCCAGACTTTTTTTCGTATGGGCACTTTTATTGATAGTACACAGATGAAACTCTAGTCCCCTTCGAAGTAATCTCCTCCGGCTGCAATACATAAATCTAAATAACAGAAAAGACATTTAAGTATATATATATATATATATATATAGTCGCATTCCACGCGTGCATATGAGCTATATATATATATATATATATATAACTCATCCGCACGAGTGGAATGTGACTGAAGGTCAATTTTTCAATGAAGTTTAACAAGTTTCAACGCAGAGTTTTTCATCTTCAAAACAAGGTTAAAGAGACAAGTCTGCCCTACTATCCACCCACAGCTGAAATGAGAATTGGAGGATTAATAAATTTCCTTGAGGTATTAGTGCTACTTGAAGGGGATTTGAACTCGGATCGTCATGTCGATTTACTAAGACGGTAACCAATACACAATGACACACACACACACACACACACACACATATATATATATATATATATATATGTACGAGTTTCCAGACTTTTTTCGTATGGGCACTTTTATTGATAGTACACACATGAAACTCTAGTCCCCTTCGAAATAATCTCCTCCGGCTTCAATGCACTTGTAACGTTCCAACAACTTCTGGAAGGCTCTATGGAAGTCCTTTTGTGTGAGCGTGTCAATGACCTTTGTCACAGCCTCTTTCATCTCTTCAATTGTCTCATAACGACGGCCTCTGAGCTTAGGGAATAACCAAAATCACAGGGAGCAAGGTCTGGACTATAAGGAAGGGTAAGGAACTGTCTTGATGCCTATCTTGGTCAAATAGTCTGTGACAAGGATGGAGTTGTGAAATGGTGCATTGTCCTGGTGGAAATGCCACTTTCCCGATTTGAAGAGTGCTAGCCTCTACCGACGGAATCTCTTCCTGAACACTCTTAAAGCCTCAACATCATGCCAGTGCTGTCAAAAAAGGGATCATCAAAAGTTTGTGGGTGGATTTGCTCTGTCTGGCCTTCTTGGGTCTGGAAGAGTCAGCATGCTTCCACTGGGAACTCGGTCTCTGGGTCTCTGGGTCATAGCAGAAGATCCAACCTAAATCGCACGGCATTTTTTCCAAGTTTAAAAGAGAATTTTATTGCATATCGTTCTTCTAAAGTCCAGATTGCATTTTTGAAATTCACTAGTTGTGACAATCGGGCTTTAGTAGTGTGTATTCCACTTCTAGATGTTGCTGTTCATTTGAACCTAAAATCATAAAAATTGTTCAGTCATCTGATAAGATGTATAGCAATAACATAGTGAATTTTCAAGAGTCTACGACAATTTTAAATGCCTGTACAAAACAAGTCTGGAACTCTACGTATATATATATATATATATATATATAGTATAGACGTGCACATGTATCTACTCTTAATATAGATAGGTCACCTTCGGTGGTGTAATGGTTAGCGAGCTCGACTAGCAGTTGAAAAATAACGACCTATATCCAAATCGATATCGTTTCTCTCTCTATCTCTCTCTATATATATATATATCAATCAATCTATCCCTCTATCTCTCTCCCTCACTATCTCTCTCTCTCTCTCTCTCTCTCTCTCTCTCTCTCTCTCCCTCTTTAAAGCAGAGTACAGGTGTAGGTCTTTTGCGTAACCTTTATTCCAGTTGAAAAATAACGACCTGTATCCAAATCAATATCATTTCTCTCTCTCTCTCTCTGTCTATATATATGTATATATATATATCAATCTATCTATCCCTCTCTCTCTCTCCCTCACTATCTCCCCCCCTCTCTAAAGCAGAGTACAGCTGTAGGCCTTTTGAGTAACTTGTATTCCAGTTGAAAAATTACGACCTGTATCCAAATCGATCTCGTTTCTCTCTCTCTCTCTCTCTCTCTTTTTATATATATATTGTATAAAGAAAACGGAAAGAAAAATACATATAAATGGATGAGGAAAATTTATTACTAAAATACAAATTAGTTCCACCAACGCGTTTCGACATGGACTATTTAAGATAAGAAATTACGAAAATTTCAGGTAGAAAGTGTTTTTGTCATCTTCAAGGAGGGATTTATGAATCTAAAATAGCGGTTTGGACGAATACAAAAAAAATATTCGAAAAAAGATAACGTCATTAAACGTAAATTCTAAAATAAGTTAAGGGGAAACATAGCGTCTATAAAAAGTTGGTTTGAATAAGTGGAGAATGAAAGAAAGAAAAAAAGGTGGGGAAGAGGGAAGAGAAAAAAAAGGAAAGAAAGGGTAAATGAAGTAAAGAGGGGATAAAAGGGAAATTAGAAATGTCTGTTTAATTATTGTTGTTAGTGTAAGTTGAAATCCTTGGCTAAGTAAGGTGAAATTTTTATAAAATCCTGGCTTTTGTTCTATAATGCTATTATGTGAAATAGCGAAGATTCTATGATTCTACGTTTGTTTTTGTCTTTAATGAATGCGATGACGTTTGAATGGAAGTCAAATTTATGGTTTTTAGAAATGTTTCTGCATAGTTTGGAACAAGCCGCCGCAGGAATTGACCTCCATGTCAATGCACACAAAACGGAATATATGTGCTATAATCAAACAGGCGACATCACCACACTAGACGAAACCCCTCTGAAACTAGTAGACAAATTCACCTACCTAGGAAGCAGCGTCTCATCAACCGAAAAGTACATCGACACGCGGCTAACGAAGGCATGGACAGCTATCAATAGGCTATCGATCATATGGAAATCAGACCTGATCGATAAAATGAAACGCAGTTTCTTCCAGGCAGCGGTCGTATCGATACTGCTGTATGGATGCACTACATGGACGCTAACTAAACGGATGGAGAAGAAGCTAGACGGCAATTACACAAGAATGCTGCGAGCAATATTGAACAAGTCCTGGCGGCAACACCCCACAAGGCACCAACTATACGGCCACCTGCCTCCAATCGCGAAAACTATCCAAGTTAGACGAACCAGACATGCAGGACACTGCTGGAGAAGCAAGGACGAGCTCATTAGTGATGTACTCCTATGGATCCCCACATATGGCCGGGCAAAAGCAGGACGACCAGCTCGAACATACATTCAGCAGCTATGTGAGGATACAGGATGTGGCCCTGAAGACCTACCAGAAGTGATAAACGATAGGGAGAAGTGGCGATAGAGGGTCAGGGATATCCGTGCTAGTTGCACAACATGATGAATACTTTGGAAAAATTACCGGATTTAAAGTCTCTTGTGTTCCTTGATTCTCTTTGGTCGGTTTCTGCTTGTTTCTCCTATATAAGACCATGGGCAGTCTTGTCTATAAATTCTATATATACCTGCGTCAGAATAAGATTTTAGTGTCTTGTTATAGTATCCTAACGGTTGTTTGATTATTTTGAAAGTTCGCGCGATCGTCTGGATGTATGTAAGTTTATCCAACTGTTTATCAATAACAGTGGTCCGAGAGACTGGGGTTCAATCCCAGGTCGAGTCATACCAAAGACTTTAAAAATGGTACTTGATACCAACTTGCTTAACACTCAGTATTATAAGGTAAGGATCAGGGGTAAAGTGGAGCAATTCATGGAAAAGAGTAGCATCCTCCTCTACACCTCTGTGTAGTAGCTATTGAAAAGAGAGCCTTCGGGTTGTCTTCGGCTACGGTCACTAATCAATAGCGGGTGGGTGGGAGTATTGGATCATAACATTTCCAAGTCTATTAGCTTTTTATGAACTGGAAACAGCCTCTTCTAGGATCTGAACTCGAGTCACCAGGTCCACATTCTATAATGATAACCGTTGCTCCATGACCGCCTCTACTGTGCCTGTGTACAGGGACTTTCAAAAAACAAAACTGAGTTCAGATTAATATAGCACAAGGCTAAGGGTAATATTTATTTATCCTGATCATTTTTACAAGGGTGTTTCTCGAAAATAATGGGAAAAAAACCTGTGTTTATCCGACCGAGAATTTACTAAAGAGCTTATGCGATTAAACCTGTTTGTTTCTTCTTCTTCTTCTTCTTCTTCTTCTTCTTCTTCTTCTTCTTCTTCTTCTTTTTGTAGACGTCGCGGGTCAGTGATATGTAATGAATTTTCTTTTTCTTTTTTTATCTTGCACAAAGAGAAGAATTTCCTGTTCGGCTATAATTAAGCGTCTTTCACAAAAAAATTTTTGCTACGTCGTCATACGTCGTCCTTAACATGGCTCAGCTCCGTTTGACCCAAGAGCAAAAAGTGTAGGACTCTCAGTGATAAGGAAACTCACTAACAACGATTAGTGAGTCAAGCTTGCTAACTATTACACTGTATTTGTTAAGGGAAAAAAAACGGCCAGCGACTCAAGCTTGCAAAGTATTACACCGCATATGTAAAAAAATAACGAGTTAAACTTGTCAAGTATGACACCGGGTGTGTAAAAAAATATGAAAGGAAAAGGTTATCAGTGAGTGTCAAGCTGGCTAAGTATTACTCCACGTATGTAAAAAAAAATAAAAATGATTAGAGACTTAAGCTTGTGATTACACTGCGTGTGTAAAAAAACAAAAATAACGGTAAGCAACTCAAGCTTGCTAAGTCTTATACCACCTATGTAAAAAAAACAAAAAAAACAAAAAAAAAAAAAAAAAAACGAAAAAACAAAGGAACGATTAATAGGTTAAGCTTACAATTATACCGTGTGTGTAAAACAAAAACAAAAACAAAACAAAAAACGGTCCGCGACTCAAGCTTGCTAAGTCTTACACCACGTATGTAAAAAAACAAAAAAACAAAAAAATCCATGAGTTAAGCTTGCTATTCACAGTGACTGTATAAAAAAAAAAAAAAAAAGATCAGCGACCCAAGTCTTACACCACGTATGTAAAAAACAAAAAAACAAAAAAATCCATGAGTTAAGCTTGCAATTCACAGTGACTGTATAAAAAAAAAGGTCAGCGACCCAAGTCTTACACCACGTATGTAAAAAACAAAAAAACAAAAAAAATCCATGAGTTAAGCTTGCAATTACACAGTGACGGTATAAAAAAACAAAAAAAAAAGTTCAGCGACCAAAGTCTTACACCAGGTATGTAAAAAAGAAAAAAATCCATGAATTAAGCTTGCAATTACACAGTGACTGTATAAAAAAAAAAAAAATGGTCAGCGACCCAAGTCTTACACCACGTATGTAAAAAACAAAAAAACAACAATATCCATGAGTTAAGCTTGCAATTTACAGTGACTGTATAAAAAAAACAATAAAAAAGGTCAGCGACCCAAGTCTTACACCACGTATGTAAAAAACAAAAAAACAAAAAAATCCATAAGTTAAGCTTGCACTTCACAGTGACTATTAAAAAAAAAAAAAAAAAAAAAGGTCAGCGACCCAAGTCTTACACCACGTATGCAAAAAACAAAAAAAAAACAAAAAAATCCATGAGTTAAGCTTGCAATTACACAGTGACGGTATAAAAAAAAAAAAAAAGGGTCAGCGACCCAAGTCTTACACCACGTATGTAAAAAACAAAAAATCCATGAATTAAGCTTGCAATTCACAGTGACTGCATAAAAAAAACAAAAAAAAGGTCAGCGACCCAAGTCTTACACCACGTATGCAAAAAACAAAAAAAAAAAAAAAAAAAAAAAATCCATGAGTTAAGCTTGCAATTACACAGTGACGGTATAAAAAAAAAAAAAAAAAAAGGGTCAGCGACCCAAGTCTTACACCACGTATGTAAAAAACAAAAAATCCATGAATTAAACTTGCAATTACACAGTGACTGTATAAAAAAAAAAGGTCAGCGACCCAAGTCTTACACCATGTATGCAAAAAACAAAAAAACAAAAAAAAAGAATGATCAATGAGTTAAGCTTGCAATTATACCGCGTGTGTAAAACAAAAAGCAAAAATAAAACAAAAAAAAATGTTGGCGACTCAAGCTTTCTAAGTCTTACACCACGTATGTAAAAAGCAAAACAAAAACAAAAAAAAACAAACAAACAAAAATTGATGAATGAGTTAAGCTTGCAATTGCACCATGTATGTATAAGAAAAAAAAAACGGGCAACGACTCAAGCTTGCTAAGTATTACACCACGTATGTAAAAAAATAATAATATTGGCTCAAGGTCACAGATATGGAGTTTCCAGAACGATTTATAATAAAATGTTACAACAGTAGAAGGTTTAAGTGAAGGAAAGTAATATTACTTGCCGTGAGAATTTTAAAAGCAAAGAATTTACCTTCCTCAATGGATCAGAGTATTTCTTGTAAAATCTGTAATGATTTGGTTTCTTTGTTTAATGGCATATCAACCTTGGTGGGCCATTAAATGCCAAAGCCATCCCTGTAAAAGAGCAGCAGCTTTACTATTTAACCCTTAGCTGGGTTGATAAGGGAGGTTTCATGCCTTTCTTTAAGCTAATAGTGCGAAAGTGAACGTAATAGCGTGACTGGAGTTCGAACTCACTAACTTTGAGGCCACAGTCCATCGCTTCAGTTCTTACGCCAAAAAATACGTTAGTAGAGGGTAAGTAAAGCTGGTGACCGTAGTTGAGGGCGACCAGAAGGCTCCCTTTTCAATAGCTACTACACCGAGGTGTAGGAGAGAGCGCTACTCCTTTCCCTGGATTCCTCCACTTTATCCTCGATATGTACCTTATATTGCTGAGTGTTAAGCAAGGACGTATCAAGTACCATTTTTAAAAGTCTTTGGTATGACGCGACATGGGATTGAACCCCGGTCTCCCAAACCATTGGACCACTAGACCAAATACCGGGTTAGTGAAAGAACGAAGACTACATTCTTAATGTACACAGTTAAAATATTTATTTGCTCGTGGACAAGGGGGAAAATAAATTATTAAAAAAAAACCTGAAGATGTTAAAAAACAAAAAAAAACAAAAAAAAAAACAGATGAACTTGCACCATTTAGGGAATATATATTGATTTATAACAACGGTTTGCTGAAAATACTCTCTATCAGTCAGTTTAGTCAGTAACAGATTGTTGAACATCTTGGAAGTTTTCAGAAATTTATTGGAAAACTTTGAAGAGTTCTTTCTTATAAATTTGAAAATGTTTTTTAAAACTTTTTTCTATAAAAGACAAAGTGCTTTCAATCAAAATTATTCTGTGTAACCAAATTGCAAACAATTGTATCACAATTATAAATGTATTTACCCAACCCCTCCTCAACGGGTAGGATGCCTCATAAACTCAATTTTTAAGCGGAGTAAAACTGTTTTCAATTTAGAGTTTTCCTTCTCCTTGACTGGTTGCCATACCAAATCTAAAAAAAAAAAACACAGTCTGCTCCAACTATTTCCTTAGAGCTGGAAGTAAGAAGTGATGAATTTATACCTACCCCAAAGACATTAACACTAAGTGAAATGCTAACAACCTTATATAGGATTCGAACTCGTGTCACCTATTCCATTTCCTATGTCGATAACTTGCATTAAGTGCGCTTCATAACTGAACCCATCACCACAGGCAGATTGGGACAAAAGTCAATTTTCATGCGGAGTACAGCTGCTTTCGAATTTAGAGTTTTCCTTCTCCTAGACCAGTTGTCGTACGGAAACGTTTGAAAAGAAAAGTAAAGATCTGTGTGATGGAATGCTTAGCAACTCCGTTGATTAAAATCCTGCCTTTTAAGTTTCAAATATCTTCCATTGGCTTAAATCGCTTCCCCTATTAGATTCGATATTATTCTTCAAAAATCCAAGGGACTCAAGTTTGGCCGAGCCAAAATTCTAATAAAATCTCGTATCCACACACACACACACTCTCTCTCTCTCTCTCTCTCTCTCTCTCTCTCTGGGAGTCTGAAATTTTTAGCACACAATAAAAATTGAATACACAAAGCTGAATTTTTGAGATTGAAGCTATTTTCTGTCTGAATTTTTTTAGATTGAAACTATTATCCGTCTGAACTTTTGAGATTGAAACTATTATCTGTATGATTTTTTTTAGATTGAAGCTATTATCTGTTGAATTGTTTGAAAAAAAACTGTTTAGACGTTTAAACTGCGCACTTATGTTAAACTGAATTGTTTGAAATGAAACTGCTTTTATATTTAGTTCCGTGTATTGCAGTCTGTTAGGGCTGTAGAATACACCGACTGCTTCTCTGCAGAGGAGTAAGATCCCCCGTCAAAACGAGTGTCCTGGATATGACACTAAACAATCAGATGCCAAGGTTTCAGAAATGCTAAAGCTTTGGGGAATGCGGAGTACCCCTTTATTGCCATCGCTACCAGGTCCCCTTTGGCCTGGTGTGTTAGCACCTGATAGGGTCCTATCTATGGGCCAAATAGAACTAAACAGTGTACTTATGTTTTATTGTATAGCTTGAAATAGAATTGTTTTTGACATTGAACTTATGTACTTTTGCTAAACTAAATTATTTGAAATTGAACTCTTTAGACATTTATCTATTTGTAAGCAAGAAAAACTATATTTATACTAAATTGAATTGTTTGAAATAGAACCGTTTATATATATATATATATATATATATATATATATATATATATATATATATAAAGATTGGGCATTAATAACCTACAATGGTTGATATGCCAGAAAACCCAACTGAACCAATTAAAGTTTGTATGAATGATTCGTATTTAAAGGACGTTTCATTTGTTTCTATATATATATATATATATACTATTCGTAACAAACTCAGTAAGGATCAACTTTATTATTTTGAACATTAATACCGCGGTTTGATCTTAATACATATTTACTCAGCCCCTCTGGCGCGAGCAGGGTGTGACACAAGGTCAACTTTGTAAGGGGAGTTTAGCAGATTTCAATTCAGAGTTTTCTTTCTCCTAGACCGGTTGCCATATTTAGGTTATAGAGTTCAGTCTGCCCTACTATATATTCATTGCTGGAGGAAAAATAGTTCGATTCATAACTTTCCAAAGGGTATTAGCGCCTTGGGAAAATAAAAACAGACTCCTTCAGGATTTGAACTCGTGGTTGCCGTGTCCATTTCCTACGACGATAACAGGGTGCCACCAGTGGTGCAATGGTTAGCAAGCAAGACTCCCAAACCTTCACGGGTGAGTTCGAGTCTCTGAGTGCCCCATTCATACGGCCTTGACCGCATTTAAGTAAGAAGCTTAGTAAATTACTACACCCCCAGCGTCTCTATAATCCTAATTTTCCTATATACGGATAATCTGTAAAGTAATTCTCGGACAAAATTCGGAATAAGAAGATTAATTTTTTTTTAAAGAGGTTTTCCTTCTCCTAAATCAGTTGTCGTACCAACATGTATGAAAAAAAAAACAAAAAAAAAAAAACAACCATTAGATTGAATACTTAGTTATTTTATTGATTAAAATTCTACCCTTATAGGAATGAAAAACCTTCCATTACCTTAAATTCCTTACCCCTATAAGTTTTCTTATTATTCTCCAAAAATTGAAAAAATAATTAACTTAGTACACGCAATCAAATAGATATGGCCATTTCGGCTGAGGCTATAATATACAGCGACTTAATCTCAGTAGAGGGGTAAGATTCCTAATTCAACGAGTGTCCTGGATATAACATTAAACAATCTGATGATGCGGCTCTGGCCTTGGAAATTTGTGGAAAGCTGAGTACCCCTTTCATTGCCATCGCCCCCAGGTCCACTCTGGCCCGGAGTAATAGTATCTGATAGGGTCCTATCAATAGGTCAAACAGACCTAAAAATGTGTGGTTATGCTAAATTGGTTTGTTTGAAAAAAAGAACTGTTTAGACGTTTAAACTGCACACTTATGTTAAATTGAATTGTTTGAAATGAAACTGCTTTTATATTTAGTTCTGTGCATTGCAGTCTGGTGGGGCTGTAGAACACACCGACTGCTTCTCTGCAAAGGAGTAAGACCCCCGCCAAAACGAGTGTCCTGGATATGACACTAAACAATCAGATGCCAAGGTTTCAGAAATGCTAAAGCTTTGGGGAATGCGGAGTACCCCTTTATGGCCATCGCTATCAGCTCCCCTCTGGCCCGGTGTGGTTGCACCTGATAGGGTCCTATCTATGGGCCAAATAAAACTAAACAGTGTACTTATGTTTTATTGTATAGCTGGAAATAGAACTGTTTTTGATATTGAACTTGTGTACTTATGCTAAACTGAATTATTTGAAATTGAACTGTTTTGACATTTATCTATTTGTAACCAAAAATAAACTATACTTATACTCAACTGAATTGTTTGAAATAGAACTGTTTATATATATATATATATATATATATATATATATATATATTGGGCATTAATAACCTACAATGGTTGATGTGCCATAAATCCAAAATAAGTCCAATCAAATAGATATGGCCCAGTCGGCTGGGACTGTAGAATACAGCGACTGCATCGCTGCCGTGGAGTAAGAACCCCACTTCAACGAGTGTTCAGGATATGACAATAAACCATCTTAGGATGAAGTTTCAGCCTTGGAGCTTTGGGGAATGTTGAGTACCCCTTCATTACCATTGCTCTTTAGTCCAGAGTGGTAGCATCTGTTAGGGTCTTATTTATGGGACAAACAGAATAATTTGACATTTAAACTGTGAGCAAACAAATGACTTGCATTAGATTGAATTATTAGAAATAGAACTGTTTGACGCTTTAACTGTACTTGCTAACAAATCATATATTCTTAATATACTCATGAGCAGGATTTAGCGTTAAATATGCTATAAAGGTTGATATGCCTTAAAATCAACCCACCAACTAACCAAATAGATAGATAATATTTTTCGTACGCATTTTTCATATGAGCAAAAAAACTTTACTTTCTACTCCTCTCCTGCAAGGCTATCCACCTCCCCTTTATACAGATTGATGGATAGTCATTATTTTAAAAAAATAAGAACGTAGAGTCGCTTAATGAAACGCAGTTTCTTCCAGGCAGCGGTTGTATCGATACTACTATATGGATGCACTACATGGACACTAACTAAACGGCTAGAGAAGAAACTAGACGGCAATTACACAAGAATGTTGTGAGCAATATTGAACAAGTCCTGGCGACAACACCCCACAAGACGCCAACTATACGGCCACTTGCCTCCCATCACGAAAACTATACAAGTTAGACGAACCAGACACGCAGGACACTGCTGGAGAAGCAAGGACGAGCTCATAAGTGATGTACTCCTATGGACCTCCACATATGGCCAAGCAAAAGCAGGACGACCAGCTCGAACTTACATACAGCAGCTATGTGAGGATACAGGATGTAACCCTGAAGACCTGCCAGAGGCGATGAATAATAGGGAGAAGTGGCGAGAGAGGGTCAGGGATATCCGTGCTGGCGGCACGACATCATGATGATGATGATGATTCGTAAGCAGTACTTACCCATACCTTTCCGCTAATTGGCCTAGTGGGTAGAGAGTTTGCCAATGGTCCGGGAGACCTGGGTTCAATCCCAAGTCACGTCATACCAAAGACTTTAAAAATGGTACTTGATGCCTCCTTGCTTAACACTCAGCAATATAAGGGAGGTATCAAGGGTAAAGTGGAGCAATACAGGGAAAGGAGTAGCGCCCTCCCCTATACATCGGTGTAGTAGCTATTGAAAAAGGAACCTTCTAGTCGCACTCGACTAAAGGGAGACAACTTAACTAAGTACTTACCCATATTACTTACAGGTTGTAAGATGGGCGTTATTAAAAATAAAGGATGTAGAGTCGCCTTTATTAAAGTTTTGGATAATTATTCGTAAACAGCACTTACTCGTATCATATTCGGGTTGTGAGACAGTCATTATTAGAAATAAAGAATGTGTTGTCGCCTTTAGTAAAGTTTAGAATAATTATTTGCATTTAAGTTGGCGACCGTAGTCGAAGGCGATCAGAAGGCTCCATTTTCAAACTAATGGTCCGGGAAACCTAGGTTCAATTCCAGGTCGCATAATACCAAAGACTTTAAAATTGGTACTTGATACCTCCTTGCTTAACACTCAGCAATATAAGGTACGTATCAAGGGTAAAGTGGAGCAATCCAGGGAAAGGCGTAGCGCCCTCCCCAACAGCTCGGTGTAGAAGCTATTGTGAAGTGAGTTTTCTGGTCGCCCTTAACAACGGTCGCCAACAACAATGTGCATTTAAAGGTCTTTGATTCATTTATCTATTTTTTTATTTATCTATTTACTTATTGAATGTAAATACTTTGTTTACACTGAATGTGGCGTATGGAGGAGAGTTTCAGTTGATAGATACGTACAAAAAGTTATCTTTTTAAATAATCCAAATTTTCGATATAAGAGACTTATTCATTGATTTGGTGATTGAATGAGTTTTAGGACATATCATTTCGTCTGAGGTTATTTTAAGCCAAGAAGCCAAGGAATATAGCTGATTGTAAAGTTATATTTAATTTCTTTTTTGTTTTTGAAATTGCTTCTCTAGAGTTGTTTTTTTTTTGGGGGGGGCACATAGTTATATGATAGAATGTATTCCTGTCTTGGACGAGTAATTTCCAAACAAATCTACTTCACCCAGAGATGAGACAGTAACAGGTACAACCACTCCAGATGAGAGTGGACCTGGGAGTAATGGAAATGAACGTCCTCTTCACACTCCTCATAGCTCCGGAAATGGTTTATATATATATATATATATATATATGTGTGTGTGTGTGTGTGTGTGTGTGTGTGTGTGTGTGTGTGTGAGAGAGTGTGTGTGTGTGTGTGTGTCTACAATTTCATTATAAAAGAAATACATATCTGTCATTTCGTTCTCAATTCAAGGCTGTTCAAAATTAGACAGACAGATTGACAGATAGATAGATAGATAGATATGAAGAAACTGGGATAGATAGATAGATAGGAAATTTGCTTCTGAGATCAATAATAATGCAATGTGTTCGTACCTCACAGGGTGCTTTTTTTTTACTCTTGAATTTTATGTACAAAGCTAAACGCTAAAAATAGATACATAGATAGATAGATGTGCCCATGGTGTAATGGTTATCGTTGTAGGAAATGGATACGGCAACACGAGTTCAAATCCTGGACGAGACTGATTGCATTTCACATAGCACTAATTACCCTTGGGAAAGGTATGACTCCAATTATTCTCCCTCCAGCTATGGGTAAATAGCAGGACAGACTGGGTTCTTCAGCCTTGACGAGGCAACTAGTATAGGAGAAGGAAAACCCTGAATTCAAACCTGTTAAACTCCGCTTAAAAAATTGACCTTGTGTCATATCCTGCCCGAGCGGAGGGGTTGCTAAAGATAGATAGATAGATAGATATAAAAACAGACTGAGATAGATTCACATGAACAAACTGAGACATATATACGAAATAAGTGAGAAAGAAAGAAAGAAAGAAATAAAGAAAGAAAGATGTCTTCGAGACCATTAGTAATGCAATGAGTTAGCGCCAATCATTTCTTTTACATTGAACTGTGTGTGCTTCGCTAAACTTTGGACAAGCGTAAAGATAGACAGATAGATAGATTGTCCAGAGATGGTGAGCAAATTTGTCTCTTAGATCGTTACTAGTGAAATGAGTTCGAACCACACAATGTGCCTTTCACTTCTGACCTTGATCTGTACGAAGCTTAATTGAGTACACGAATCCAAACAGATAGATAGATAGATTTTGTATGCATTTCTCACATTAGCAAAACAAACTTTACTTTCTCCTCCTCCCCTTCAGGCTAGCCACCTCCCCCGCTTTTAACTGGCGTTTTAAGCATGGCACACCTTAATCACCCCCGCCGTCATCCCTACCCCTCGTCTGGCCACCACCCACGTAGGTAGATATTAACAACACTCTGACACAAGAATTATACCCAGCCACCCGATGTGGCGTTAAGGGTGGTGGTCGTCGACCTTGTAGTAGGGTGGCGACGAGGGTTAAAAAAAAAGAAATTTAAATGCATGGTATGCACCCTGTGTGACGAACACAAAGCAGAGGAATGCACCTATTCCTGTGAGTGAAAAGATAAATAAATAAATTGATAGGCAAAATAAATAAACGAAGAAATAGATAAATTAAAATATTTTTTAGGATTACAACGATACAATAGATTTGGTTTGGTTTATTTGTTTAACGGCATATCAATTCCTTATGGGTTATTTAATGCTCAAATTTGATTAATTCCTACATGTTTGTTCGTAATCATAACTATTTATAAATTTGGATTGGTTTATATAACGGCATATCAACTTCCTATGGGTTATTTAATGTTGAAGTTTGATTAATTTCTACATGTTAGTTCGTAATCATAACTATTTATAAATTTGGTTTGGTTTATATAACAGCGTATTGGTATATAATTAAGGAATGATTTATTTTCATATTAATCATTTTTCGTTGATTATATTTTATCATTCAGTTTGGTTGGGCTTTGAACTATTCGGGTTACGAGTTCAGATGCATTGTCAATTGGTGCAGTTTTAGGCTCGCGCGCAAAGGATATGATAATCACTGTTGTCATAATAAACCCCCAGACAGGATATGGGGCTCGAATGTGGATGACGTCATGCCTGGAAGAGATGGTCCTGAGAATTTGAGGATTTTGAAAAAGAGTCAGTTGAGAGTACAGATTGGACCATTGAGGTAGAGAGTTGAGTTTCTACCGTTGAAGATGTATTTAAGTTGTACGGATCTTGATCGACAAAGATCTTAAACATCACAAGATGCGCCGCACGTTGGGGTCAGATAGTATGGTTAACACAGGAATCGACGAAACAAGGTTGAACAACGAATTACTATCTTAAGGACTCCAACTTTAGGCCTACAATTCAGGGTCTTCCGTCTCTTAGACTGTTTGCCAACAAAGGCTAGCGAGCCCTGTCGATCTCTATTAAATTTATCCCCTATTCGGCCTGTGATTAGGTTCGACTTATTAAACGGCAAATACAAAGATACATTTTGTAAACTCACAAATGGTTTCTCAATGTATCGAGTCAATATTCATTTTCCCGTATTTACAAACAGACTTGAGATCGATCTTTCCGGCAGAAAAACTTGAAATTAATTGGCTAACATTAGTCAGGTAACTTATAGCGATTGGTTGATTTATTTTTCCCAGAACGCAATGCTAAATTTCTATATATTTTAGACAGGAAGAATTTATAAGAAAGATCAAATACTACATCCATATATTTCTTTCTTTCTTAGTCTATATACATTTATAATCCTTCTAGTCTTTAGATAAGAAATTAATTTTCGGTCTTCATACATTTAATTATCCATTCAGCTTCCGAACATTTATTTACACTTCATCCTGCAGACATTCACTTTTCATTTTCTTCGATAGATTTATTCTCCTTTCAGCCACCATGATTAGGCTCACCATCTTCCTCTACATACTCATCCCCCATATATTTGTTTTCGCGCAATTCTCTATATTTTTCATTCCAGCTCGGCTACCATACATTTATTACACTTTTCTGCTCCCATACATTTATTACTCTTTTCTGCTCCCATACATTCATTTTCAACCCATCTTCGATTCATCGCTAATTTTTTATTTTGTAACATAAAAAAAACCCACAGGTTCTGAGTTAACAATTTTTGTCAATTAATTATTTACAGCAAATATTAATAGTTTCCTTGAAAGATAAATCAAAATAACAGAAAAGACATTTAAGTGAATATATATATATATATATATATATATATATATATATATATATATATATATATATAGTCGCATTCCACGCGTGCATATGAGTTATATATATATATATATATATAACTCATCCACACGAATGGAATGCGACTCAAGGTCAATTTTTTAATGAAGTTTAACAAGTTTCAACGCAGAGTTTTTCATCTTCTAAACAAGTTGCCGTACTAAGGTTAAAGAGCCAAGTCTGGCCTACTATCCACCCATAGCTGAAATGAGAAATGGAGGATTAATAAATTTCCTTGAGGTATTAGTGCTACTTGAAGGAGATTTGAACTCGGATCGTCATGTCGATTTACTAAGACGGTAACCAATACACAATGACACACACACACACACACACACACACACATATATATATATATACACGAGTTTCCAGACTTTTTCGTATGGGCACTTTTATTGATAGTACACACATGAAACTCTAGTCCCCTTCGAAGTAATCTCCTCTAGCTGCATTGCACTTTTTTTTACCGTTCCAACAACCTCTGGAAGGCCCCATGAAAGTCCTCTTGTGTGAGCGTGTCAATGACCTTTTACACAGCCTCTTTCATCTCCTCAATTGTCTCATAACGACAGCCTCTGAGCTTAGGAAATAACCAAAAGTCACAGCAAGGTCTGGACTATATAGGAGGCTGAGGAACTGTCTTGATGCCCATGTTGCTCAAATAGTCTGTGATAAGGATGGAGTTGTGGACTGGTGCATTGTCCTGGTGGAAATGCCACTGACTCGATTTGAAGAGTGCTAGCCTCTTCCGACGGAGTCTCTTCCTGAACACCCTTAAAACCTCAACATAGTAACCCTAACCATAACCCTTTGACCAACCAACTCTGGAGTTCTGACCTCCTTACTCCTCCCATACCTCTCGTCATCCCTCACAGACTCCCTGCCTTTCTTGAATCTCTTATGCCACTCAAAAACTGATGCTCGATTCATGCAAGTTGCTCCAAAAGCAGTTTGAGGCATTCCATACGTTGTTGTGGCAATTTTATTGCATATCGTTCTTCTAAAGTGTCCTGACGTCCAGATTGCATTTTTGAAATTGACCAGCTGTGAAAATCAGGCTTTAGTAGGGTATATTCCAATTGCTGCTGTAGCAGTTCATTTCAACCTGAAATCCTAAAAATTGGTCTGTCATCTCATAAGATGCATAGCCATACCATACTGAATTTTCAAGAGTCTACGACAATTTCAAATGCCTGTACAAAGAAAGTGTGGAAACCTATTGAATGCACCACGTGTATATATATATATATATATAAGTTGGCCGACTGATGCCGAAAGTGGCCCGAAGGCTTGCTTTTCAATATCTACTACACAGTGGTGTAGTGATGAGCGCTACTCGTTTCCCTAGATTCCTCCAACTTACCCTTGATCCGTACCATAAAATACTGAGTATTAACCAAGGAGGCATCAAGTACCATTTTTTGAGTCTTTGATATGACTCGACCAGAGATTGAATCCCAGCCTCCTGGTCCATTAGTGAACATTGGGTTTATTACTATTATTGTTATCATTTTTATTATCATTATCACTTTAACGCTTCTTCTTTCACTGGAGGCTAAATGACAGTAACTCTTCTCAAGTCTCCAGAACTCTCCTCAGTATTCAGGCCGATCTCAACAAATATTATTATTGCTTTAATTATCGTTGTTGTTGCTGTTTACTTTTCAGTTTTATTTTCCGTTTCTCACTATTCTTCTCCGGGTCTTTAACCGATACCTTTTCCCTAGCTGACTAGGTCTGTAGAATACACCGGCTGCACCTCTGCAGAGGGGTGACCCCCCTAATTTGTGACCTGGATATAAAACTTAAAAAATCCTAAGATGAGGCTTCTGTAATGATGGAGCTTTGGGGAATGTTGACTATCCCTTCATTGCTGTCGCTCCCAGGCCCACTCTAGCCCTGATAGCGTCATATCTATGGGTCAAGTAGAATTGTTTGACAATTAAACTGTGTACTTTCACATTTAAACTGAGTGCAAAAAAATGACTATTTGATCTTTTAACAGTGTAAAAACAAATGACTGATGTTTAATTGAATTGTTAGTGATACATAGCAATACTTGAAAACATTTAACTGTGTGAAAATAAATGATTAGAAAATGTAATTATTCATATTAGATAGAAATAAGTGAAATATCTGAGGCTCTAGAATCCACCAACTGCTTCTCTCCTGAGAGGTAAGACCCCCACCCCAATGAATGTCCTGCGTGACGCTAAACAGCCTGATGGTGAGCTTTGGGGAATGCGGAGTACCCCGTCATTACCATCACACCCAGGTAAGCTCTGCTATGGAGTGGTACCATCTGATAGGGTCCTATCTGTGGGTCAAACAGAACAAATCTGCGAACTAAATTGCTTGAAATAGGACTGTTTTGACATTTAAACTGCGTACTTCTGCTAAACTAAATTGTTTGAAATAGAACTGTTTTGACATTTAACTGCAAAAAAAAAAAGCTGATTTTGATTGAAATTCCATTCGGCATTAAATGACCCTAAAAGGGTTGATACGCCGTAAAACAACCAATCAACCAACCATTTGACTGTGTGCAAAAAAATAGCTCAAGCCCGTTTAAAAATGTTATCTCCTAAACGTGTTTAGAAATTATATTTGATAGATATGTATAAAAAGGATTTGGTATTAAATAACCTACAATGGTTGATATGCCATAAAAACAACCCAAACCAAACCAACAGAGACCTCAGTTGAGGGGAGGAAGTTCTTATATATATTCCGTGAATTTATGGTTTTGTGCGGCCTCTTTTAGGTTATATTTTCAGTCACTTTGATAATGCTCTGCTAAATTCCACGAACTGTATTATTTTTATTATTATTATTTTGCACCTTTAAAAGTTTTTTCCTACCTGCATTAGCCGATGGTTTTCCACTGGAGTCTGAGATATAGCAAGTCCCCTCAAGTCTCCAGAACTCTTCTCAGTATTCTGGCCGATCTTAATAAAGCTGTACATAGGATGGTCTCCACTCGTCCTCCTATTTCCAAGTCTTCCAGTCCCGTTAGCAATCCTTTTGTGACTGTATAGAGCGCACCTACTACAGTTAGTATCTCCATCACTTTTATGTTCAATAGGTTTTTCAGTTCACGAGCAAGGTCTAGATACTTATCTCTCTTTTCAGTTTCTTTCATTTTTACTCTGTGGCCAGCTGAGACGGCAAAGTCCACTATTCGGCAAGGTCTTTTTTTGCTTTTTTTTTTTTTTTTTTTTTTTTTTTTTGGCTTTCACTTGGTCAGGTCGTCTGGCTGAGATTTGGAGATCTGTTTGTTTCTCAAAATCCCTGGGGGGTGGTTATGCATCTCATTCTCCCAGACAGATTCTGGGTTGTGTGTTCGTAGAGTCAAATTTCAATTTCCAGTACAATTCCCAGTGGATCACCTTCCCCTTCCAGTCGTGTCTGGTCTCATACTCTTTTTATGCTAATTTTTGCATTAGTTTATAATGTTATCGATGGTTTTGTCTCTATCACCACATAACCCACATGTGCTATCTTGTTACGTCATATCTACTCTTGCTTTGTTATCATCATCATCTTGTCGTGCCGCCAGCATGGATATCCCCGGCCCTCTCTCGCCACTCCTCCCTATTGTTCATCCCTTTAAATTTGACCATACGAACAAATGGTATATAGTTAACCCAGCCTCTGTTCTGGAGAATGAGACACATAAAATCCTATGGGATTTTAACGTACAAATGGATCACCTAATCTTGGCCAGACGACCAGATCTTGTCATAATCAATAAAAGAAAAAATAAAGAGAACTTGCAAAATTGTGGACTTTGCTGTCCCAGCTAACCACAGAGTAAAATTGAAAGAAAATGAACGGAAGGATAAGTAACTCGACCTTGCTAAGAAATTGAAAAAAAAACTATGGAACATGAAAGCGACGTTTATACCAATTATAATTGGTGCTCTTGTTACAGTCACCGAAGTATTATTAAAGGGTCTAGAGGACTTGGAAATAAGAGGACGAGTGGAGACCATCAAAACTACTACATTATTGACATCGGCCAGAATACCTAGAAAAGTCCTGGAGACTTGAGGAGACTTGCTGTCACTCAGACTCCAGTGAAAAACCATCAGCTAACGCTGATGTAAAAAACTCTAATAATAATAATAATAATGATGATAAGTCTCCTCAAGTCTCCAGGACTCTTATCTATTCTAGCTTTGATATGATTGGTCCTTATGGCGTTGTCCTGTGCTGCTATTAGAAGAGATTCCGTTTCTCTCTTAAGGTTTCCTTTTCTTAGCCAGGTCCAGGTTTGCTGGTGTGAGATGTTGTTTATTAGACGTTTAAAGCGGGCATATAGTTGTTTTTTCTCTCATATTTGTTTCCTAGTTGTTGTCATTCTATCGTCTCTCGTGTTGTCCGAATCGTTTCTGATGGCTGTAATTAGTCCTCGTTCGTGTTTTTCTATGTAGTCTTCGAGCCGTTGTATCGATGCATCAACGCTGTCTTCGATACTGGCAAGTCTTCTTCCTCCCTCTTTTCTAGATACATATAGTCCGTCAACGTCGTCCCGGGGATGTAATGACTTATGCATGTTTTCTTGTTCTTTGATCCATTTGTTTTAGTTCAGTTCTGGTCCACTTGAGGAAGGGTCCCGAATATCTAACTAGGAGCACAGCCCAAGTATTTATTCCTTTGATGAGGTTTCTGCTGGAGAGTTTTATCTCGAGTAGTTTTCTAGTTCTCCTGAAATATTCTTTTCGGATTTTGTCTTTCATTTCCACTTGTTTGATGGTGTCAGCCTCCAAGATACCCAAGTATTTGTAGGTTTCATTTTTTCCGAGCGTTCTAATTTTGTCATGATTTGGTAGTTCCATTCCGATAGTCATAAGTCGTTTGCCACTTTTCATGACGAGCATGGCACATTTTTCTATGCCAAATTCCATTCCCATGTCCTGACTGTATATTCTAACGGCGTGTATGAGAGTTTCCAGTTCTTTTTCATTTTTTGCAAATAGTTTAATGTCATTCATGTATATTAGGTGATTGATCTTCTCTTGTGATCTGCTGAGTTTGTATCCGGCTGCGCATTTTCTGAGCATGTAGTTCAGTAGCATCAGGGCTATTATTATTAATATTATTATCATTTTATATACTTGTGAACTACCTGTTCTCTTCAGGCGGCATTTGAATTTTAAATTTTTGACGGGCGTTAAGTGCTTTTTTTTTTTTTTTTTTTTTTTTGGTAAAGATTTTTTTGATAGGTTGTTTTGATTTGGATGAATTCCAGTTTTGTGCCAGTGAATACCACAGTGGAGTTGATTGTCTATTATGATTTCTGTTGTTTTGTCATTGACCTTCTTTGTTCTTAGCCTTCTTTTTACCTGTAAATGTTTATTTTTTATTTCTATTGTGTGTGTATATATAAGTATGTATTCTATGCGTGTTAGTGTGTGTGTGCTTATGTGCGTACACGTATATATATATATATGTATATATATATATATATGTATATATATATATATATGTATATATATATATATATATATATATGTATATATATATATATATGTACACTCATGTATACATACACTCATAAACACATATATTTCAAGGATAAACTTCTTTGTTCTCCCCCTACCTCTGTGTGTGTATGCGTGTGTGCGCACACACACGCATATATTTATATATATATATATATATATATATATGTAAACTTATACTGTATCAAGTATTCCTATTTTACAAATATTTTCAAGGGAACTGAAAGGATCTAATGCGCGTGAGAGAATATATATATATATATATATATATATATATAAAATAAAGTTGGCGACCCTAGTCGAGGGCAACCCGAAGGCTCCCTTTTCAAAAGCTACTACACCGAGGTGTAGGGGAGGGCACTACTCCTTTCCCTGGATTGTTCCACTTTACCCTTGATACGTACCTTATAATGCTGAGTGTTAAACAAGGAAGTTTCAAGTACCATTTTTAAAGTCTTTGATATGACGCGACCTGGGATTGAACCACGGTCTCCTGGACCACTGGCGAACACTCTACTTATATATATATATATATATATATATATATATAAGTGGGGGGAATCTAGGGAAACGAGTAGCGCTCATCCCTACACCACTGTGTAGTAGATATTGAAAAGCAATCCTTCGGGTCACTCTCGGCATCAGTCGGCCAACTTATATATATATATATATATATACGTGGTGCATTCAATAGGTTTCCACACTTTTTTTTGTACAGGCATTTAAAATTGTCGTAGACTTTTGAAAAGTCAGTATGGTATGACTATACATCTTATGAGATGACAGGCAAATTTTTAGGATTTCAGGTTCAAATGAACAGCTACAGCAGCAATTGGAATGCACCCTGCTAAAGCCTGATTGTCACAGCTGATGAATTTCAAAAATGCAATCTATTGTCCTGTCATACATATATATATATATATATATATATATATATATATTCATGGCAGGACAATAGAAGATTATACGGCTACATAGAAAGATAGGGAAATATCTTAATGACAGAATAATGTTACTAAGAATTTATTGACTGTATTCGACGGCAAATAAATTGCACGTGTGTATAAGACGCAACTCAATTTCAACAGGGGAAATCAAGAAAAAAATTAGTGAAACAAAGTACTTATATTAAAAGTGAGGAAACTAATATAATTAACATTATAAATGATAACTCCTTTAATCTGCATAATAACCTTAAAATAAAAATAATGACAATATATATATATATGAAAGTTACTCTAAAAGCTAATTTCGGTTGATTATCGCGAATTTTAAACCTGCATATGGCATATGAGACGAAAGGGGAATTCTGAAAGATATTATGAGCAAAAAAAAAAAAAAAAAAAAAAGAGCGTCAAATACGGTAGTTAAAAGATTAGGTAAAAACATAGAAAACAAAGGAACATATTTTGACGATTGAATAAAGATGCTATGAATTTATCTAGCTGAAAGATGACGTAAAGATATTAAATGGCCGTGGTAAATATTTTGATGACTGAATGACGATGCGATGAATTTATCAAATTGAAAGATCATGTAAGTATATAGAAAACCGAGGAAAATACATTGATGACTGAATGAAGCGGCACTACATTTAGCTGAAAGATCATGTAGCGTCAGAGAAAATATTTTGAAGACTGAATAACGATGCTATGAATTTATTTAGCTGAAAGATGGTGTGATGTAATAGAAAGACAGGGATATATATTTTAATGATTGAATTACGAAGCCATTAATTCATCTAACAGAAATATTACGTAAAGCCCAGATAAGATACTTTTATGACTGAATAACGATGCTATGAATTTATATGAAATGAATAAATAAATATTACCAAATATAAGCTGGATTCTTTAGAAGGACCTAATATGGTTAAATGTACAATTTAACAGTTCGTTTTTGCTTTTTTTTTTTTTTTTTTTTTTTTTTTTTTTTGTAAAATCAAAGAATGCCAGCGAAAATAACTTTGATAACTGAATAAGAATGTCCTAAATGTTGAGAGATGAACGTTTCAGTCAAGATTTGGTCCGAATGCGACGTCGGTGTGTAATTCCATTTCTCCCCGTTGGAAAAGACTTTTCTTGACGCTGTCATCGTCATCGTCGTCTTGTTCGTAGTGCCACGTAACATGTCACAAATATATAGGGAATTCTTTCGCAGAAGACGCTCAACAAACTGACAATACGAGAATCTCGTTATTTACCTGCGTGATTTGAGAACGTGTAATTAGTCAGTAAAAACTGAAAAGAAATTTTCATAAATATTTCCCCTCAAGCCAAAATGAACAATTTAAAAAAAAATACCTATTTGCCATTCACGATGATACCTCATTAAGACAGATTATCTCATATATATATATATATATATATATATACATGAGACAATTTAACTTATCTTGATGTCGTTGAGAAGAAAAAATTAGAGCTATCTGATTATATATATGGCTTAAATAACAGATATAAGAGAACATTAAAGATAAGAATATATATATATATATATATATAAATGGTAATTTTTACATTCTCGACGTTATCTAAATAAGTAAAATTGTTATATATATATATATATATATATATATATATATATACGTGTGTCCACGAAGAGATTTGTATTTTTTGAATTTATTTATTTTGTTCTTACATAGGTGTTATGTATGTGTATGTTTCCAGCTTGATGCTTTTGTCAGAGAACATATGTGGCACAAGGCCTTGTTAATGGGGTACTCAATGAGACTTGAACTCACACTTGTTTCCAGTTTGAATGGTTTTAGTTTGGTCAGGCGGGTTTTATATAGGCTTTATTCCCCCTTTTTCCTAGAGGGTGTTTACTTAATTCCCCAAGACACACACTCACAGAAAGAGAGAGAGAGAGAGAGAGAGAGAGAGAGAGAGAGAGAAAACACTGTTAGTGAAACCCAAAACCACTCCAACGCCAACACACTCAAACACAAATAACGATAAACATCAAATATCAAAGAGGGGTAAAGCAGACCAAAGTAAACACCCTCTAGGAAAAGGGGAGAATAATCCCTATATAAAACCCACCTGAGCAACTTAAAATCATTCAAACTGGAAACGAGAGTGAGTTCAAGTTTCATTGAGTACCCCATTAACAAGGTCTTGTGCTATATATGTTCTCTGATGAAAGCAAAAAGCTGGAAACATACACATATATAACACGTATGTAAGAACAAAATAAATAAATTCAAAAAATACAAATCTTTTCGTAGACCTTCCTATTTTGAAATATATTTCTATTCTTTCTTTGAACCTACAACAACCAACTTTATATATATATATATATATATATATATATATATATATATATATATATATATAGAGAGAGAGAGAGAGAGAGAGAGAGAGGGGGGGACAAAGGAGTAAATGGTTTAATAAAACACAGACCAACAAATTTATAAATATTTATTTCTTTAAATTGAGTGAAAACTTTGTTCAAGAAAATAGTTACTGAGTCTTTTTTGTAAGAGAAAATAATATTAGTTAAAGCGTAAATATTTTAAGAGATAAAGTGAAGATTCATGCATGAAATACAGCCACTTTAATTAATCTAAATCTAAAGAGACATATTTAATCTGTTTAAAAATTTATGTGTAGTATGTCACTATGAAATGGGAAAATATATCTCTGCGTTCAACCTATATGCGGTTGATGCAGGGTTTGTTTTTTTTTATCAGCAAGCCAAAGCAGAATTAATAAAACAATGTAAACAATAACCAACTCGTTCAATTTAAGATGATTAAACAATGTTGATATCAAATACATTCTTGAAAGAAAAGAATGTCGATTTGCACTCAAAAGAAATAAAGTGACAGGTTGTTGAGCAAATACAGAATGAATCTATACCAAAGGAAGAAAATATTTATTTCTTAGTTATCTATATAGAGGTAAGCTTGAAATTAGATCTTTTTTAAAGTAGATAATTTATCCATGATTCTGATTGGTTTAAAAACGTGTTTTTAAACAATCTAGGAAGGAAAATATCACATGAATTTTTTGGCGACGAGTCAAATATTGTCGTCTGCGAAATTTTTCGAAGAAATGTTAAAACAAGGGCGAATGCATCGATTGGTCAATGAAAGCGAAAATACAGCTACAAAATCTACTGCTCCACGAGCCTATTCTTTGGATTAAAATTTACACTTTTTTCGTTTAGAAATCAATTGATTTCTCATATATATATATATATATATATATATATATATAGAGAGAGAGAGAGAGAGAGAGAGAGAGATTTAGATTTTTAATGTCATGGAAGTTTGTCTGTGACCTTTGGTTTCGTGAAGTTTTATAAACAACAATCTTCAGGCAGATAACGGAATGAAATGAATAAATTAAAAATAAAAAAAAAACAGTCAAAAGCCCTTGGGATTGTGTAGAAATCTTTACTTGTGCTTGCATGCGTGTGTGCGTTTGTGTGGGTTATAGTTGCGCATTATTGTGTATGTATGTGTAAGTGGTGTGTAGTGTATTTATATGTGAAGGTACTTCCATGGCATTAAGTATATAAATCTAAAATATATTTATCTATTATGATGATTATATTATAGCTTTATTCTAGATATTGAGCACTCTCCAAAGTATATCGCACTTGGTTCGCCACAAACCCACATAGTGCATTAGTGACAATATATATATATATATATATATATATATATATTGTCACTAATTCGCTATATATATATATATATATATATATATATATATATATATATATATAAGAGGTGCATACGATAAGTTTTCAGACTTTTTTCGTATGGGCATTTAAAATTGCCGTAGACTCTTGAAAATTCAGTATGTTATTGCTATACATATTATGAGATGACTGACCAATTTTTATGATTTCAGCTTCAAATCAACAGTTACAACAGCGATTGAAATATACCCTGCTAAATCCTGATTGTCACAGCTGGTGAATGTCATAAATGCAATCTGGCTCTTTAAAAGAACGATATGCATTAAAATTCTGTTTTAAACTTGAAAAAACTGCCACAGAAATGTATGGAATGCTTCAGACTGCTTTTCAGCCATCTTGAATGAGCCGAGCATCAGTTTTTGAGTGGCATAAGAGATTCAGGGAAGGCAGGGAGTCTGTGGGGGATGATGAGAGATGTGGGAGGAGTAAGGAAGTCAATACACCAGAGTTGATTGGCCAAAGGGTTGGGGTTAGGGAGTTCAGGAAGAGATTCCTTGGGAAGAGGCCAGCACTCTTCAAATCGGGTCGGTGGCATTTCCAGCAGGACAATGCACCAGTCCACAATTCCATCCTTATCTCAAACTATTTGACCAAGATGAGCATCAAGACAGTTCCTCAGCCTCCCTATAGTCTAGACCTTGCTTCCTGTGACTTTTGGTTATTCCCTAAGCTCAGAGGCTGTCGTTATGAGACAATAGAGGAGATGAGAGAGGCTGTGACGAAGGTCATTGACACGATCACACAAGAGGACTTCCATAGGGCCTTCCAGAAGTTGTTGGAACGGTACAAGTGCATTGGAGCCAGAGGAGATTACTTCGAAGGGGAATAGAGTTTCATGTGTGTACTATCAATAAAAGTGCCCATACGAAAAAAGTCTGGAAACTTATCGTATGCACCTCGTATATGTATATATACATATATATATACTTTCTCGGGGTTAAGAGTAAGCTGACTTTATCCCTTGCAAAAAAGTAGCACCTGTTCTCTAAATCGGGATGTCTTGGCCAAGTCTCTAAACTGCATCATTAACAAAGTTCTCATTGCTTTCATTTGTTCCCCGTCAACTCAGAGGGAGGGTGACTTTTAGACACTTTTTGCGGCTACTAAGAATTCTGTTTGGTTTCAAATCTTATAAATCAAATAGCCGCTACGTGGATTAAAATTCTTCATCGATACATCATCGATGAAGATTTATTTATTTTCGCTGAGAATAAACTACTCTGAAATGTGTGCTTCCAAACCTGACCAGAATTTGCAAGGTTGAGTTTAGCATCTTGGGAAATCTAACACGGAGGTGACGTATAGTTGTTGGCCAGTTTGAGACCCCTGCTGTATAGAAACTATGAAGGTTGCAATTTAAAAAGATCAAGCCTTCGATTACTTATTGTATATGCTGTTACAAAGTAGTCTTCCATTTATGTACAGAACAAATTCATTGTCACTCAACTTTAGTAATACAGTGTGCGGGTCATTTAAAGCCAACTTAAATTTCAAACAGTTCAGTTTAGTATAAGAATTGTTTTTTCTTTACAAACAGTTAAATGTCAAAACAGTTCTATTCCTAACAATTCCGTTTAGCATAAGTACACAGTTTAGTTCGATTTGGCCCATAGATAGGACTCCGGGATCGAGTGGACTGGAGAGTAATGGAAGTGAAGTGGTACTCTGCATTCCCCAAGGCTCCAGCATCACTGGAACCTCATCATCAGATGGTTTAGTGCCATACCAGGACACTCATTAGGGAATCTTATCCCTCTGCAGATATGCAGTTGGTATATTCTTCAGCCCCCGCCGACTGGGCAAGTCACTTGTGTGGTGCAAAGGATCTTAGGCAAGTGATAATAGTACCTCCATCTGTCTTATCATTTTTGGCATGATTGATATAATTTTCAACCCATAACAGTAGGAAATGGACACGGTGACACAAGTTCAAATCCTGGACGAGACTGATTGGATTTCACATAGCACTAATACCCTTGGGAAAGGTATGAATCCAATTATTCTCCCTCCAGGTATGGGTAAATAGTTGGGCAGACTAGGTGAGGCAACTAGTCTAGGAGAAGGAAAACTCTGAATTCAAACCTGTTAAGCTCATATCCTGCCCGAGCGGAGGGGTTGGGTAAATATGATAACAGTATGATTTATGTACTGAACAAACTCATTGTTGCTCAATTTTGGTAATATCATTGGAACCAGTGCTTTTAGCTTGACAAGACAATAACTGAAGAAACAGTGTTATCCTGAAACTAATGCCTGTCAGGTCATTTCCACCTTATTAACAAAGTTCTTATTGCTATTATTTGTTCCCTGTCAGTTCATGGTGAAGGTAATTTTTGGCAACTTTTTGCAGCTATCAAGAATTCTGGCTTCAAATCTCATTTGCCCAGTCGGCTGGGGCTGTATAGAATACAATGAGTGTCCTGGATATGACACTAAACAGTCTGATGGTGACGTCCCAGTAATGCTGTGGCTTTGGGGAATACGGAGTACCCCTTCATTGCCATCACTCCCAGGTCCACTCTGGCCCGGCGTGGTAGCATCTGATAGGGCCCTATCTACGGGTCAAATAGAACTAACGGCATACTTATGCTAAAATGAATATCTTGAAATAGAAATGTTTTTGACAATTAAACCGTACTTACATTTAAACTGTGTGCTTATGCAAAACTGAATTATTTAAAATAGAACTGTTTTTTGACATTGAAACTGTATTTACACTATACTAAATTATCTAACATAGAACTGTTTTGAATATTAACTGTATGTATACAAAATCTGTACTTATACTAAACTGAATTAGCTGAATTAGAACTGCTTGACTAAACTGAATAGCTAGAAATAGAAAAGTTTTTCACAATTGAACTGTACTTACATTTAACCTGCGTACTTATGCTAATCTGAATCGTTTAAAATTGAACTGTTTTTGACAAAGAAACTGCACTTACACTCAACTGAATTGTTATATATAACTGCTTGAATAGTTTAAAATGGAAATTTTTTTGACAATTAAACTGTGTACTCATGCTAAACTGAATTGTTTGAAATAGAACTGATTATTTACTTAGAAATGGATTTGGCGTTAAATAACCTACAAGGGATGATATGCCATAAAACCAAACAAACCAAACCAAACCATCAAATCTCATAAATTAACCAGCCGCAACAGAGATTATAAATGTTCATCAATACATCTTGAGCTCAATGAAGATTTATTTATTTTCACTGAGAATAAACTACTCTCAAATGTGCGCTTCCAAACATGACCAGAATTTGCATAAGCATCTTGGGAAATCTGACATGGAAGGGTCATGTAGTTGTAGTCCAGTTTGAAGCCCCTGTTGTATAGAAGCTATGATGGTTACAATTTACTAAGCTCAGGCTTTAGATTACTTACAATACCGCTCAAATTTTTAACTGTCACTTGAGTGGTGCAAGAGATCTTAGGTAAGTGGTAATTGTAGCTCCATCTGGCCAATGGCTTATTTCTAGATAGAATTTTCGACCCATAGCAGTATTAATTTTCTATCCAGTCCAGCATCATTCCGATAGAACATGAAATAAGCCCCAAAAGCTCTCTGTATAGCAATTATAGATTCACCAGTCTTAAAAATGTTTCAACAGCAAACATATGGTGTGTACCAGTCTAAGCTATGATGGTAACTAAATGTATCTTTAAAATTTTTTTTTTTTAAATGGTAAAACATTAACTAGATGGAGCTATCATTATGACTTCAGTAGTTCACTTGTACTACACAGATCACTGTTTAAAATGTGGAAGTTATTTCTACCACATTGTGTATGATAGGCACCATTGCTTTCACTTTAATTAAGTCAAGAAATTGTAGATTGTCTTGAATATGATACTTGTCAGGGTATAATTCTTCTATAACAACATGAGATGTATGAAAATTAAGTGTAAGGAAATTAATTGTCTATATGACATTGTTCGAAATGGTCTCAACCTGTGGTGATGCATTTGTGCCACTTTGGAACCTTGCAAAATTCACTTTAGAAAAACTCTTTATTTTGATAGAAATACTTGAAACTATATAACTGTGCTTTTGTTGAGGCCTTGAAGGTGATGACCCACTGGACTATGAGATGTTGAACTCTCCTACTCGCTGAGTTTGACTACAGGGCTTGGAGTATGACTTTGAAACCTATGGTTTTAGGTCCAGTTTAGAAGTTCAGCATAGTGTGGTATACCACTTCACTGACATTACTTCCAGTTCCACTCTGACTCGGAATTGTATTAACTATTAGAGTATTATCTATATGTCAAATAGATCTTCGTGAAAGTAATCTGAATCAGGTAGCAATACCGGATCACATATAATTGATAAATCATTTGTCACAAGAATTTTTACCTGAAGACATAATTACTGACTAAGTATAATTATTTATAACTTGAAATCACAGAACTGCTTGTAAATTATTGGTGTTAGATAGGAATACTTGAAACCATATAACGGTATACAAACAAATGTAAATTATTAAATAGGGAGAGTTATTTGAAAGTATGTATACAACTGTGGATTTAAAATTAGTTTTTGATCGGAATACTTGAAACCGTACAACTGTATGCAAATTATTTGTATCAGACAGGAATACTTGATACAATAAAAAAGTTGTAAAGTTGTCGGCCGTAGTCGAGGGTGACCCGTAGGCTCCCTTTTCAATAGCTACTACACCGAGGTGATAGTGTAGGGGGACATGTTATTTTGGTAGTTATGCTTAGTCCCCCCAAATTTAATGTTAATAAAGTTTATATAAGTTTTGCTTGGAATAAGACAAATGGAAAAAAGTAGTAAATGAATGAAGATATGAAATAAATGAGTAAAGGATATGAAACGGCGCGGACAAAAGGAACATTCAAAACAAGGCGACAAACAAAACAAATTTATATATTATAATAAAACAGACATTGATGCATTAAAAATAGTCGTGTGTGTGTGTGTGTGTGTGTGTGTGTGTGTGTGTGTGTGTGTGTGTGTGTGTGTGTGTGTGTGTGTGTGTGACTAACACAACTAAACCACAAAAAGGTTAATGACGAAAACGTCCAATTAAGTTAGATTACATATTTAAAATGTCTATTTTTTTTTTTTTTTTTGTGGTTCGAAACAGTCGGTTTCTCCGAGGCTGGAAAAAGTGTCATAGTCTATGTATATTGAAGGAATGAATGCTTGCGAGGCCCATCCATGTTGTTGCTTTTTGACGTCTGTTCAGTCACACTGGGGGGAGTGTGTTGCCGCTGCAAAGGAAATTGGGTAAAAGAGAAAGAGTGCTTGAAGACGACGTACTCATAGAAAATATGTGTCTTAGAATCGGCTCCAAAAAACGCAAGACGAAATTTAAGCGCGGACGTAGTTTTAAGCAGGTCACGTGGTTCTCCTGGCCGATAGACTCCCGAGACTGAATATGTGTGCGTCAGCCATCTAATGAGCTCTTCTGTCTCTGCTTCTCTTTCTGCTTCCGCTTCTGCTTCTGTCTCCCTGGCTTAAAAGACATGGCGTCTTTTATACTTCCGCGATACGGGAAGTCATGTGGTAGGAGCCACTATACAACACTATTCATTTACAAATTCTCTATATTTGATAAATATGTATAAATAGGATTTGGCATTAAATAACCTACAAGGGTTTCTATGCTGTTAAGCCCCACCAACCAAACAATTTGATGATTTGAAGTGATTCTAGGCGACTAATGCATCAGCATTATAAACTCGTCAAAAAGACTGACGACATCAGCTCATAAAAAAGCAAAAATGACAATACCTTTACAAGTAACCCCATCAGGCACCCACTTACACAGAAGATTGGCACTACATAATCTTCCACCTTTATTTTTTCCATGTGATCCTCGTAATGATCGACACTAACTTTAGAAGTACCTAGTGATCGTTGGTTTGTTTGTTATTTAATAGCATATCAACCTTCTCGGGTTATTTAATGCCAAATCCATCCTTGTTTTTGTTTTTTTAAGGGGAGTAGTGGTATTATTTAACCCATAACTGGGAGCATAAGGGGGTTCATACCTTTCCCAGGGGTATTTGTCCGCAAGTGAACGTATTAGCACGAATGGAGTTCGAACTCACGCATTACAATTCTCTAGCCCAGCGCTTTAATCATTACTTCACGAGGAAAACCCCCAATGATCGGGCACCTGGTGAGGACCAACAAGGATGCGCTCATTGACCTGCTTGACGAATTCTACTGACAATCGCACTACGGCAGGTACCCGATCGGCTAAACTATTTCTGAGCGAAAGATGAGCCGCAGTACTTGCTCTATAATTAAGATTCAGATGAACTTGTCACAACGTATCCACGTTTCACGTGTCAGCCGGATAAGAGCAACACAAAGCCGCTCTGACGTCACCTCACTTCAGCAGTACATCCCTGTAGACTTTATTAACCCAACGCCCTTCGTCGAATCTGGTTCAGTGGATATGGAAATTCGTCAATATCTCGCCAACTTTGAAGTTCTTCAACTTACGTCATTAAACCTGTGCCGGTGGGGAAGAAATTGGGTGTCTGGTTGGTGTGGTGGTAGCGAACAATAAATCTTTCCGATTGTCTTTTTCTTCTTTCCTGTTCTTCTTACAGCTTAGTGTTGTCAACTGCTTGGGGTTTAATTGTCTTAAGTTGTAATCATTTCTTAGATGAATGTTCTGTCATAAGTAATTTGTTGTTATTACGCCTCGTTGTAAAAGTCTTACGGTGTGTGAATTTTTGGATCAAGCACTGTCAATAAGTATTGACTTTTGATGAGTATTTCTTTCATCTCATTAACCTTGCTTTCACATCTTATAATAATAGATTGCCCAGTCGGCTGGGGCTGTAGAATACACCGACTGCACCTCTGCAGAGGGGTAAGACCCCCCACCTAATGAGTGTCCTGATATGAGACGAAACAATCTGATGGTGAGGTTCCAGCAGTGTTGGAGCTTTGGGGAATGCGGAGTACCCCTTATAAAACACTTATAAACCCTGGTTCATCTAAGAAATTCAGACAAGTCTATTATTATACTTTTGGTTTGGTTTGGTTTGTTGGGTTTTATGGCATATCAACCTTTGTAGGTTATTTAACGCCAAATCCAATTTTGTGTCCAATTTTATGTCAATAATCTGTTCTATTTAAAATAATTCAGTTTAGCATAAGTATACAGTTTGTCAAAAACATTTCCATTTCAAACTATTCAAGCAGTTATATGTAACAATTCAGTTAAGTGCAAATACAGTTTTAATGTCTAAAAACAGTTCTATTTCAAACAATTCAGTTAAACATAAGCACGCAGTTTAAATGTAAGTACGGTTTAATTGTCAAAAACATTTCTATTTCAAGCTATCCAGTTTACTTAAACAATTCATTTTAGCATAAGTATGCTGTTAGTTCTATTTAACTTATAGAAAGGGCCCTATCAGGTGCTACCACTCCGAGCCAGAGTGGACCTGGGAGCGATGGCAATGAAGGGGTACTCTGCATTCCCCAAAGCTCCAGCACTACTGGAACCTCACCATCAGATTGTTTCGTGTCATATCCAGGACACTCGTTGGGGAGGGTCTTACCCCTCTGCAGAGGAGCAGTTGGTGTATTCTACAGCCCCAGCTGACTGGGCAATTGATTGATAGTAAATATCTTAGAAATTCACATAAAATAATATTATTACGATTAAGGGAATAATAAAAAAGAAATACTAGTCAAAACCTATTACCAATTTTCAATGCTTCCTCTAAGAAATTCAGACAAGGCTATTATTACTACATCATTATTAATTATGTAACCCAATTATTCTCCCTCCAGCTATGGGTAAATAGTAGGACAGACTAGGTTCTTCAGCTTTGGTGAGGCAACGAGTCTATGAGAAGGAAAACTCTGAATTGAAACCTGTTAAACCCCGCTTAAAAATTGACCTTGTGTCATATCCTGCCTGAGCGGAGGGGTTGGTAAATAGGATTAAGTATGTAATCCACCCATGACGAAAACTATCAAAGTTAGACGAACCAGACATGTAGGCCACTGCTGGAGAAGTAAGGACGAACTCACGAAATGTACTTCTGTGGACACCTTCACATGGACGAGCAAAGGCAGGACGACCAGCTAGAACCTACAGACACCAGCTCTGTGTCGATAAGGGATGTAGCCCTAAAGACCTTCTGGAAGCACTGGACAATAGATAAAGGTGGCGAGAAAGGGCCAGGGACATCCGTGTGCTGATGGTATGACATGATGATGATGATTATCATTAATTATTTTAAATTTTGACAAGTATTTCTTTCGTCTTATTTCTCCAGCTTTTACAGTATGTTGTAAAGTAAAGTTGGCGACCGTAGTCGAAAGTGACCCAAAGGTTCTTTACAAAGCTACTTTAGCGAGGCGTTGGGGAGGGCGCAACTCCTTTCCCTGGATTGTTCCTCCTTACTCTTGATCCGTATTTTATAATTCTGAGTGTTAAGCAAGGGGGCATCAAGAATCATTTTTTGAGCCTTTGGTATGACTCGACCTGGAATTGAACGACGGTCTCCCGAGCCATTGGCGAACACTCTACCAATGGGCCGGTTGTGTGACTTTCTTACAAGAAACATAGTCAATTAGTAATAAGTTTTTAATCGTATTTCTTTCATCTGATTTACTTTTTCATAATAGTTTTAAAATGTGTAATTCTCTTAGATAAAGCATTGTCAAGTATTATTAATTTTTGACAAGTATTTCGCTTGCTTTTACACCTAATTGTAAGTAAAGTTGGTGACAGTAGTCGAGAGAGACTCCCTTTTCAATAGCTACTACACCGAAATGTAGGGGAGGGCACTACTTCTTTCCTTCGATTACTCTACCTTACTCTTGATTCGTACCTAATAATAGTGAGTGTTAAGCAAGGAGGCATCAAGTACTATTTTTTGAGCTTTGGTATGACGCGATCAAGGATTGAACCCCGGTCTCCCAGACCATTAGAGAACACTCTAACCATTATACCAATGGGCCGAATAGTTTTAAATTGTGTGAATTTCTTACATGAAACATAGTCAATTAGAAACAAGTATTTATTTCATTTTATTTCCCTTGTAATAATAGTTTTGAGTTGTGTGAATGTCTTTGATGAAGCATTGTCGATTATTATTTTGACTAGCATTTCTTTCATTTTATTTCCCTTGCTTTTACATGTAGTAATAAGAGCCTTGTCTGAATTTTTTAGATGAAGCATTGATAATTAGTAACAGGTTTTGACTAGTATTTCTTTTATATTATACCCTTAATCGTAATAATCTTATTTTTGGTGAATTTCTAAGATATTTACTATCAATCAATATTTAGTTTTGACAGGCATTTTTTTCATTTTCTTTTTCTTGCTTCTCAAGCCAGTAGTAATAGTCCTGTATGAATTTCTAAGATGAAGCACTGTCAATTATTATTGTTGACTAGTATTTCTTTAATCTTCTTCCTCTTGCTTTTACATCAAGAGGTAAAGTAAAAAAGTTGGCGACCATAGTCGAGGGTAACCCGAAGGCTCCCTTTTCGATAGCTACTACACCAAGATGTAGGAGAGGGCGCTACTCCTTCCCTAGTCTAAATTTGTGTGAATTTCTTGGATGAAGCGTAGTCAATTATAAATCTTTGACTCGTATTGTTGTATAGCCACATAATACATATACATCTGTATGCAGAATCATAACAACGACACTATAAAGACGAGCGACACAGTTCTTTAGAAAAATATACCTCTCTCTTTATTGAAAAGGTTGTGTGTAAGAGGGAGTTGGAGACCGAACAGAACTGCAATATATTGACCCCCACTCTAATGGCCATAACAGTGTTTCTTTCCCGTTCTCCTGGGCTGCTCAACCGGAGGCCTGGGGGCCCACTCTGCTGGGTGCTGGCTTTCTCTACCGCATCTTGTCTCTAACTGATTGAACTTCCTGTGCACTGAGTTATATAATAGTTCCACGTCCACCTTCTTCTTGTGGGCGTCACAAATCGCACTCATTCAACCCGTCCACGGTCAAGGTTATATTCTGATATTCCTCGACCGCATGCACCTGTTATTTACACAGGTGCATTTCCTATTTTGACAGCCCGGGCGGGTCGGAGGTCAATATACAACAGTATTTCTCTTTCTCTTACACCAAATTGCAATAGATTTATATTGGGTGAATGTCTTATATGAAACATTGTCAATTTAGTAATAAGTTTTTAATCGTCTTTCTTTCATCTTATTTCCCTTAACATACTGTTCTAAAGTTGTGAAAATTTATTAGATAAAGCATTGTCACGTATTGTTATTTTTTGATTTGTATTTCTTTCATCTCATTTAGCTCTTTTTTACACCAATAAAGTTGTGTGAATTTCTTAGAAGAACGATTGTTGAAAAGTACTGGTAAAGATTTATCAATGATGGTTATTGATTGTTGACTAGTGTATAGTATTTCTCTTGATTTTTATCTAGTAATAACATTCTTAAACCCGCTCATTGGCCTAATTAGTGGAGTGTTCGCCAATGGCCTGCGATACCGAGGGTTAATACCAAGTCGAGTTATACCAAAGACTCAAAAAATGGTACTTGATACCTCCTTGCTTAACACTCAGCATTTTAAGGTACGGATCAAGGGTAAAGTGAAGCAATTCAGCAAATGGAGTAGCGCCCCGCTGTACACCTTCCGTGTAGTAGCTATTGAAAAGGGAGCCTTCGGGTCAACCTCGACTGCGATCGCCAACAATATCCTTAATCTGTCACATATAGAATAAATTCAATTATTATTAATTGTTATTAATCATTGGCTAGTATTTACCAAATTAATTATTGACACGTATTTACCAAATAAGGTCCTGGTTAAAAAGAGAGTTAGGAAAAATAATAGGAATTACAATATATATATATATATATATATATATCTATATATATTAAATATCCTGTCAGCGTCCAAAGACAGTGGGTGTGGATTATTTTTTATATAGAGTATATGAAGAAAATCATATAAATCTATGAGAGTGCTCAATATATGGCTATTGTATAATGATGACTTAACCGAGTTTGAGTCTCCATCAAATTGCACTATATATATATATATATATATATATATATATTTACTAAACCTACCAGCATTCACGGGGACAAAAAAAAAGAAAAAAAAAACGCCAGAATTCAGAGATAGCATTATCTCGAATCAGTGCCAGGAGAAAAAAAGAAAAAGATTATCAGGAGAAAAAAAAAAGAAAAGGCCAACTTCATCACACCAGTTGAAAAAAATCATGATGTATGCAATCTGTTGGTCAAAAGAACAAAAATCCCCGGCAAAATGCTGCAATGCTACAATTAAAAAAAGTGCTCAATACTAAATAGAGCCAATTACAAAAATTAAATCGCTATTCTACTACAGTTTCGCCTAAAACGGCTTCTCAGGGTACCTACCACCGACTCTCTCTCTCTCTCTCTCTCTCTCTATATATATATATATATATATATATATATATATATATATAAAGATATTCTTCGTGGTACAAAACTTAATGAAAGCAACAAACAGACCGAAGTATTTATTCATAATGAGAATAAAAACGTAAAAAGGACAAACTAGCTAATC